>OX421393.1:7237500-7755828 GCA_949126905.1 Amorpha juglandis
ACGAGGGGCCTACCACCTTGTAATTGTCTTTGATCTTCCAAACCCTATCTGGAATCGAACCTATCACCGTTCTTACCTTTGGGCATGTTCATATCTCTATCTCTATTCTCGGATGCTCGTTGTGCATCCAGACACGTGGCACTGCCTGGTGGATGTTTTCTATCTCCTTCTGCAGCTCGACGCTTACTTCCATCCACTCTGACCTGGTGGAAACCCTGGGATGTACTACTTAAATACTATGACTCTTCATTGGTGTTTTTTTGAAGTGATAATTTATTTTTTTTGTATCCTGGCTCGGCAAAGTGACTGCGCTACACCTGATGGTAAGTGTAGCGCAATCCAAGAATAGTGTCAACCGACGATAAACAATGTGTCCATCGTAGGTCGGCAAGATCATGCCGGCCTGCCAAAGGGCCAAGGGGGAGGGGAAGGAAACAGGTATGGGAAAAGGGTTAGGATCAGGGGGCAAGCCCCCTGGGGAGAACTTCTTATGGGAGGGTAATCCGCTTCGTAACGTAACGCGTTACGGCGCTACTCTGTCTGGCTTCCCTTTCTCTCACGCATACGGCAGCAGTAGGCAGGCTCCTCCGCTCTCACTTTAACACACATTAGTTTAAGTTATTACTTCTGTCGAGCGTCCCGAGACGCACATTTTTTTTCTATCTTGGTACGGGAAAGTGATTCCACTACACCAGATGGTAAGCGTAGTGCAATCCAAAAAGCAGCCACCACCAACAAACAATGAGTTTATCGGTGGTTACCAGTCATGCCGGCCTGTATAATTACTTCTTTCGTTTTATGAGAGAAGAAGCAAACCGAGAGGCCTGCGACAGGACAGGTGGATGACGGATGCAGGCACAGTAATACAAGGATGTACCCCTATACACGCCCTAACCAAACATCAGGTCATGTCGTAAGTCCCTCGGGAGAACTGGATAATCACTGGCTGATCCTGGAACGCGATCCACTCAAGGCGTGTGGATCACTATGGCAGGTTTTAACACCACGTGTACGGTGGTCGCTATCCGGGCGGATATGAATATCCTACCACCAGCCTCCCCTCCGATTCCTTCCGTTGCACAGCTTATAGATCTTTTTTTTTTATTGCCTTGATAGGTAGACGAGCAAGCTGCTCGCCTGATGGTAAGCGGTCACCGCCGCTCATGGTCATCGGCAATGCCAGGGGCACAGCCAAGCCGCTGCCTACTGCTGAAGGGATACTCTTTTTAAACCTCGTTTAAAGAAGGACATGTCATAGCGCTCGGGAAACAGCTATCATCTATCTATATATTCTATCATCTTACCTTACTAGTAGCCGGTACAAGGTTGGCACCCGGCGGCGCTCGCACCAGGGGAGGGTCCACCCCCCCCAGCTTCCTGATGGGCTGCACACTCACCGACATGGCGAACAGTTGGAACTCGCGCTTCGGACGTTCCGTTACAGGTACGTTTTGTAAATACCTGGTGTGAAAGTAAATAGAAATAATTTGCAATACTTTTTATATATTATATTGCACTAGATGACCCAGTGAACTTCGTATCACCTACATATATTTGTGTAAAATGTGGCCATAACTTAATAAAAATGTTTCATTTACATTAAATGCAATTAAGTAAGGTACTGCACCATTGCACGTGAGGTAGCCCGTCGCACATTTAATTGACTTCGACGACCTAAGTCAGGTCGTCTTCCACTTCCCCCCGGTGGGACAGTCCTGTCCCTGTCCTGTCCTGTCCCTGTGCTGTCCTTGTACTGTCCCTGTCCTGTCCTGTCCTGTCCTGTTCTGTCCTGTTCTGTCCCTGTCCTGTCCCTGTCCCTGTCCCTCTCCCTGTCCCTGTCCCTGTCCCTGTCCCTGTCCCTGTCCCTGTCCCTGTCCCTGTCCCTGTCCCTGTCCCTGTCCCTGTCCCTGTCCCCACCAATTTTTTTATTTTAATTTGATCGCAGCGCTAACTGTCGGGACAGACTAAAATTAAAATTGGCGATGGTAGCGCCGTCTGTCGGATCCAATGTAAAACATTCCAAAATCAACAACTACTAATAAATTAAAAATTAATTAAAAAAACATTGTCCAGCGGACAAAATTGTGAATCTAAACCATTCTCAGATCCCCTTGAACACACACAAAAAATTTCATCAAAATCGGTCCAGTCGTTTAAGAGAAGTTCAGTGACATACACACTCACAGAAGAATTATATATATAAAGATTGTCATCGGTCCTTGATAAGTATGCCAAATTTAAATTTAATCCGACGTTTTGAAGGAGGTCAAAATCACGTTCAAAGATTCCGTTGGTTACAGACAAACCTACAAACCTACCAACATACCAACATACAACATCTGAAGCTAATAAAAGCGTGTTAAAAAAGAAAGATAGAAAATATGTTTATTACGGTATCTCACACTAATAATATCATCATCATCAGCCACAGGACGTCCACTGCTGGACATAGGCCTCCCCCAAAGATTTCCAGCCCGACCTGTTGGAAGCGGCCTGCATCCAGCGACATCCTGCGACCTTTATCAGGTCTTTATCACCAATAATATAGTAATAAAATATAATAATAATAGTAATAACAAACCAAATAACTATAGCCTAGTAGGTCTGGTAGAAACACGCTGTAGACAGTTTTGTCTACAGCATGAATGGGCTGGCTCGACCGGGTCGTTACCACTGTCTCACAGTAAACCGATGTAAAGTAGCTATTTGCTGCTGCGTTTCTTACGGTGAGTGAGATATCCGGAGGCCCAAATCCCCTCCCCTTCACAATCCCTAATTATCCCTTTCCTTTAAGGTCGGCAACGCGCCCATGATTCTTCAGGTGGTGGGCGTACATGGACGGTGGAGAGCACTTACCATCAGGTGAGTCACTTGCTCGTTTGCCGTAAATAAATAAAATTCAAATATATAAAGTATTCTACAACCAGGATACTCTTTGTGATGATGATGATGTGAAATTATAGAAGACTTGACTCACGCATAAGCCATCAACTTTGGTGATGTAAAAGTCATCACGCACGCAGCACCGTCATCCTGTGATAGAACAGTCATATCAGTGATAATGATTTCTTACGTTTACGCGAATATTACTCATTGAAATAAAACTAATTTAAACGGATTTTATCGGGGTTTTTAGTTCAGTCGACCTCGTGACCACGAAGGCTGAAAAGCTTCGAAACGTCGGGATCAAAATTAATAAAAAATCGCGTTAAAATCCGTTTAAATTAGTTTTATTTCATATCAGTGGTGCCGAAGAAGAATTTGGGATATCTCCAGTCAATACAAGAATAACTGTTCATGAAGCAGAGCTTATTGTCTTGTGACTCACGGTCATGTGTCACAGTTTATGAGTCACGGTCCATGAATCACAGAATATCAGTCACTCGACCGGACTCTGAAAGGCAGGTTAATGTAAAAGTTAACCAGTCAACTGTCAAATTTCATATCAAGTTAAAATTGAGTTTCTAGAAGTGTGGTCAACGCTTATATGAGTTACATAATATGAATTATAGAATATGAATCCAAAATATGAGATACACAATATGAGTCACAGAACATAAACCACTGAATAAATTACAGAATATGAATCTGAGAATATGAGTCATAGGCCATAAATCATATTTATAATTTATTTATAATTCTTTATTGTACAGTGGAAATAAAAGTACATGTAACGTAACAGTCAACGAAATCAAAGTACAATTGGCGGCCTTATCGCTCAAGGCAATCTCTTCCAGGCAACCATTTCATAGAGTATGAGTCACAAATAATGAGTCACAGACTATGAGTCACGATCCATGAGTCACAGAATATGAGTCACAAACCATGAGTCACAGAATGTAAGTCACATAATATGAGTCACATCATGGGTGTCAGAATACTAGTGAGTGACAGCAACGTTGACAGTCAGAGTGGTATAGTCAGTCACCTGTCCATCCGCCCTGAGTCCGGTGGGTCCGCACGCGTGTGGCTCGAACATGTAGTACGCAGGAGTGGCGGGACAACGCCACACCGCCACGGCGAGCGGCGCCGACCACAGTATCCCGTGCGTGTTGCGTTCCAACAGACGCTCCACCGCGCATCTGGACACACGCAATGTATACGGTAACAACTTGTACAGTACTCTGTATTTTACAAGGCGTTTTATAGATTTTTTTTTATTCGGGCAAGGCAAAGTGACTGCACTACACCTAATAGTAAGCGTAGTGCAGTCCATAAAAACCAGTGACCACTGACAAACAATGAGTTTATCGGTGGTCACCAGAATCATGCTGGACTGTATAAATGCTTCTTCACACTCCAAAGAGGGAAGATGTAAATCGAGGGGCCTGCGACAGGACAAGCGGATGACCAATGCATGCACAGGGATAGAAGGATGTACCCCCATACCCGCCCCAATCAACCATCAAATCATGTAGCAAGCTCCACGAAAGAACTGAATATACATACACTGGCTGATCCTGCAACACGATCCCCACAAGGCATGTAGATCACTATGGCAGGTTTTGCAGCAACACCGTATGCACGGCTGTCGTTATCCGAGCGGACATAAATATCCTGAGTGGTAGAGCCACGCTGTAGACAGTTTTGTCTACAACATGAATGGGCTGGCTCGACCGGGTCGTTACCACTGTCTCACAGAAAACCGACGTAAAGTAGCGGCTTGCTGCTGCGTTTCGTACGGTGAGTGAGATAACCGGAAGCCCAAATCCCTTCCCTTTCCCAATCCCTAATTATCCCTTTCCTTTAAGGTCGGCAACGCGCCCATGACTCTTTTGGTGGTGGGCGTACATGGGCGGCGGAGATCACTTACCATCAGGTGACCCACTTGCTCGTTTGCAGGACTATGCTATAAAAAAAAAAAAATCCTACCACCAGCAATTTCAGTTCACTTACCGTCAGACAAGCAAATTATACTTTTTCTAACCTCTATTTAAAAAAAATGCTAGCACCTAAAAATGAATACGTCTTTCTCCATGGCGCAGCAGGTTACTAGCCAGTTGTAAATGCAGAAACAACAATTTTGAAATCGCATTAAGTCAAATATTTGTGTCATCAGATTTTTTTTATGCAAATCTGAATATTATGAATCTAAATGAATTTTACATCTCTTTTCTAATCCTGATACAGAGGCAATGTAGTTACAATAAGATTCCTCCATAAATCCTGTACATTTAAAATGCCAACACCAACCTGACGGTCATGTCCGAAGGGTCCCTTTGCTCCAACCTGCCAGTGTACACACACTCTAGCTCGTACCGCACGTAGTTCACGCCCAGAATGAATCTCTTGAGGACCTGAGATACACACATTGATTTCCCAATTTTGTCCCGACGGTAATGACTTTGGATTAGATTGATAACGCTGATGCTGATGATGATGCTGTTTTTTTTTATTTGATTGAATGAGACGAGCAAGGCGCTCGCCTGACGATAATTGCGACGCCTACCCATAAATAGAACACCACACAGAACTTTGAATTACAAAGCACTGCACGGCACTAACATAAGATATTAAGTCTCATCATGCCCAGTAGTTTCACTGACTTCCATGTCCTTCAAACCGAAACACAACAGTGCTTACACGCTGTTGCTTGGCGACAGAAATAGACGGCGCAATGATACCAACCCAGGCGGCCACTCGCATATGAGGGACCTACCACCTTGTACCTTGTTGTTTTATGGAGACTGTGATAAAAATAATTTTAATAGTAATGTTTATGATCAGGATGCCGTTGATAATGATCAATATTCTGATGCCGATGTTAATGGTGACCAAAAATATGCTGCTGATGTTAATGATGAACAAGGATATAATGCTGATATCGATAAAATAAAAAAGAAAAAAAAATTGATGAATAATTATTTATTATCGTTTATACGATGAATTTCAAAAATAATGATGACAATTATGATAACCTGGATTATGATGCTTACGTTAATGGTAATAAAGACTAAAATCCAAGTGACGACTACGATAATATTGATGATAATGACACCAAAAACAACAATGATGGGAATCAAAATTTTCCTATTTTTTATATAATACTAACGATTGTAGGGAATAAAATAAAAAAATTGAGTTAGAATTGATTTAGTGTTATAGTACTAATATTGGCAAAGATTTTACCTGTAGAGGCAATAATACATCTTCACCGGGTCGGAACTCGTATCCGAGAGCTCCCAACGACGCGGAAAACAACTGACCTGCCACTGTCATCACCTAACATTGGACAAGTGAATAAGGTATATTTTCAACTCCTTCCTATATTTCTATTTAATTAAATTCATTATGATATAAAGAGAAGTAAGTAAGTAAGTGGTAGGAGTAGGCAAGAGGTACCACGTTTGAGGACATTTTTGTCTACATTCTACCAATGTTTTACAGAAAACCATGTCATTCATGCTGTAGACAAAACTGTCTACAACGTGACTCCACCACACAAATTTTACGCCAAACAAATTATATTGCTAGTATTTTACCTTATAATATGGATTTTTGACAAAGTTCTTCGGCAAGTTACACTCCCTCCCCCTTCAGAATAGTGTACGGCAATTTTTTTTACAGCAACAGTCACACATGTATTCCGTTAGCTGGGACCCCGTAGTTCATCCCAGGAACTTTGGCAGGCCGTCCCATCCCTTTTTCCTTCCCCTCCCCCTTGGCCCTTTCGCAGGCCGGCATGATCTTGCCGACCTACGATGGACACATTGTTTATCGTTGGTCGACACTATTCTTGGATTGCGCTACACTTACCATCAGGTGTAGCGTACTCACTTTGCCGAGCCAGGATAAAAAACAAAACAGTCCTGATCCCACAGTAAGCCCCCAATTCACCTGATCGACAGTCCTGGCGGTCCACAGATGCGGTCTCCTCACGTGAGACATACACGCTCCCACTATCGCGCCGCACGAAGACTGAAGCGAAGCCTCGCGACCGAACCTGAACAATATATTCATGGGTTTGAGCCTTTTTTTGAAGTGATAACTTCTCATGGGAGGGTAAACCGCTTAGTAAAGTAACGCGTTACGGCGCCACTCTGTCTGGCTTCCCTTTCTCTCACGCATACGGCAGCAGTAGGCAGGCTCCTCCGCTCTCACTTTAACCAACATTCGTTTAAGTTATCACTTCTGTCAAGCGTCCCGTGAAATATGAAACATATGGTTTATATTCCACAAAATTTAGTAACCGAGTAAAAACTCCATCAATTGTAATGAAAACAGTAAACGACATGCTATCCCTACTTCGCTGGAAAAAGTACTCTTCGTTCGAATCGACCGTGGTAGGGGCAAAAAAAGATGGTGCGTAACGGAAAAATGTGACGCGTAACCGAAATATGTGATGGTAATTTTTTTTCCAACGTCGATAAAGACGTTTCACTTAAAAAAAAAACAAACTGTTTCTACTCACCTGACAGGATCAGATGGCCTGGTTCCCCTCAGTATGGTCCTCCCTCGCGCCATCTCCACGTATGCCGTCAGCACTTTCCATTCATATCCCTCGTCGGGCACCGAACCCTGGGCCGTCACTGCGTTGGTCGTTTTGGAGAACTCCCAAAACACTTTGACTGATGATATGCAGAATCTGAAATAGAGAAGTTGTAAGAGTGAATGTCAGAGGCTTATCGTCGATGAAGTACCAATACCTCCTAACTGACAATTTAGTCCAAAATTACTTTTTTATTTCAATAGACGTAAACATAAACCACATACATTCCTTAGTAACTAATAAAAAGGTAATGTATTGGAAACTATATACTATCAAC
Organism: Amorpha juglandis; assembly: GCA_949126905.1. Lineage (NCBI taxonomy): Eukaryota > Metazoa > Arthropoda > Insecta > Lepidoptera > Sphingidae > Amorpha > Amorpha juglandis. Next base: position 7,245,267 of record OX421393.1, read on the forward strand.
AGTTGATCAAAATAAATGAAACCTTATTTTAATCAGTTTTTGTAAAATAAAACCTTATTTTAAACAGTCTGGTGTAAAATTAGATTCTCAACACTTAGGAGGTATTGGTACTTCATCGACGTTATGCTTATTTCTCATAAATTGGTGCTTACCTTTAGATGCTACAAAACTAGAGTGCCGCCAAGCAACAGTGTGTAAGCATTGTCGTGTTTCGGTTTGAAGGACATTGAAGCCAGTGAAATTACTGGGCGTTTTGAGACTTAACATTTTATGTCTTGGGGTGACGAGCGCAGTTCAGTGCCTTGCAGTGCTTTGTAATTCAAATTCTGTGTGGTGTTGCTTCTGTTTATGGGCAGGCGTGTCTTACTATCAGGCGAGCGCCTTGCTTACTATTCAATAAAAAAAAAGTTACGATGGTCACGTCAAGCATCAGATGCAAGCGTCAGTGGTAGAGCACAAACGTCACGTTTGCACGTTGACTCTATTTACTACACAGATCGACCAGCAGTACCACCATCTTTGTTAACGTGGTCAGCGAATATAATGATCAACAAAATATCCCAAAAATTGGTACCAGCCAGGGTTCTGTATTCATCATGGTGATTACTATCATCTGATACACTTGTTCGTCTGTTTTCTGTCATGATTTTTTTTTATCCGAGCTCGGCAAAGTGACTGCACTACACCTGATGGTAAGGTAAGCGTAGTGCAATCCAAAAAACCAGCGACCACCCACAAACAATGAGTTTATAGGTGGTCACCAGAGTCATGCCGGCCTGTATAAATGCTTCTTCCCTCTTCGAAGAGGGAAGAAGCAAATCGAGGGTCCTGCGATAGGCCAGGCAGATGACCCATGCAGGTCCAGGGATACAAGGATGTACCCCTATACCCGCCCCAACCAACCGTCGAGTCATGTGGCAAGCCCCTCGAGAGAACCTGATATACACTGGCTGATCGTCGAACGCGATCCACACAAGGCGTGTAAACTGTCAGTATATCGTTAAGTACTGATGTCACTAACTTATTGAGTCCAGGTCTGCCGAGCCCCTCGACATTATCCCTGATGAGGTGGGCCAGGTCCTCAATGCTGGAGAGCAGCACCACGGCGGCGCTGCCCCCGGGGGACGTCCTGCCTGCAGGACCCACGGAGTGAGGCTCCCAGAGGCAATAGGATTTCTCATCAGCACCTATCCACACACCCACGCAGTAATTCTTGGAGCAGAACACTCCGTGCTTGTACTGGGTATCGGGCAAGGCTTGTTAATATTAACTAAAATGAACCTTGATGATGTCACAGGGGGTCATAAATACCAAAATCGGTCATAACAAGCGTCCAGAAACTATTTATTAAAATATTCATTCAGTCATGTATCTGTTTTTTTTATCCTGGCTCGGCAAAGTGACTACGCCACACCTGATGGTAAGTGTAGCGCAATCCAAGAATAGTGTCGACCAACGACAAACAATGTGTCTATCGTTGGTCGGCACGATCATGCCGGCCTGCCTAACTGCGTCTTCACACTCCGTTTAAAGAACCCTTAAAGTTTAAAGAAATCCTTTATTATAGGAAGAAGGGAACACGAGTGCCGGCTAACTACCGCCCGTAGTCCGTCATTCAATAATTTTGTTTTCATGTATTGAGCTATGTCCGAACTCGTAGAACAAAAGTTGTTCCTTATGCGGTTAGCTATCTACTCCTGCGAGGTTGTTAGTGTTTTAAAAGTAGGTAACACTGTATTACTAGGAAGTAGTAATCAACAACTTACAGTCTCAAAGAACCGTCTAAGTCCTCGTTTGATGCTCAGCACGTTACCAGTGTCGCCAGCTTTGATATCCCCCACCACCGCATCACCCTCCACTTCCAACCTTACCTAAACAATATTGCGGCTTGAAATCGGTCTTTCAAACTAAATTCCATCAGTTGTCTACTGTTTTCTATGGAAGACCCATAATTCTTCGTAAGCCATGTATCATGGAGAAGGTTGTTAAATTTTATGGGAAGTAGGGAGGTAGGGTTACAAGGTGGGTAGGTCCCTCGTATGCGAGAGGCCGTCTGCGTTGGTACCACCGCGCCGTCTATTTCTGCCGCCATACAAGCACTATTGTGTTTCGTTTTGAAAGATATTGAAGCCAGTGAAATGACTGGGCGTTATGAGAGTTACCATCTTATGTCTCGGGGTGACGAGCGCAGTTCAGTGCTTTGTAATTCAAAATTTGTGTGGTGTTGCTCTGTTTATGGGTAGGCGTGACTTACCATCAGGCGAGCGCCTTGCTCGTCTCGTCATTCAATCAAATAAAAATATTAAGTCTCTCACTTCCAAGCCGGCTACTCAGCCACTGTACCAGGGAGGCTGTCCTGTCTGAAAAGGTTTGAAATAATCATCGTACTCACGTTAAAGTTGGTGACATGAAACTCCGGTTGTATCTCAGCGGGAGTGAGATGCGGAGGGTCCGAGGCTCGGGGTAGAGACAGAGTGTGAAGTCGATCTCCATATTTCAATATGGCGTCTATCAACTGAGGTTTCCAATATATGTACGGCTCTATGTGCTCTACCACAATACCCATTATGGAGTTGGCTGCGTCCTGAATAGAGACGAATAGGATTTATGTCCTTAAAAGAATCTAAATGGATGCTGTAAGTTATGAGTGGTAGAGCCAAGCTGTAGACAGTTTTGTCTACAGCATGAATGGGCCGGCTCGACCGGGCCGTTACCACTGTCTCACAGAAAACCGATGTAAAGTAGCGGCTTGCTGCTGCGTTTCGTATGGTGAGTGAGATATCCGTAAGTCCAAATCCCCCTCTTCTTCCCAATCCCTAATTTTCCCTTTCCGTTAAGGTCGGCAACGCGGCCATGATTTTTCTAGTATTGTCGGCGTACATGGGTGGTGGAAATCACATACCATCAGGTGACCCACGTGCTAGTTTGCCGGACTGTGGCAAAAGAAGTACTTCTGTCCGAATGAAATGAGATGAAAATGAAAAAAAATACTCAAGACCGAATGAAGTGGGAGTGTCTGAGCAGGAAGGCAGACCCTGGTGTGAACCAAGGCAGAGAGAAACCTAGACCACTGACCTGTCGATCCCTGTTAACTTGTTCCATGAAGTAGTTCTCTCCTTGTGCGACTCTACCGCGCAGTGACGCCGCGGTGCGTCCGATACGGTTGAAGTAAGTGCCTACAGCAGCATCATCCAGGGCTTCCACCAGGATCTCATCTTCGTCTGTAATACCATTCCTGTACTGTATCACTACTGGGCACAGGTCTCCTCTACTAATGAGGAGAATACAAGTGGCAGGGCCACGCTGTAGACAATGTCTATAGCATGAATGGGCCGGCTCGACCGGGTCGTTACCACTGTCTCACAGAAAACCGACGTAAAGTAGCGGCTTGCGTTTCGTACGGTGAGTGAGATATCCGGAAGCCCAAATCCCCTCCCCTTCCCAATCCTTAATTATTATCCCTTTCAAGGTGGGCAAGGCGCCCATCATTCTTCTGGTGGTGGGCGTACATGTGCGGTGGAGATCATTTACCATCAAGTGACCCACTTGCTCGTTTGCAGGCCTAAGCAATAAAAAAAAAAAGTTTGATGCGATTAAAATAAGTCCCTACAGCAGTGTCATCCAGGGCTTCCACCAGGATCTCATCTTTATCTGTAATACCATCCCTGTACTGTATCACTACTGGGCATAAGACCACTCTACTAATAAGGAGTTGGGCATTGGTCTTATTTTTTTATGGTAGAGCCATGCTGAAGACAGTTTGATATGATTGAAGTAAGTGCCTACAGCAGCGTCATCCAAGGCTTCCACCAGGACCTCGTCCTCGTCTGTAATACCATCCCTGTACTGTCTCACTACTGGGCACAGGTCCCCCCTACTAATGAGGAGATAGGGTTTAGACTTTATTTGAGTGGTAGAGCCATACTGTAGACAGTTTGATACGATTGAAGTAAGTGCCTACAGCAGCATCATCCAGGGCTTCCACCAGGATCTCATCTTCATCTGTAATACCATTCCTGTACTGTATCATTACTGGGCACAGGTCTCCTCTACTAATGAGGAGAATACAAGTGGCAGAGCCACGCTGTAGACAATGTCTATAGCATGAATGGGCCGGCCCGACCGGGTCGTTACCACTGTCTCACAGAAAACCGACGTAAAGTAGCAGCTTGCGTTTCGTACGGTGAGTGAGATATCCGGAAGCCCAAATCACCTCCCCTTCCCAATCCTTAATTATCCCTTTCCTTTAAGGTCGGCAACGCGCCCATGATTCTTCAGGTGGTGGACGTACATGGGCGGTGGAGATCACTTACCATCACGTGACCCACTTGCTCGTTTGCAGACCTATGCTATATAAAAAAAAGTTTGATACGATTAAAATAAGTCCCTACAGTAGCGTCATCTAGGGCTTCCACCAGGATCTCGTCCTCGTCTGTAATACCACGCGTGTACTTCTTTTTTTTTAAAGAGTCACATACATAGTCCTGACCCCCACAGTAAGATACGAGTCTTGTGTCGTGGGTATCAGGAACTACGAGAGACTTTCGGTCTCACAACACCCAGACCCCGAAACAAATATTTGTGGATCACGGTTCGGGGATCGAACCCGCGGCCTCTCGCTTCACAGCCGGCTGGCTACTAGCCCGACAAGCCACGGAGGCTGTCAAAACTGCTCTACTGTCTCAGGCACAGGTCCGCTCTACTAATGAGGAGTTAGGTTTTAGACGTTTTTTGAATGGTAGAGCCACGCTGTAGACAGTTCCTACAGCATGAATGGGCCACCTCGACCGGGCCGTTACCAGTCTCACAGTAACCGACGTTCAAGGTGGTAGGTTCCTCGTATACGAGAGGCCGTCTGGGTTGGTACCACCGTTTTGTCTATTTCTGCGCCAAGCAACATTGTTTAAGCACTTTTGTGTTTCGGTTTGAAGGACATTGAAGCCAGTGTAATTACTGGGTATTATGAGACTTAACATCTTGTCTCGGGGTGACGAGCGCAGTTCCAATGCCTTGCAATGCTTTATAATTCAAAGTTGTGTGTGGTGTTGCTTCTGTTTATGGGCTGGCGTGACGCCTACCATCAGGCGAGCGCCTTGCTCGTCTCTTCAATCAATCAAATAAAAAATACCATCAAGTTCATTGTGGTATGTGACAGGAAACAAAAAATCAACCCTCGACCTACCTTCTTCCCCTGCAGCTTCTCCCTCTTCCTTTTGAGGAACTCCTCTCTTCTCCTTCATTACAGAAGTAAGTTCATTCTTCACACTGACTGGATACAACTTGTATGGAGCCAGACATTGCTTCCTGTCGAGACCTCCTTGCATTGCTGAAAATTTTAGAGTAGACTTTTGAAGAGAAAGAAACCTTGCAATTAATAATCGAGGTTCAGGTGGTAGTGAAACTATGGCAAAAGGAAAATGATGATTAAGGGATTGGGGATTGGTTTTGGGCCTCCGAATTTCTTACTAACCGTAGGAAACCCAGAAACCTGCTGCTTCACGTCAATTTTCTGTGAGATAGAGTGTAGAGTAATGCTGTAGACAAAAGTGTCTACAGCGTGGTTCTACCAATTCTAAAAAGCTATAATTTATTAAGCGCTTGTTATCAAGTCTTTACATAGTATAAAATAAAGTCGCTTCCGCTGTCTGTTCGCTTAGATCTTTTAAACTATTCAACGGATTTTAATCCAGTTTTGAGCAATAGATAGAGTGATTCATGAGGAAGGTTTATATGTATAATACATACATATTATAGTACAGAAAAGTCGAAAAATTCAAAGATTTGTAATGTGATGTCATAACAAACATATTTTTACCCGTGCGAAGCCTACATATAAAATAGTAGAGTACAATATCTCCACGCCATCATAATACATGGAGAAGCGTATGTCACATTGCTACTTCTAAAATTGGCTATTCAATGCATTATTTGGAGGATAAAATTAAAACAGATATTGTGAACCAGATCGCAAGTAGAATACGAATGAACAATGATTAATCAGTACTTACCGAGTTTATCAATAAATTCAGCGGGACTAGCGAACACCATGAGAGCTGCGGCCGAGTCTGGGGGGACGAAATCCGGCTCCGGTTCCGGTTGTTCCTCGCCCTCTGGATAAATAAATTAACAATTTGGATTTTTTTTTATCCGGCCTCGGCATAGTGACTACGCTACACCTGATGGTAAGTGTAGCGCAATCCAGGAATAGTGTCGACCAACGATAAACAATGTGTCCATCGTAGGTCGGCAAGATCATGCCAGCCTGCCAAAGGGCCAAGGGGGAGGGGAAGGAAAAAGGGATGGGAAAAGGGTAAGGATAAGGGGACAAGCCCCCTGGGGAGAGCCGGATATACACTGGCTGACCCTGGAACGCGACCCACACAAGGTGGGCCACTATGGCAGGTTTCAGCACCAGTGTACGGTGGTCGCTATCCGGTCGGATACAAGTATCCTCCCACCAGCCCTCAGCAGATTCCCTCTTGTTTAGTTTGGACTTCAATACTTAACAGTTAAAAGCGTCGAACTTACCGTGACGCACACGCCTTGTGTGGATCGCGTTCCAGGATCAGCCATTGATCCTGGAACGCGATCCGGTTCTCCCGAGGGCTTGCGACATGACTTGATGGTTGGTTGTGGCGGGTATAGGGCTACATCCTTGTATCCCTGTGCCTGCATCGGTCATCCGCCTGTCCTGTCGCAGGCCCCTCGATTTGCTTCGTACCTCTCGGAAGAGGGAAGAAGCATTTATACAAGTCGGCATGACTCTGGTGACCACCAGAACTCATTGTTTATCGGTGGGTGCTGGTTTTTTGGACTGCACTACGCTTACCATCAGGTGTAGTGCAGTTAATTTGCCGTGCCCGAAAAAAAAAAGATACTTTTATGTTTATATTTTTTAGGGATTTTATCTTCATGAACACATCAATTTTATTGTACCTTAAATATTTACAAATTGAAAAGAGAAGTCATATATTATATAAATACGAGTCGCCAACTTGTAGAAAACACAATCTATAAAAATGAATGTTTCTCTGTATGTCCTTTATAGAATCGCAAACTATGCATTTGATCGTGTGATGATCTTTAGCAAAGTTGTTGTGCATGAGCCCACGAAGGTTTCTGAGTTGGTACGACCAATCTGAACCACTTGATTCTGAGCGACGGCTAGTTGAACGTAAAAGCTCACCTCCTTCCGCTTCTTCTTCCTCAGCTGCTTCTTCACCAACACCGGCGTCTTCACCTGCCATCTCATCCTTGATGCGTTGTAGACGTAGCTCATCACCTACACATAAATACTCTTTGTTTATTTTTGACATATTTTTAAGATCCGTCAAATCACTATTAATGGTAAAGTCCTGTATATTTTTTTTTTCACATCCACCTCCACGTGGTTCCCGTTCACTTAGTTACGAGTTATGGGGCCAGATGGCGAATGGCCCCACATTATACAGAAATTCACCGTCAAATTATGAATGAAAGGCGGATCAAGGTCCGCCAATGTGGCCGTGGTGCCAAGGCATCATACCGTGATAACACGACGCAAAAACATATAATTAAGGTCCTGTTTTAGAATATCCGTTTTTTTTATCCGGGCACGGCAAAGTGACTGCACTACATCTGATGGTAAGCATAGTGCAGTCCAAAAAACCACCAGAATCATCCCGGCCAAAATGCTTCTTCCCTTTTCTTCTTCTTTTTCTTCTTCTTTTTTTCTTCTTCTTATCTTTATTGGTCATCAGTTCATCTAGATCTTTAGTTCCCAAAGTGGTCCAGGTGGACCCCCAGGAGTAAACAGGAGACTCGACGGGGGTTTACGTTGGCGTGACAAAATATGGGGTTCACAATTCGTAAGCGGGGATCACGAAAATTTATCTGCTTCAGATAGTGAAGAATTAACATGCTGGCTTGACTTCATCTATCAATCTAGGCAGATAATATTTTAAGAAGCTTTTTGTCGAGTTTTGGGAATATAGTAGAAATGTAGCTGCAAGGTGTCCACCGGAACCAGCTAAATTTTGAAAGTGGTATTTGAGAAAAAAATCTGGGAACCTCTGATCTAAATAGAGTAGATGCAAGATTAAATGCCACGACAGTCTTTTTCAGTCTCAAGTAAGTTTGTAATGGCTTACCATAAGGAGAATCAGTTGCACGATCGACGATGTCCTGTTAGCTACTAACCCGTCTTAAGCCTTTATAATGTGAAAACACTTTATTGAGGTTGGACCGCAAGATCGAATGCTACAGACATCCCTAGGATTATAGGAGTTCCCGCTTCCTCTTCTTCTTTTCAAATTATGGCTTCGCATTATTTTGCATTTCGCCAATGATAATTATAATTGATTCTCAAGTCTTCACAAAAACGATGAAATATCGGTGTGACATCTTCAAGGTCTTGTTGGAGTTTTGGTGTGAATTCCTTCCAGTACGATGCTTAATTCACTTATTCAATGTTTCCATACACTGTTCATCACTGTCAATGTTTATTGCACAAATTCACACCACTTTTATACCACAAACACAACTTTAAACTAGCTTTTGAAATAAATTAAAATAAGCGAAGTACCGTACTGTCAGAATTCCCGATAGTTTCCGCTTACCATCAGGTGACTCAGTTACTCGATCGACGACGTTCTACAACCCACTTACCCTTCCTGATCCTCTGTGACGTGAGAGTTCCTCTGGCCAGCGTGGGTGCAGGATCGAACGCCACCACCGTCCCGCCCGGTCTCATCCAAACTCCCAGCTGATGGTAATCGCCCAGCAGTAACCCCACGTGGTACGGTTTGGTCTCGTCCAACCACATTTTGTTGAGGACATCTTTGATCTCTGCGAAACAGTGATTCTTTACCGATGTTCTTTGTGTGACGTGTAATTATATTGTCTTTCATCATCATCATCATCAGCCACAGGACGTCCACTGCTGAACATAGGCCTCCCCCAAAGATTTCCAGCCCGACCTGTTGGAAGCGGCCTGCATCCAGCGACTTCCAGCGACCTTTATCAGGTCGTCTGTCCACCTTGTAGGCGGGCGTCCAACGCTGCGCTTGCCAGTACATGGCTTCCATTCAAGAACCTTTCTTTCTTTCTGAATAGTTTACTACAATATAATTTAACATATACCTTAGCCACAGCAACGCGTGCCCGGGACTGCTACACTATTATATTTACAGAGGCTGTCAACATATGTATACTTCTAATGGACAGCCTTGATTCCTTAATTCCTTGCAATTCTGTTTACTTGGTGGTAGGCATTGTTAAGTGCTCCACCATGTGCCAAATAAACATTATTAGTGTTATATTATATGTAAGCTTGTAAATCATCACGATGCACAAACTAACGTTTCATCGGCTCTTCTTTTTCTTCCTCTTCCAATTCTTCTCCATACTCCTCTTTATCGCCACCTTCTTCACCACCTTCCTATAAAACCACTATCTTAATTTTTTTTTTGTCCTCCAATATATATGTTTATTATAATAAGCCAAGCTACCGCCAAGCCTACCCATAAACAGAAGCAACACCACACAGTACTAGCACTACATGGCACTGAACTGCCTAAGTCTCATAATTTAGTAATGTCACTGGTTTCAATGTCCTTCAAACCGAAACACAACAGTGCTTACACATTGTTGCTTGGCGGCAGACATACACAAAGCGGTGGTATCAACCCAGAATCTTAACTCAAAGAATTTCAAACATTTTTTTGCGACGTTTGGTGAATTATTATTTAGAAGCTATTTTTAGGCCCTGTTACCCTCTCCATTGTTGACATTAATTATGATCTTAATTTTTGGAGCAGGACATAGCAAGATTGCTGGTATACCTAAAACTAGCTTTTCCTCGCGGCTCCACCCCTTTTGTCTACAGCATGAATGGGCTGGCTCGACCGGGTCGTCTGTCTCCACACCACTGTCTCACAGAAAACCGACGTAAAGTAGCGGCTTGCTGCTGCGTTTTGTACGGTGAGTGAGATATTCGGAAACCCAAATCCCCTGCCCTTCCCAATCCCTAATTATCCCTTTCCTTTAAGGTCGGCGACGCGCCCATGATTCTTCTGGTGGTGGGCGTATGGGAGGAGATCACTAACCATCAGGGGACCTAAAAGTTTATGCGTTACATACAAAAATACAAATCTTCTCTTTATAATATTAGTGTAGATGTTTAATCTCACCCCAGCCGGTTCGTCGGGCAGTCGTAGCGGCAGTTTGATCGGTTCGGCAAGTTCTATCCAGAATGTGTTTGCTCCCATTTCAAACTTTTCAGTCAGGTCTTCGGGTTCTAGTTCCTTACGACCCGTCTTTTTCACGTGGTTCAAGTAGTATTCCGCACCAGCGTCTAGTGGGTAGACGATATTAGTAAAGTTATTGGATCTTTCTCTTTTTACATGTTGTATTCACCTCCAGAAGGGCATACACATTTGTGTAATCCCACTTTCATACATGTTATTAGCTAGTATATAAGTTATGTGTAGCCCAGTTTGGTGGATCTAAAAAAAAAAAAAAAAAAAAAAATCTTTATAGTCTAAATCGACTCATGCTGGTGGTAGGATATTCATATCCGCCCAGATAGCGACCACTGAACACATAGTGTCAAGACCTACCATAGTGACCCACCTTGTGTGGATCGCGTTCCTGGATCAGCCAGTGTATATCCGGTTCTACCGAGGGGCTTGCGACATGACTTGATGGTTGGTTGGGGCGGGTATAGGGGTACATCCTTGTATCACTGTGCCTGCATCGGACATCCGCCTGTCATGTTCCAGGCCCCTCGATTTGCTTCTTCCTTCTCCGAAGAGAGAAGGAGCATTTATAAAGGCCGGCATGACTGGTGACCACCGATAAACTCAGTGTTTGTCGGTGGTCACTGTTTTTTTGACTGCACTACGCTTACCATCAGGTGTAGTGCAGTCATTTTGTCGTGCCCGGATTAAAGAATAAATATGAATATTTTTAACTGACTTCAGAGAGGACGGGATTTTCAGTTACTTGTACTTATTGTTACTTGTGTACATTTAATATTTTAGTTAAATTTAAGTTTACATGTAGCTCCTCCAAATATGGACCGTTTTAATAATCAGTTTTATATTCGACTGTCAACCAAATATCATTTTATATGATGTTTATGACATAAAATTGTGTACATTTAATATTTTAGTTAAATTTAAGTTTACATGTAGCTCCTCCAAATATGGACCGTTTTAATAATCAGTTTTATATTTGACTGTCAACCAAATATCATTTTATATGATGTTTATGACATAAAATCAATCTTTTATCAAAATGTAGAACTTCTCTCTTTAAAGGTTTGGTCTGGGCGGTAATAAGTCAGTCAGAACTTTAGCTTTTTATCGTTTTCTCAAATAATTTTTTACCCTTGTGAGTCTTTTCAGTCTTTTTGGGTAGAAAGTAGATTCCTATACAATTTTTTCATTCTTTTAAGAGTGGAATGTAAAAAAGACACTTTCCTAGTAGTTTCCTATATTATTAAAGGGTGACAGTACAAAAATACACAGATTAAAACAGTAAAATACAAGTTGACCAATATTCACCAAGCAAGCAGTACACATGATCCCTGTGCATGTTGGGAGGCGGTACCGTAGCCGCGGCCGCCGCGAACGCAGCCGCAGCCGCCGGAGATAGTACACGACCCGAACCATCACCCGTCTGCACCGGACGGGGAATAAACATCATCATCATCAACAAACATCATCATCATAACCGAAATATCAGTAGTTGAGCCAGTAGCAGCTCTACAGCATGAATGGACCAACCCGGCTGGGTCGTTACCACTGTCTCACAGGAAACCGGTGTAAAGTAGCGGCTTGCTGCTGCGTTTCGTTAGGGTGAGTGAGATATCCGGAAAAGGATAATTAGAGACTGGAAAGGGGAGGGGATTTGGGCATCCGGATATCTCACTCACCGTACGAAACGCAGCAGCAAGCCGCTACTTTACGTCGGTTTTTTGTGAGACAGTGGTAACGACCCGGTCGAGCCGGCCCATTCATGCTGTAGACAAAACAGTCTACAGCGTGGCTCTACCACTCAAAAATACAATAAAATACAAAACTCTTTATTGACAACCATTTACAATGCAAGTAATTAAAACCAAAAAGCTGGTGCTAAACTTATGAAAAATAATGGGCGATCTTATATTGCTAGAACCAATCATTTCCAGACAACCGTAACAAACAAACAAACATCATCATCAACAACAAACATCAGCATCATCACAACCAAAATATCAGTGGCAGAGCCAGTAGCAGCTTTACAGCATGAATGGGCCGGCACGACCGGCTCGTTACCACTGTCTCACAGAAAACCGACGTAGAGTTGCTACTGTTGAGTTTCATATGGTGAGTGATATCCGGAAGCCCAAATCCCCCTCCCTATCCCAGTCCGTTAGTTATCCCTTTCCTTTAAGGTCGGCAACATACCTATAATTCTTCTGGTATTATGGGCATACATGGACGTTGGAGATCACTTACCATCAGGTAGCACAAATTATTACTTATAATTATCTGTGAGTTCCATAAGATTGTAACAGATGGTGGTGTAAGGTAATTTATCATCTGGATTGAGTAAGCACCCAATAGATGGCGCATACTGTACTGAATAGTTTACTACAATATAATTTAACATATACCACAGCCACAGTAACGCGTGGCAGGGTCCGCTAGCATTGTATCTATTATTGACGTGTAAAACAGCCCTTTGTGGCCTACTTTTTTTTTTTATAGCATAGGCCGGCGAACGAGCAAGTGGGTCACCTGATGGTAAGTGATCTCCACCGCCCATGTACGCCCACGACCAGAAGAATAATGGGCGCGTTGCTGACCTTAAAGGAAAGTGATAATAAGGGATTGAGAAGGGGAGGGGATTTGGGCTTCCGGATATTTCACTCACCGTACGAAACGCAGCAGCAAGCCGCTACTTTACGTCGGTTTTCTGTGAGACAGCGGTAACGACCCGGTCGAGCTAGCCCGTTCATGCTGTAGACAAAACTGTCTACAGCGTGGCTCTACCACTCACACATGCAGGTGAAACCGCGAGGGACAGCTAGTATACCCATAAGACCACTAACCGGTATGCCAGCCTTGTCAGTAATCTTGCCGATGGCTGTGTTCTCGCCACGTGGCCCCATCAGTATCGCCGCGGTGCCTTTGGATATCCACTCAAACGCTTTGTTCTACAAACACAATTATTAGTAGAGCTGAGTTTAATGCTGGATTGCACCAACTTACTTTAGCCATGACAAACATGTTACAATACCGGTTAAGCAAAACATGAGTTGCACCATTTGACAAATGCTAGATGACGTCATAACTTTAGCTGTTAACCGTAACTGCCCAAGATTCGCTGGTTAAAGCTATTGTTTAAGTTAAATAGCTGTCTGATGGTTCAATTATAACCTCCACACCGATATATCTCCTAAAGCGTATGTGCTCCAAAATAATATCACGTCCCTGCTTCTAGAATCAATCGAGGAATCTAGTAGTATCGGAATACGATGGTGCAACACATTCCGCAGTTAATATTAAAGTCAGCGTTACTGTTATCGTCAAATTTTACATAAACCTTAACTATTACTGCTATTATGGTGCAATCCAGCCTTAGTCTAGTAAGTTGAGTTTATGTCGAACTTTATAAACGTGTTGAGGTGTGTTACGTGCTTGTTATGATCATTAGACACTGGCTGAAAATCTTTTGATCCCGGGTAAATTTAGGATATTTTTTTTGAAATATTTAACATATAATTAATTTAAAAAAATCTATACAAGACTACTTTTAAAACACCAACAACTTTGCAGAACTAGATAGCTAACCTCATAAGGATCATTCTACGACTTTTGATAATTCGTGAAATTTTATTTTCATATAAAAATAAGTATTAATTTAATTTCCGGCTTGAATGTTTATATTTCTACGCGTATCGTAAAGATTACGTAAACAAACCTCTGCGAAGCGTGAGGAAGGGGGTGCAGCGCTAGCGCTTTTGAACTTGACCTATTTATCTAGCCGCCAGTCGTCTCTCAATTAGTCATTTTTTTTCATGTATTGAGTTATGTCCGAACTCGTAGAACAAAAGTTGTTCCTTATGGGGTCAGCTATCTAGTTTTGCGAGGTTGCTGGTGTTTTGAAAGCAACCTTGTATAAAAATCAAACTGATAGTCCGTGCATGCCCCGCATGTAAATAGAGGTGTTGATTTTGCGAAGTTGGCATAATGGTTTGTGTGATCCTAGAGTATAAAGCACCATTCCATGTGTATACATTATAGGACATAGGTTCTGACCGTCAAGTCCAGTGGTGGTGTCCCCTGTACACTGACCTGCCATGTGTATACACTATAGATCCTGCCCGTCGAGTTTGGTGGTGTGTCCACAGTGCACTGTGCATTGCCTGACTGTTTGACTTGCTCACTGACCTGCAGCGTAGTCTCGGGCGCGCCGAGTCCCGCGTGCAGCCTGCTCGCGACGAGCGTGACGGGCGACAGGTTGTACGAGTCGTCGGGGGCGGGGGGTAAGTTGGCGGCCGCGCTCCCCGCGAGGATCCCCTCCCCACCTGATACACGCACCAGGCACGCGCCCGCGCGGACTTCATCCGACGGGTATCCTACACACGTCACCGCGTTATTACGTCATTACATCACCACGTCACTAAGTCAACACGTCCTCACTCCATTAAGTCGACACGTCACTCGTTATACGTCAACACGTCACGTCACCGTCTGGGGCGGGCGGCAGGTTGACGGCCGCGCTCCCCGCGAGGATCCCCTCCCCACTCAACCGTACCAGGCACGCTCCCGCGCGGACCTCGCCCGATGAGTACCCTATACACACCGCAATAGGTCACACGTAATGACGTCACAGCGTTACTATATCCCCACGTCACACGTCCTCACTCCATACGTCAACACGTCACGTCATTGTCTAGGGCGGGCGGCAGGTTGGCGGCCGCGCTCCCCGCGAGGATCCCCGCCCCACCCGACACACGCACCAGGCACGCGCCCGCGCGGACCTCGTCCGACGGATACCCTATACACACCGCAATACGTCACCATGTCATTACGTCACAACGTTACCACATCCCCACGTCACACGTCCTAACTCCATTAAGTCGACACGTCACACGCCATACTTGACGTACGTCACGTCATCGACCTCATCCAACGGGTACCCTACACACGTCACCACGTCATTACGTCATTACATCACCACGTCACTAAGTCAACACGTCGACACGTCACACGTCACTCATCATACGTCACACGTTATACGTCACTACGTCAACACGTCACGTCATCGTCGGGGGCGGGGGGTAAGTTGGCGGCGACACTCCCCGCGAGGATCCCCTCCCCACCTGACACACGCACCAGGCACGCGCCCGCGCGGACCTCGTCCGACGGATACCCTATACATGTCACCACGTTATTACGTCATTACAACACAACGTTACTACATCCCCACGTCACACGTCCTCACTCCATTAAGTCAACACATTACTCGTCATACGTCACTACGTCACGTCATCGTCTGGGGCGGGCGGCAGGTTGGCGGCGACGCTCCCCGCGAGGATCCCCTCCCCACCCGACACCCGCACCAGGCACACGCCCGCACTAACTTTGTCCGACGGGTACCGCAATACGTCACCATGTCATTACGTTACCACGTCACTCCGTCAGCATGTCACCACATCACCACGTCATACGCCACTCGTCATCGGTCACACGTCACCACATAGACATGTCAAACGATACACTTACATAAAAACAAACAATAGGCAATGGTATCACTCAAAATTTACAAAGCTTACTTCCAATCCAAAATGGGTAAGAGAAAATTATGAATTTTAAAATTCTCTCCCTCTCTCTCTCTTTCTATCTCACTCGCGGTTCTCGTCACAACCATGAGGGACACTGGTCTTGTTTGAACACCGCGACATATGCGCATTGTGCTGTCACCACATTAATACATAGCACACTCTCTCTCCCTCCACCCCTCTCTTTCTCTCTACATCACTCACCGTTCTCATCGCAGCTACTGTGTCGCAGCCATGAGGGTCGAACATGTACAAGCACTAGTCCTGTTTGAACACCGCGACAGTTGCACACCACATTAATACATAGCACACTCTCTCCCTCTAGCACGCTGTCTCTCCCTCTGCCCCTCTCTTTCTATCTACCTCACTCACCGGACGCGTCACAGCCATGAGGGTCGAACATGTACAAGCACTGGTCCTGTTTGAACACCGCGACAGTTGCACACCACATTAATACATAGCACTCTCTCTCCCTCTAGCACGCTGTCTCTCCCTCTGCCCCTCTCTTTCTCTCTACATCACTCACCGTTCTCATCGCAGCTACTGTGTCGCAGCCATGAGGGTCGAACATGTACAAGCACTAGTCCTGTTTGAACACCGCGACAGTTGCACACCACATTAATACATAGCACACTCTCTCCCTCTAGCACGCTGTCTCTCCCTCTGCCCCTCTCTTTCTATCTACCTCACTCACCGGACGCGTCACAGCCATGAGGGTCGAACATGTACAAGCACTGGTCCTGTTTGAACACCGCGACAGTTGCACACCACATTAATACATAGCACTCTCTCTCCCTCTAGCACGCTGTCTCTCCCTCTGCCCCTCTCTTTCTATCTACCTCACTCACCGGACTCGTCACAGCCATGAGGGTCGAACATGTAAAAGCACTGGTCCTGTTTGAACACCGCGAGGGATGCACACAATATTAATACATAACACTCTCTCTCCCTCTAGCACACTGTCTCACCCTCTGCCCCTCTCTTTCTCTCTACCTCACTCACCGTTCTCGTCGCAGCCATGAGGGTCAAACATGTAGAAGCACTGATCATGTTTTAACACCGCGACAGATGCACACCACATTAATACATAACACTCTCTCTCCCTCTCCCCCCCTCTGTCTCTCTACCTCACTCACCGTTCTCATCACAGCCATGAGGATCAAACATGAAGAGACACCGGTCCTGTTTCAACACCACGACAACTGCACATTGTTCTGTTACCACATAATACATAGCACACTCTCTCTCCCTCTAGCTCACTCTCTTACTCCCTCTGCCCCTCTCTTTCTCTCCACCTCACTCACCGTTCTCGTCGCAGCCATGAGGGTCGAACATGTAGAAACACTGGTCCTATTTCAACACCACGACAGTTGCGCATTGTGCTGTTACCACATAATACATAGCACACTCTCTCTCCCTCTAGCACATTGTCTCTCCATCTGCCCCTCTCTTTCTCTCCACTCCACTCACCGTTCTCATCACAGCCATGAGGGTCGAACATGTAGAAGCACTGGTCGTGTTTGAACACCGCGAGGGAAGTGCCTCGAGCTGTCAACACGGCCGCCGAATGTTTTCGAAACAATGCAGCCAAAGAGTCCTTGAGAGACATCACTCCTGAGGAGGAGGTGGCGTTGATATCACCTGGAGGAGACAAAATATATAAATTGATTCAACTGATAGAAGGGTACTTGACACACATTTTTACCGGAATGGATAGGAACATGATAAAAACAACATACAAGATCGCTCATATGCGAGAGGCTGTCTGGGTTGGTACCACCGCACCGTCTATTTCTGCTGTCAAACAACAATGTGTAAGCATTGTTGTGTTTCGGTTTGAAGGACATGTTGCCGACCTTAAAAGAGGAAAGGCATAGTTACAGGATACAGGATTGGGAAGGGGAGGGGTAGGGTAGAGGGGAAAACTACACCAAACCCATACTCTATCTACGTCGGTTTCCTGCGAGATAGTCGTAACGATCCAGTTGAACCGGCCCAGTCACGCTGTAGACAAAACTGTCTACAGCGTAGCTCCACTACTTACTTTCCGAGCTTTCCGGCAACGAGCAACAAGACAGCATATTATATTTGAACTGTTCATACTATCTGTCGCAGTTTTAGCCATTTTGTCCATAAAAATAATGGCTGATTTTCTTTCTGCCTAGCGTTATTCCGGCTTAATGCCAGGGTCCACCTTTCGATCATGATGTGGGGCGACCCGCCGTTTAACGCCTTAAACCCGGAACCTGAACCAAGTTTCGATATTGCCCCATCAGTAACCCCTACAATCCGGTATTGCCTCACCCATTAATGAACAAAGTGCATGTGCAGGTGGAGTTGGCTCTGGGTCTAAGATTTTTTTTATTTTTTATATTCCGGCTCGGCAAAGTGACTACGCTACACCTGATGGTAAGTGGAGCGCAATCCAACAATAGTGTCGACCAACGATAAGCAATATGTCCATCGTAGGTCGGCAAAATCATGCCGATGGGAAAAGGGTTAGGATCAGGGGGCAAGCCCCCTGGGGAGAACCAGATATACACTGGCTGACCCTGGAACGCGACCCACACAAGGTGGGCCACTATGGCAGGTTTTAGCACCAGTGTACGGTGGTCGCTATCCGGTCGGATACAAGTATCCTCCCACCAGCATGTTGGTAGCCCACTTAAAAAGAACGACTGTCATTAAAGAAAATACTTTACTTACCGCTATAGGCGCTGTCCAAAACTTCAGTTGATATGCAGTCATAATCCGAAATCTTTGAAAGAAGAACTACATTTTAGGAAGTTATGACATATAAAACGTCATGCATGGAACTGGATGCAGGCCGCTTTCAACAGGTCGGGCTGGAAGTCTTTGGGGGAGGCTTATGTTCTGCAGTGGACGACCTGTGGCTATTGATGATAATGATGCGCTGAAATTGCTTTCTTGTCTTTAATCCAAGGTAGCCTCCCCCAAAGACTTCCAGCCCGACCTGTTGAAAGCGGCCTGCATCCAGCGACTTCCTGCGACCTTTATCAGGTCGTCTGTCCACCTTGTAGGCGGACGTCCAACCCTGCGCTTGCCAGTACGTGGCCTCCATTCCAGAACCTTTCTGCTCCACCGGTTATCGGTTCTGCGAGCCATGTGGCCTGGCCACTGTATCACTGTTACCAAAATCATTTCTACATATTTACTAAGATAACAAGATGAAATTTTGCTCAATAAATCAAATTTTGAATCAGTCTTGTCTTGTTTTGCTGGTGGGAGGATACTTGTATCCGACCGGATAGCGATCACCGTACACTGGTGCTAAAACCTGCCATAGTGGCCCACCTTGTGTGGGTCGCGTTCTAGGGTCAGCCAGTGTATATCCGGTTCTCCCCAGGGGGCTTACCCCCTGATCCTAACACTTTTTCCATCCCTTTTCCTTCCCCTCCCCCTTGCCCGTTTGGTAGGCCGGCATGATCTTGCCGACTTACGATGGACACATTGTTTATCGTTGGTCGACACTATTCTTGGATTGCGCTACACTTACCATCAGGTGTAGCGTAGTCACTTTGTCGAGCCAGGATAAAAAAAAAGTCTTTTACGACTTACCTTAAACCGATTGAGTACATCGGCAGCGGCAAGAGTTCCCGACGGACTGATCTCCTCTTCCTCTCCACCTTCTTCTTCGTCCCTCGGAGACTCCAGATTGATGCCCATCCTCTCGAGGTGTTCCATCGTACTTTGGTATAGGATGTCGCCTCGGATCAACGTCTAGGGAAGTGGAGTGATAAAACAATTTTCTCGTAGGCTAGAATTTACTAGAAGAAGAGAGAAGAGAAGACGAAGACTAGATCCACTTTTGGTAAAAGTAGTCCAAAGTTAAGACAGGTGTGATCTCGTCGAGAAGTAATGGATCTTCTCAGGGTCTGTTTAGATTGTTTAATAATATTAGCCCTGTATTATACGCGTCCCACTGCTGGGCACGGGCTCTTCTACTGAATGAGAGGGGTTAGGCCTTAGTCCACCACTTAAAGCAGCTATAGCTCAGCGAGGATTGGTACGGACTGTCGAGACGAAAGCCGCAGGTTCCAAAACAGCCCCAAGAGCATACACCACTGACTTTTCTAAGCCACGTGTATATTAAATGTTAATTATCGCTTGCTTTAACGGTGAAGGAAACATCGTGAGGAAACCTGCATACCCGAGAACTTGATAACATCTTTCTAAGGTATGTGAAGTCTACCAATTACTCTTATATTTAATATCAACATTATTTTAAGGTTTTCGTCACCACAAACCTCGTCAATATCATCAGGCGTCCATTCCGCCGGCGGTACGAGATGCGCCATGGCTATCGCAGCGATAGAGACGGCCGTCGCTTGTTTATTGCGATGGTCCTCCGGGAATCTAGCGTCTCCTTCGTGGAAACGACCGCGGACTACCCACCGTCCAGGGGCTACCGCTGTTGAGATTATAGTTTTGTTGTATTTTCTCTAAATAAAGTTGCTAAGTTTTGAAGAGTTCAGAGACTAGCTATAGGATTTTTAAATCGTTGCAAAGAAATGCATTTTTTTTGCACAAGGCCGTCAAACAAACAGTAGTTCCTCTGATGGTCAGTGATCACCACCAACGATACGTATCTACAATATCAGATAATCATGACTGCTTCGCCGAAATTTAAGAAAATCAACGGGGATTCTTAGGGGATTTAAGCCTATAGAAATCTCATTCACCTTACAAAACTTCAACAAGGTTCCACTTCATCAGTTTTTCCAAACTTTCACGTTTATATTATTAGGGTTAGACTTGATGTCTTATTTATTTATTTATTTTTCTTCTTCCACTTTTCATTATCAATTGTAGTGGGGTCGTCACATGCTTTTTAACACACGTTACAGAAATATTGGGCTTGTAGTTTTTACGACCGTCCGCTTGCCTGACCTTTTGTCGAGTGGTAGAGCCACGCTGTAGACAATTTTGTCTATAGCATGAATGGGCTGGCTCGACCGGGTCGTTACCACTGTCTCACAGGAAATCGACGTAAAGTAGTGGCTTGCTACTGCGTTTCGTACGGTGAGTAAGATATCCGGAAGCCCAAATCCCCTCCCCTTCCCAATCCCTAATTATCCCTTTAAGGTCAGCAACGCGCCCATGATTCTTCTGGTGGTGGGCGTACATGGGCAGTGGAGATCACTTACCATCAGGGGACCCACTTGCTCGTTTGCCGGCTTATGCTATAAAAAAAAATTCAATGTGTAACATTCGCTTAAACGTAAGAAACTTACAGTGTGTCTTATATTTATAATTTTAAATATAAGACACACTGTACTACTGTTTGTTGTTCTAAATAAAAAAAAAAAAAAATAAAAAATAAAAAAAAAAAAAAAAAAAAAAAGAAACCATCATGCCGTACTCACGTTTAAGATGATTGACCGGTTCCGGCATCTCCTTCCGTTCGAAGATGCTGATATCAGATATGCTGAAGGGTTTCCGTTGGAACTCACTGGCGTTGTCCAGGAAATGGTCACAGAGACGAGAGATGCGTGGGAAGTACACGAGACATGCTTTGCCACCATCACGGAGGCCCACCTGAAGAGTTCCACATATGGAAAAGAGGTAAGCAGCGGTGCAACTACCCATTCGCTGCATCTATTTTCATCGATAATGTGATAGGTAGCGATCTTACTGCTTTATTAAGCAAAACGTCTAATCCTGATAAACTCAGTGTTATATTTTTATCGAAAATCTCAAAAAATTGGAAATCACCAGACCTGAAGTTTGAACCCAGGGAATGAAATATGTCGATAATTTAGAAGGAAATAATACTATGATAATTAAATAAAGAATAGCTCACCTTAGATCCATATCTGTCAGCAGGCCACGGATGATACAGATAATATTTACCACCTTCATGCCAAATCGCCACTTCATATTCACCAGGTATCTAGAGAAATATTTTTTTTGCATAGGCCAGAATAGTATGTGGGTCATCTGATGGTAAGTGTTCTCCACTGCCAATAATACCAGAAGAATCATAGGCGCGTTGCCGATCTTAAACCACACCAATTGAACCGTGTGAACCCGGTAGAACGGTCAGATTTCAAGACGTAGATATTCTCCTCAAATTCCAACAGATTCCTTTTATTTAAAGTTAACAACGCATAACTCTTCAAGTATTGTTGTGGGTTGTTCAAGGCCGGATGAGATTATTTACCTTCAGGTGACCCACATACTCGTTTGGCAGTCTATGCTGTAAAAATTTTAAGTAATGTTAACCAATTATCAGATTATTAAGACCTATTACCAAAACTATCATCATCATCACCATCAGCCACAGGACGTCCACTGCTGAACATAGGCCTCCCCCAAAGATTTCCAGACCGACCTGTTGGAAGCGGCCTGCATCCAGCGACTTCCTGCGACCTTTATCAGGTCGTCTGTCCACCTTGTAGGCGGACGTCCAACGCTGCGCTTGCCAGTACGTGGCCTCCATTCCAGAACCTTCCTGCCCCATCGGTTATCGGTTCTGCGAGCTATGTGGCCTGCCCTCTGCCACTTGAGCTTGCTAATCCGCTATAACGATAATCAAATACGTTTCTCACCTGAAGTATACCAGCATCAGACTCCTTGAAGAAAGTCTCGATCCCTCTGCAGAGGTCCAAGATTTTCGGGTTGGTAGATATCAAGTTGCCCCATACTGCTACACCTCTAACCTATACTCAAAAACCAAATATAAAAGTTATTTAAATTCATTGATGAGCGGTAGAGCTACGCTGTAAACAGTTTTGTCTACAGCGTGAATAGGCCGTCTCAATTGGGTCGTTACCACTGTCTCACAGGAAACCGACGTAAAGTAGCGGCTTGCTGCTTTTCGTACGATGATTGAGATATCCGGAGGCCTTAATCTGCCTCCCCTTCCCAATCCCTTAAATATCCCTTCCCTTTAATGTCGGCAATGCGCCTATGATTCTTCTAGTATTGTAAGCGTACATGGGCAGTGGAGATCACTTACCATCACAGGGCCCACATGCTCGTTTGCCGGTCTATGCTATAAAAAAAAGAACAGGCGGTAGCTCATAAACTCCCTTTCCTTTCTTCTAAGTTCAGCAACGTACCGACTATTACTCAGTTATACTCAGTCTTACTATAAGATTACCACTTGGTTTTTATACTATAAAGATTAAAGATATCATCTACTGGATATACACATAGCAAGTAAATTAGTTGTTCTCGGAAAAACCTACCTTCTGCATGTACTCCATATCTCGTATCCTGAAGGTCTCTTTATGTTCTCCAAGCACCAGCTGTCGGATGGGACCGCCGCGTTCCAAGAGTGACTCCTAGAGGAATAGTGGAATGCCATCATCATCATTATGAAGATACCACTTAATAACCACACTTTATAATGCCGACTTGAAGTTACTGGACATACACTGGATGATCCTGGAAGGCGACTCGCCTGAACGACTCAGTGTGGTTTTTTTCCCACTGTGGTCGCTATCCAGTCGGTTACAGAAATATATACGTCAGAGGAATTTACTAATACTATAAAGAGGAAAGATTTGCATTTTTGTATGTAACGAATAAACTTAAAAACTACTGGATCAATTTGAAAAATTCTTTCACCATTAGAATTCTACATTATTCCTGATGAACATAGGCTACTTTTTATCCCGGAAAAAGAAGATCACGCGGGCGGAACCACGAGGAAAAGCTGGTACTCAATAAAAGACAAAATCACCCATTTGCAAGATATGACAGTGAAGTCCACTCATCATCATCATCATCGTCATCAGCCACAGGACGTCCACTGCTGCACATGACCTCCCCCAAAGATTTCCAGACCGACCTGTTGTGAGCTGCCTGTATCCAGCGACTTCCTGCGATCTTTATCAGGTCGTCTGTCCACCTTGTAGGCGGGCGTCCAACGCTGCGCTTGCCAGTACGTGGCCTCCATTCCAGAACCTTCCAGCCCCATCGGTTATAGGTTCTGCGAGCTATGTGGCCTGCCCACTACCACTTCAGCTTGCTAATCCGCTGGGTTATGTCGGTGACTATTGATCTTCTACCACTAAAAAAGTCCACTCACCCTGTAGATATTATAGCCGAGGTCCAGGGTCTCGTCAAGTGTGTCCTCGTTCCACGCGCGAGCCCTGAGCCGCCGCAGCATCGCGAGCGACGCGACACAACAAGCGAGCCCCGTGTAACACTTGAACGTCTGGTACCTGGTGTACACTCATTACATTACTGAGTGAACCCATACGTCAATGAAACGACTGGGTTTCTGTTTCTTTTTTTCCTGACTGCAAAGTGACTACGCTACACCTGATGGTAAGAGTTTTTTTTTTTTTTTTTTTTTATCCTGGCTCGGCAAAATGACTACGCCACACCTGATGGTAAGTGTAGCGCAATCCAAGAATAGTGTCGACTTACAATAAACAATGTGTCCATCGTAGGTCGGCAAGATCTTGCCGGCCTGCCAAAGGGCCAAGGGGGAAGGGAAGGAAAATGGATGGGAAAAGGGTTAGGATCAGGGGGCAAGCCCCCTGGGGAGAACCGGATATACACTGGCTGACCCTGGAACGCGACCCACACAAGGTGGGCCACTATGGCAGGTTTTAGCACCAGTGTATGGTGGTCGCTATCCGATCGGATACAAGTATCCTCCCACCAGCAAACTTCAACTCAGCAACTTCTTGGTGCTTCTTCTCAGATCAGTGGGAATTCCCAATATAATTTATTATATTACTAGCGGACCCGGCCACGCGTTGCTGTGCCTAAGGTATATGTTAAATTACATTGCAGTAAACTATTCAATACAGTGTGCGCCATCTATTGCATACTTACTCAATCCAGCCGATAAATTACCTTGTTATAATCTTATAGAACTCAAAGATAATTATAACTCTTTTTTTATATTATAACAAACTCATAATTTGCAATAACAAAAATTGGGAGTCATAGGGAAAACAAAAGTGAAAACTTAAATATATTTACTGCGTACGCACTCTCAACTCAACTCAACTCTACTGCACTGCACTGCACGGCACTGCCCTGAAATGCAGTCTACAGTCCAATCCAGTCCGGTCCGGTCCGGTCCAGTCCAGTCCAGTCCAGTCCAGTCCATACGTCACCTGTATAGCTACAGATACTCAGAGCTCACTTTTGAGGTTGTTACATAAATTACATCTCTTGACGATCGCCAGAATTATGCAAGCCCGAGGTATACTGGATATAAGAACCGTCGCTATCCAATTGGTTACAATTATGTATCAGGTAGTCTCCCACCAACCAGATGAATATACGAACATGATAAGTTTTCGAGTGGTAGAGCCACGCTATAGACAGTTTTATCTACAGCATGTATGGCCGGCTAGACCGGGTCATTACCACTGTCTCACAGAAAGCCAACGTAAAGTAGCGGATTGCTGCTGCGTTTCGTACGGTGAGTGAGATATCCGGAAGCCCAAATCCCCATCCCCTTCCCAATCCCTGATTATCCCTTTCCTTTAAGGTCGGCAACGCGCCCATGATTCTTCTGGTGGTGGGCGTACATGGGCGGTGGAGATCACTTACTATCAGGGGACCCACTTGCTCGTTTGCCAGCCTATGCTATAAATAAAAGAACAGGCGGTAGCTCATAAACTCCCTTTCCTTTCTTCAAAGTTCAGCAACGTTCCCAATATTGCTCAGGAGTACTTACTATAAAATTACCACTTGGTTTTTATATATTAAAAAATCTCACCTATAACTGGCCATATGCCTGGTGGCCCGAAGAATCCACTTCTCCACGTCGAGCTGGTGGAACTGCGAGTGGTAGTTCTGGTCTGCGATGTCCACAGGGCTGTGGACCAAGGTCTCCGACTTGGGACGGGGGATCATGTCGTCTCTGGACACCAGAAGGATAATGGTTTAGGGTTTCTTCCCGCGTTTCCCTGCCTTTCATTCATTAAGCATTTCATTATTCCGTCCCCAAAAAATAAATTAGAAGTTATTCAAAACTGATAGAGGGGGCACTTGTCAAAATAACAAACTTTGACGTCACCATGGCAAAGGGCCATTACGGTGTACGCGTGCGAGTGAGATGGTAAGATGTCCCCACTACACGCCCACCTTTGCTCATACCAATATTTAAAATCATAATTGCGGGCTCATATTTGAACCGATTTTGATTGTGTTTTAACAAAAGGATTACTTTTTCGTATTATTCTCTGTTGCATATAAAATAATGTATAAATCTACAACAATTTGCTAGTTCCCGTAGGATTTCTATGAAATGGTGGTACCATCACGGCCGAGCTTGCCCTTGACAAAACTAGGCTCTACCGCAGTGTTTCCCAAATTGTTTTTTAGGACATGCCCCACGTTAATTTTTTTTTGTTAAATTTGTCACCGATATCTAGCATTGCCCACCCAAAGCGAAAGAGTTAGTCATGTGGAGTCCATTTTTAAATTGCTCCCCTTAACTATCAAGTTGCCCCACGTTGGGAAACACTGCTCTACCGCTCACAGTACCTCTACTCTGCTAGCAATCTACTCCACGAACCTGCCATATGTATGCCCTTCAATCGAGGGGCAGTATAGGAAGAAGTCCTCTCCTCTCAGAGACATCACTTGCTCCGCGGTCATCGCGGGGGGAGGGCGTTCTGGAGCCACCGGCACTTGGGGAGATGGCTAGGGAAGGGAGAAAAGGGGGATGATGAAACCTGAAGACTTATGATTAGAACGAAACCCAGCTAATTTCAGAACACCGAGGGTTGCGTACACTCTCACCCTTGAATTTATATTTTTGGTTTTTATTATTTGTTGCACAGCGGATTAGCAAGCTCAAGTGGCAGTGGGCAGGCCACATAGCTCGCAGAACCGATAACCGATGGAGCAGGAAGGTTCTGGAATGGAAGCCACGTGCGTTGAACGTCCACCTACAAGGTGGACAGATGACCTGATAAAGGTCAGAGGAAGTCGCTGGATGCAGGCCGCTTCCAACAGGTCGGTGTGGAAATCTTTGGGGGAGCCCTATGTTCAGCAGTGGACGTCCTGTGGCTGATGATGATGATGATGATGATAATATCTAGCTATTATCGTTCAGAAGATAGAGCCTTTAAGTGTTGGAAAGACGAGACAGCCAAATTGGGGGCGAAGGATCTGTATCAGGGTTCCATTGATGTCTTTTAGGTAAGGAACACTAAAAATTAGACTGGTGAAAAAACAACTGAAAATAGAAGAAAATATCCAGAACCACACGTGCTGGCTTGCGTCACCACTTCGTGGTCTCCTCCATCTCGGCTCGAACTAAAAAGTTCGCGAAATCTTACTTCGGCCGGACTATTAAACTGTAAAATAGTTTGCCGGCACACGTATTCCCTCCTTCCTATAATATGGGATCCTTTAAACGGAGTGTGAAGAAGCAGTTAGGCAGGCCGGCATGATCGTGCCAACCAACGATGGATGCATCGTTTGTCGTTGGTCGACGCTATTTCTGGATTGCGCTACACTTACCATCAGGTGTGGCGTAGTCACTTTGCCGAGCCAGGATAAAAAATAAAAACCCCACTCGACGACGGCACGTTATTTTTCATAGTCATTACGGGGAGAGGATGCTCTGGTACTACTAGGACTTACGATAGCTGGAGAAGAAATAAGGAAGGGGCTGGGGAATTAATACTATAGGTGGCCTACCTATCGCCATATCTCTTTTAACAACTCACCTCTTTAGGAGTCTTCTGGTAGAATTCTTTGACTTTCTTCTTGGCAGTGGCCCTGGAAGTGGCCACGCTAATTGCACTCAGAGATCCTTGAGGATATAAGCCCTGGTGGAAGGGACAAAAAAATAAACGCAACAGCAAGCTTCAACTTCGTCGTTTTGCTGTAGGACAGTGGTACCACCTCGGTTGAAACGATCCACCATACTGTAGATAAAATTGTCTACAGCGTGGCTCTAATTATGCAACAGGAACCGTGCATGGCATTTGTTTAAAATATTGGAATGGGAAATAACATTTTATAATAAGAAGGCCAAATGGACCTACTTACACAAACAGGAACCAGCCCACAGCAAGTTCAAATGGAGATACTGGTTTTGTAAAACAAAATTCAATAATTTAAACTAATTTTATATCGTAGTTTTTTGGAAAATCGGGTATCAAATATATTTCATGTACAATTTTGCAAAAAAAATACCGTATTAAAATCAACTCTTTGACGTATAATAAACAAATAATTTCCAATAAAAAAATATTGCGACTAAAATTGACATTGGATCAAACACACACAGTTTGTAAATTTTATTAAAATCGGTCCAGTAGTTTAGAGAGTTCATCGCAGACAAACAACAATGTGACACGCAATTTATATATATATATATATATATATATGTACAGTCAAGTCGGGTGCAAATATCAGGTAACCCTTCCACCACATTTACTATATATCTATCTCTTACCTCTTTCCTCTTCTTCTCAATCAATGCGTTAACGTTATAGCTGTCCCACTCACTCTTGCAGTGCACCTTCAACGCCTTCAAATCTAGGTTGTAATCAGGTTCACGGAGCAAAGCCTCTTTTTGTACTACCTGAAAACACCAACTCAACTTACTAGATGATAGTTCCCTGGTATGCTATGGCCCTTATTTTTTTATCCGAGCTCGGCAAAGTGACTGCACTACACTTGATGGTAAGCGTAGTGCAGTCCAAAAAACCAGCGACCACCGACAAACAATGAGTTTAACGGTTGTCACCAGTCATGCCGGCCTGTATAAATGCTTCTTCCCTCTTCAGAGAGGGAAGAAGCTAATGGTTTCACTATGGAGGATGAACAAGACCTAGTAAAATGGAAACGCATAAGCAGAAAGCTGGACCCTAACAAAAGGCTGGGATATCGCCAAGCAGAAGCAGATTATCTAACAGCGAAGAGACCTCTACGTTTAAGAACGTTGGACCCTGAAACTTAGGGTTATCAAGGCGAGTAGCCGGCTGTGAAGCGAGAGGCCGCGAGTTCGATCCCCACAACGAGACAAATGTTTGTGTGACATAAATATTAATTTCGGGGTCTGGGTGTTGTGAGACCGAAAGTCTTTCGTAGTTCCTGATACTCACGACACAAGACTCGTATCTTACTGTGGGGTCAGGACTATGTGTGTGACTGTTGGATGTATTTATTTCATTTATTACCTACGCAATTGGAAATTTGTTAGGGTTTTAAATACTTACTTCGATGCTAGTAAGAGTGATCGGAGGCTTAGGAGTGCCTTTCTTGGCCGAGTCCAAATCACCGTAGTTAGACAAGAAGTCTACCACAAAAGACGTGACACCGGCGTATCGTAGGAATGCAGCGGCGCCAGATCTGAAATGGTACTTATGGTATACAATGTAAAGTACATCTCAGCCATGTTTGCATGCAGGCATGCACGCGTTCCAGAATTTTTAAAATCGTAATCTTGAAACATCAAATAAATCTTATAATGCCCAGTAATTTCACTGGCTTCAATGTCCTTCAAACCGAAACACAATAGTGCTTACCCCAGACTTTTTTAAATCGTAATCATGTAACATCAAATAAATCTTATAATGCCCAGTAATTTCACTGGCTTCAATATCCTTCAAACCGAAACGCAACAGTGCTTACATACTGTTGCTTGGCGGCAGAAATAGAAAAAGCAGTGGTACCAACCCAGACGGTCCCTCGCATACAAGGGATCTACCACCTTGTAATATTCAATTTTATATTCAACCAGCTTTTCCTCGTGGCTCCGCCCTTTGATCTGCTTTTTCCGGGATAAAAAATAGCCTATGTTCATCAGGGATAATGCAGAATTCTTATGGTGAAAGAATTTTTCAAATCGGTCCAGTAGTTTTTAAGTTTATTCGTTACATACAATTATACAAATCTTTCCTCTTTATAATATTAGTCTACACTACAACATGCTAAAAAAAACACTACAGATGAACTTCTAGCATTATCTACTCACAAGCTATCCGCTCGCCCCTTATCGTCCAGCATATGGGGGTCAAACATGTAACATATAGATCGCTGCGGGGTCGCCGGTTCACCC
The DNA here is from genome assembly GCA_949126905.1 of Amorpha juglandis. Classification (NCBI taxonomy): domain Eukaryota; kingdom Metazoa; phylum Arthropoda; class Insecta; order Lepidoptera; family Sphingidae; genus Amorpha; species Amorpha juglandis. Next base: position 7,275,101 of record OX421393.1, read on the forward strand.
CAAATTAAGAAGTGTTTCGTCCCCCCGACGCTTAATATGAACATAAACTCGCTGCCTGACTTCTTCTCCATTAGGCTGGGTGGGAAGTATATTAGATAAAGTTAGGATGTTTTTTTTATCCGAGCACGGCAAAGTGACTGACTACACCTGATGGTAAGCGTAGTGCAGTACAAAAAAACTAGAGCATCGACAAACAATGAGTTTATCGGTGGTCATCAGAGTCATGCCGGCCTGTGTTTTGCTGGTAGGAGGATACTTGTATCCGACCGCATAGCGACCACCGTACACTGGTGCTAAAACCTGCCATAGTGGCCCACCTTGTGTGGGTTGCGTTCCAGGGTCAGCCAGTGTATATCTGATTCTCCCCAGGGGGCTTGCCCCCTGATCCTAACCCTTTTCCCATCCCTTTTTCCTTCCCCTCCCCCTTGGCCCTTTGGCAGGCCGGCATGATCACAACTAAACTAAACTAAACTAAACTAAACTGCAGACCATCGATAGACACACTGTTTGTCGTTGGTCGACACTATTCTTGGATTGCGCCACACTTACCATCAAGTGTGGCGTAGTCATTTTGCTGGGCCAGGATAAAAAAAGAAAAATAAAAAAACGTAGTGCAGTCCAAAAAATTTGCGACCACCAACAAACAATGAGTTTATCGGTGGTCACCAGAATCATGCCGGCCTGTATAAATGCTTCTTCTCTCTTTTGATACACCCATAGGGGTACATCCTTGTATTACTGTGGCTGCATCAATCATCCGCCTGTCCTATCACAGGCCTCTCGATTTGCTTCTTCCCTCCCCGAAGAGGGAAGAAGCATTTATACAGGCCGGCATGACTCTACTAACCATCGATAAACTCATTGTTTGTCGGTGGTCGCTGGTATTTTGGACTGCACTACGCTTACCATCAGGTGTAGTGCAGTCACTTTGCCGTGCTCGGATAAAAAAAAAATCACTTCGTCCCCCCCAACCCGTGAGTAACAAGCAATAACTGACCTCATGAGGTCAGGTTCAGCTTGTATATTGTCAGGATGTTTGGCGAGCAACCCTCGCTCTGTTTCCACCATCTTCACCGTGTACTTGGTGTCGTGCAGGTAGAAGGACGTCAACAGCTGGTTCAGTTGGAGCTGGGGTTTGCCTGGAGGGAGGGGGGGTTATGGAACTGCTGTCAGCGTGTTTGGAAAATTGACTGTCTATGGGTACTGGATTTTCGTTCTAAAATACTTTCCAGTAGCAGTAACAGTGTAGTTTAGTGTAGTGTTGTGTATTGTAGTGTATTGTAGTGTATTGTAGTGTATTGTAGTGTATTGTAGTGTATTGTAGTGTATTGTAGTGTATTGTAGTGTATTGTAGTGTATTGTAGTGTATTGTAGTGTATTGTAGTGTATTGTAGTGTATTGTAGTGTATTGTAGTGTATTGTAGTGTATTGTAGTGTATTGTAGTGTAGTGTAGTGTAGTGTAGTGTAGTGTAGTGTAGTGTAGTGTAGTGTAGTGTAGTGTAGTGTAGTGTAGTGTAGTGTAGTGTAGTGTAGTGTAGTGTAGTGTAGTGTAGTGTAGTGTAGTGTAGTGTAGTGTAGTGTAGTGTAGTGTAGTGTAGTGTAGTGTAGTGTAGTGTAGTGTAGTGCAGTGCAGTGCAGTGCAGTGCAGTGCAGTGCAGTGCAGTGCAGTGCAGTGCAGTGCAGTGCAGTGCAGTGCAGTGCAGTGCAGTGCAGTGCAGTGCAGTGCAGTGCAGTGCAGTGCAGTGCAGTGCAGTGCAGTGCAGTGCAGTGCAGTGTAGTGCAGTGCAGTGCAAAATCAAAATATACAGGGTTATTTTTAAAACACCAGCAACCTCGCAGGGGTAGATACCTAAGGTTATAAGCTACTACTTTTGTTCTACGACTTTTGATAATTTGTTAGATTTTATTTTCATACAAAAATAAGTATTCATTTAATTTCCGTCTTGAATGTTACCTACACGCATCGCAGATTACGTAAGCAAACACGCGAAGCGTGGGGAACGGGGCTAGCGTTGAAGGTCATCGCCCGAGCCAGCTGAGCGGCTTCTTTGAGTCGCGCGCGCACGCCGAACGCTACGAAGAAAAATACGACACAACAAAAACTTGTAAAATCATTTTTTTTTAAATATATTGAGTTATATACAAACTCGTAGAACAAAAGTTGTTCCGTATGGGGTCAGCTATCTGGTCCTGCGAGGTTGCTGGTGTTTTAAAATTAACCCTGTATATTAATCATGTAGGCTAAGAAAGCGCTTATGACAGGTCAAGTACAGAATAATATTTGTCATTAATAAGACTAACTTAAGGCATTGGAAGAGGGAGGGGTTCCTTAAATGTAGGGATTCACGGGCTAGGGTGGAGGATATGGTAATCGGGACAAGGGCAGGAGGGTGTAGGGCAAATGAACAATAATCTGTAAGGATTTTAAAAGTAAGGAGAAGTGCCGTGGACCTTACTGGCTGGAATATCAGAATCCCTGGCCTAGCTAACCTACCAACCTTTCACTAGCTGCCTATTGATTATTACATATCCGGTTCTGCCGAGGGGCTTGCGACATGACTTGATGGTTGGTTGTGGCGGGTATAGGGGTACATTCTTGTATTATTGTGCCTGCATCGGTCATCCGCCTGTCCTGTCGCAGGCCCCTCGATTTGCTTCTACCCTCTCCAAAGAGGGAAGAAGCATTTATACAGTCCGGCATGATTCTGGTGACCACCGATAAACTCATTGTTTGTCGGTGGTCGCTGTTTTTTTGGACTGCACTACGCTTACCATCAGGTGTAGTGCAGTCACGTTGCCGTGCTCGGATATAAAAAAAAAACATGTATTACCTTTATAACATTTGAGCGCCAACAAGCACTGGTGGTAATATCTGTCTCCGTTATGGATCACCTCGTCGACGTGGTGTCGACACAGCTTATCTGGGGGTGTCTCTTCGAGTAAAGCACGACAGACAGCCGCTATACATCCAGTTTGGGAACCTGGACAGGATGGAATCCTTTTTGAAGTGATAACTTCTTATGGGAGGGTGAACCGATTCGTTCCGTAACGCGAGCGGTCCATCGATCAGCTGAAGGTTCGAGAATATTCGAGAACCTTCCGTGCGACGTCACGCGGGCCAGTTGACCAGCCAGCGTTAGCCGACCTCCCTGAAATTTGGAGAATTTTCGAAGTCCCAGGTGGCGACACGCAGTGACCAGTCGGCTTTGACCGGACTTTGACAGGACTTTGGCCGGACTTTGATCGGACTGTGACCGGACTGTGACAGAACTTTGACCGGACTTTGACATGACTTTAACCCACATTAGTTTTAGTTATCACTTCTGTCGAGCGTCCCGAGACGCACACATTTTTTTTATAGCACACTGGCTGTCCCTCGCGGTTTCACCTGCATGTTACTGCCCGATTCCCACGGGTCATAGCGTGATATATCCGTTGAATTGTTTAAAAGATCCAAGCGAACAGACAGCGGAAGCGGCTTCGTTTTATACTATCTAAAGAAGATGCCAGCAAACCGGCAAGTAGTTCAAGTGGATCTCCACCGCCCATGAACGTCCACAACACCAGAAGAATCATGAACGCATTGGCGACCTTAAAGGAAAGGGATAATTAGGGGAGGGGAGGGGGATTTGGGCTTCCGGATATCTCACGAACCGTATAAAACGCAGCAGCAAGCCGCTACTTTACGTCGGTTTTCTGTGAGACAGCGGTAACGACCCGGTCGAGCCAGCCCATTCATGCTATAGACAAAAGTATCTAAAGGGTGGCTCTGCTACTCGAAAATTGGCGAAGTAATGCATGAACATACATAAATAGACGAATTAAGAAACTGATTTTTTGTGTTGGTTAAAAAGCACTTACCGCAAGCAGTGGATGAGTACCTCTTGGTGTTACAAGCAAGTGACCCTTGAAGAATCATTTTGTTCGGTTCCACTTGTACGAAATTGTGCCAGATCTGATGATTTCAGTAGAAATAAGTTATTCATATAGCAGAAGCAGAAATTGCCAAGCGAAGTGGTTTGCTTCTTCCCTTTCAGAGTGTGAAGGAGCATTTATACAGGAATTTATACTTAATGGTTGGTTGGGGCGGGTTTAAAGGTACATCCTTGTATTTTCTTTTTATCTTTTTATCCTGGCTCGGCAAAATGACTACGCCACACTTGATGGTAAGTGTAGCGCAATCCAGGAATAGTGTCGACCAACGAAAAACAATGCGTCCATCGTAGGTCGGCAAGATCATGCCGGCCTGCCTAACTGCTTCTTCACACTTCGTATGAAGAAGTACTATGTATCTCTGCCTGCATCAGTCATCCACCTGTCCTGTAGCAAGCCTCACGATTTGCTTCTTACCTCTTTAGATTGTGAAGAAGCATTTACACAGGCGGGGATGTTCTAGTGACCACCGATAAACTCATTGTTTGTCGTTGGTCGTTGGTTTTTTGAACTGCACTACGCTTACCATCAGGTGTACTACAGTCCCTTTGCCGTGCTCGGATAAAAGTGGGCAACTTGATCTCCACAGCTCATGAATACCCAGAATAAGACAGAATCGTGGATGAGTCATAGCCATTTATGGAATGGAATGAGGTTTGAGAAAGACAGGGGGATTCAGGTGTCTATAAATCTGACTTACTATACAAAATGTGAGAGCCTATAGCGCTCACCCGAACGTCCGGTGAAGCTGTAAAAAGCCGACTCGCGTCAGGCTAACAGCATAAACTTCGCAAAAAAATCATGCAACACTAAGCTGGCCCTTCACGTCTTCGGTTTCCAAGACAGTGGTAACAACCCGGTCGATTCGGCCCATTCATACACAAACATGCCTACAACATGGCTCTATTGCTTGCAAAAATACACCAATAAGCCTCTCTCAAATTTCGTAGTATTTAATTAATTTCTTCTTCTTCTTCCACCTGCTCTAATCCCACTCGCAGTGGGGTCGGCGCAACATAAAACACAAATTACAGAAAGATTTGGCTTGTAATTTTACGACCGACCGCCTGGCTGACGTGAACTCCTCAGGAGGAAACACCCAGACCAGAAACAAATATTTGTTGATCAACCCGTAGTCTCAAACTTCACTGCTGGCGACTTACGCTCTACGTCACGGAGGCTGTATTAGTTGTATTCTTTCAGTCTTTCTTACTTTCTATAATCATCTACTCCAGTGGTTCTACCACAACCTCATGGATTAGTATCATAATAATCTTAGTTAGAATTTCCGTACCATGAAATACTTATAGCTTGATATCTTTTACTGATAAACTGCTACGGAAACAATCTTGTTAAAGTCAAAGTAAGGTTATAATAACACTGCTCTAAGAAGATGTGGTAGGGCCTGAGCTACACTGACCTTCCTAAGTTTAGCGCACTCATACAGCGGCTGCGTCACATCCTCGACGGGTATCCGTTGCAGTTTGGGACGGCGACGTCTCCTGTGTCGGTAGGGGGGTACCCACTTCCGTGTGGTAAGGGCTGGGAGTTCGATTCCCTGATGGGATGAAAGGAGCAATGGAAAAATACAATTATGTACAACGTGCTGGTGGTAGGATATTCATATCTGCCCGGATATCGACCATCGTACAAATGTTGTTAAAACCTGCCATAGTGACCTACACATCTTGTGTGGATCGTGTTCCAGGATCAGCCAGTGTATATCCGGTTCTCCCGAGGGGCTTGCGACATGACTTGATGATTGGTTGGGCGGGTATAGGGGTATATCCTTGTACTACTGTGCCTGCATCAGTCATCCGCCTGTCCTATCGCAGGCCCCTTGATTTGCTTCTTCCCTCTTCGGTGCAAAGAAGCATTTCTACAGGCCGGCATGATTCTGATGACCACCGATAAACTCATCGTTTGTAGGTGGTCGCTGGTCTTTTTCGACTGCATTGCGTTTACCATCAGGTGTAGTATAGTCACTTTGCCGTGTTCGGATAAAAACACTGCCAAAACGTTGCACTCTTGGAAAATTCTTCTATCACATTTGACTGCATTGTTCTTACCATTAGATGCAGTAATTCATTGTCCTAGTATAAAATCTGGTCAAGTGCGAGACGAACTTGGGAAACTTGTTAAATCCAGAAAACATCCAGTAAACGCATATATTTTTCCACCAGTCCTTACCCCACTCGCAGTTCAGTGACATGCAGTTCTTTGTAATTCAAAGTTCTATGCGGTGTTGCTTCTGTTTATGGGCAGGCGTGGCGCTTACCACCATCAGGCGAGCGCCTTGCTTGTCTCGTCATTCAATCAAATAAGAAAAAAATAAAAATATTTGTGCATCACATTTGTTTCAGTTCGGCAATCGAACCTGTAGGCTCTCGCTTCACAGCCGGCTACTCGCCCACTGCACCACAAAGGCTATCTACTACTCACGATGGTCGGCATCCTCTTCGGCGGTGGCGGCGGACACCATGGCCTCGTGCTGATCTTCACCTTGGTAACCTCAGGCCAGCGACGCTTGAAGCGACGCTTTCGCATCAACGCTCTGTTATCCGCCTCCCTGGAGAGACACTCTCAGAACTCATTCAAGAGTGTACCGTGATGGTACATAGGGACAAAAGTGGAAAACTTCGCGTGACGATTAGTGAATTATGAGAAAGAAAAAACCGCGATAAATTCCGTTTAAATTAGTTTTATTTCAATGAGTAACATTTGCGTAAACGTAAGAAATCATTAGGGAGTTTTTTTTATACCATAGGCCGGCAAACGAGTAAGTGGGTCATCTGATGGTAAGTGGTCTCCACCACCCATGTGCGCCCACCACCAGAAGAATCATGGGCGCGTTGCCGACCTTAAAGGAAAGGGATAATTAGGGATTGGGAAAGGGAGGGGATTTGGGCTTCCGGATATCTCATTCACCGTACGAACGTAAGAAATCATTAAGAAACGATGGTTAGGAAATAACGAGTTTACCGGAGACCCAGATACTTATTTTTATAGCACGCTCTGGTAAACGAGCAAGTGATTCTCCTGATGGTAAATAATACCCATCGCCCGTGAACGCCTACAATACCAGAAGAATCATGGACGCTTCGACGACCTCTGAGGCAAGGGATTGGGAAGCAGAGGGGGAATCGGACCTCCGATAAATAAATTAATACACCCAACAGTCACATACATAGTCCTGACCCCATAGTAAGATACGAGTCTTGTGTCATGGGTATCAGGAACTACGAGAGACTTTCGGTCTCACAACACCCAGACCCCGAGACAACTATCTGTGAATCACACAAATGTTTGTCTCGGTGTGGAGATCGAACTCGCGGCCTCTCTTTTCACAGCCGGTTACTCGCCCGCTGCGCCACGGAGGCTGATAATTAAGGGATTGGGGAGGAAAGGGGCATTTGGGCTTTGACTTACCGTACGATACGCACCAGCAAGTCGCTACTTTACGTCGGTTTTTTGCAAGACAATGGTAACAACCCAGTAGACTAAGCCAAATCCATCCATAGACTGACCATGCCAAAAGTGAATGCAACTGGCTATGAGCGCCTCTACCGAATTCTCTCTATCTCTCTTCTCTCCATACATAATCTCACGAGTTATATATATGGAGAACCACCCCAATAAGATTGTCCTTTTATTTTACCACACTTTTGTGTAGCGCTTCACTGAATGAAGAATGAAATCGTTTCAAGTTTCTCCTGTTTTTTTCGGTGTTAAGAAATTGCATTCAATTGGATCTGCTTTGAAATTCCAAATCCATTCTAAGATTATTAAGATCGCCCGTAATCCCTGAAGGGGTAGGCAGAGGTAAACCTCTAGCAGTAGACCCACATTTCATCGAACTATTTTCCGTATATTAACGGAAAACCCAATATCACATTTATCCGATCCGGGGATCGAACCCGAGACCTCAGCACAGCATCACCCAGGCAGTCAAACTCTAAATATCTTGTATCTTCTTTCTATATGAAATAAGGTTCCCCACTCACTCCTTGGCGATCTGTGAAGGTGTTTTCTGAACTTCCTCTGGTTCTAGGAACTCCTCCTTGACTCCTTTGGTGGTGCCCTTCTTATCTTTTTGAGGAGCATCCCCTCCTCCACTAAAAACAATTATGTTTAGCCCTTAAAATGCTAACTCGCTGGTGGGGGGATACTTGTATCCGACCGGATAGCGACCACCGTACACTGGTGCTAAAACCTGCCATAGTGGCTCACCTTGTGTGGATCGCGTTCCAGGGTCAGCCAGAGTATATCCAGTTCTCCCTAGGGGACTTGCCCCCTGATCCTAACCATTTTCCCATCCCTTTTTCCTTCCCTTGGCCGAACCAGGATAAAAAAAACTCACTTTTTTAACCGATATTACTTATCCTGGCTCGGAAAAGTGACTACGCCACACCTGATGGTAAGTGTAGCGCAATCCTGGAATAGTGACGACCAACGACAAATAATGTGTCTATGGTAAGTCGGCAAGATCATGCCGGCCTGCCTAACTGCTTCTTCACACTCAAGAAGGAGGGAGGTTTCCAATTCGTGAATTACGATTCATGGGGAGATGGACTTTTATTCTATTGAGTGAGGGGGCTCGATTTTTGGGGGGAAAGAATTTTCCTTTATAATATTATCCCTCCCCATTTGGATTCGCGCTTGTCCAAATTAGATGTGTGCCACATTTTTGGGTGATTTTTTTGTGATAGTTGAACTCGGAAAAGTTTATTGTAAACATACTTAAAAAATAATACATACGCACTCACACCTGTAATCCCCGAAAGAGTAGGCAGAGGTATAACTAGTACACCCATATTTCGCCGAGCATATTTCCGTCCCATGATGTGATAGGGAGCCTATCGCTATGCCGGGCACAATTTCAGACTCCGGGCTGACAGCATTTCGTGATAGAAAAACCCATTATCACTTTACCCGACTCGGGGATCGAACCCTAGACCTCAGCTCAGCAGTCGTACCGCGTACGCAATATGCGCTACCGAGGCAGTCATTATTACCCACCACGCTGGCCTAATGCGGGTTGGCAGATTTCACATACCTTCGAAACATCTTATCGAGTTCTCAGGTATGCAGGTTTCCTCACGATGTTTCCTTCACCGTTAAAGCAAGCGATAACTAACAATTAATATACACGTAACTTAGAAAAGTCTGTGGTGTATGCTCTTGGGGCTGGTTTCGAACCTGCGACTTTCGTCTCGACGGTCCATACCACTCCCCGCTGAGCTATCGCTGCTAAATTAAAATGAATACTTACGGCATATTTTTCTTTGCGTCTGGCTTCGACATCTCTTCTCTTCTGTTCTGCGTAAACTGAACCAACGTTTAAAGTATGCTAGGATAAATTCTATTTTACATGAAGCCAATAAATTCCTTGTTTATTTCTGAAACAAAACGCAATGCTGGCAGACATACATAAAAAACCTCGCAGAATCGATGATCTCCTCATTTTTTGGAGTCGGTTAAAATAAGCTCACAATCTAGTGATATATTTTTTAATAGCATAGAGCGGCAAACGAGCTAGTGACCTGATGGTAAGTGATCTCCACCGCCCATGTACGCCTATACTAGAATAATCATAGGCGCGTTGCCGACCCTATAGGGAAGGGATAATTGAGGGATTGGGAAAGGGAGGGGGATTTGAGCCTACGGATATCTCACTTACCGTACGAAACGCAGCAGTAAGCCGATACTTTACGTCAGTTTTCTGTGAGACAGTGGTAAAGACCCGGTCGAACCGACCCATTCATGCTGTAGACAATATTGTCTACAGCGTGGATCTACCTCTTGGCTAAACTGTCTATAGAGCTCCTTATAAACTTTGAATTATTCTATCCATAAAAAGGTATGCGGAAATAATAATCTAACGCGATTTTCCCTTATAATCCGTTCCATGATGTGATAGGTCGAGACTCGAGCCTATCGCCTTACCAGATTCTAATCCCGGACAACTCAGTCATTTTCGAGACATTTTAGTGGTAGAGCCACGCTGTAGGCAGTTTTGTCTACAGCATGAATGGGCTGGCACGACCGGGTCGTTACCACTGTCTTACAGAAAACCGACGTAAAGTAGCGGCTTGCTGCTGCGTTTCGTACGGTGAGTGAGATATCCGGAAGCCCAAATCCCCTCCCCTTCCCAATCCCTAATTATCCCTTTCCTTTAAGGTCGGCAACGCGCCCATGATTCTTCTGGTGGTGGGCGTACATGGGTGGTGGAGATCACTTACCATCAGGTGACCCACTTGATCGTTTGCCGGCCTATGCTATAAAAAAAAAGACGAGAAAGTCACAATTTTTTATTGGCTGACCTGAAACTCGCATCTACCCGGTTTTTCAACCTAGTTACCATAAAACAGGCGACAAAAGCAACTAGTAGAAAATTACATTATTAAAGAGAAAAACCTAAACTTACTTTGCTTCTTTTCTTTTTGTTTATTTATTTTTATTATTTTTTATGAAATACATAATTCACCACATAACGTTTTTTACGTCCTTATAGATTTTTTTATTGTCATGTCAGTTTTTATTCAAAACGTTCCTTTGAATATTCATATTTAGAACAATTGTATCTGTATGCCAGTCATGAATTAATATAAATTAAGTAAAATTTTATTATAATACAATAAAGTTGATTATTTCTATAATCTGGATTAAAATAATCTTAGATTATTACGTGCTTTTGTCAATGAAACAATATTAATCATTAGTCATTGTTGAACGATTAGATTGTAAAATAGTATAATTTCCGCGCCATTTGTCAAATCAAATTCATGGAGTCATATGACTTCAAGGTCCCTGAAATATGAGTATCACACTTACTACAAATATATATTTAACTTTTTATACAAAAAAAAACCAGCTAAATTAAATAGGATAGATAGAGATACCACATATTTTATATCTTGAGTAGTCGCCACAATACCATTTATGTAATTAAGAATAATTATTATACAGCTTACATGATAGCACCACAACGTAATTTCGTTTTTTTTTTGTAATATGTGATGAGAATGTATTATTGTATACATTTTTTAATTACTAATATTATCTTCATAATATATTAAGGGAGAATAATATGTACATACATACATATGTAATACATTTTTAAATCATTTTATTAGAGACAAATCCCTCTAAATGCAATAACAACACGTAACCATTCATTCATACCCATTTTCATTGCACTATTCATTCATTCTTCGACTTGTCATTCGAGAAAATTTGATCCGCTGCTTTTCTTTTTGGCGTATTTTACAGTAAATAAATTTATTTTTTAATAATGTCTGACAAAAAGGAAGTGTCCAAAAACGACATGGATCCGGAATTGGACGATTTATTGGACAGTGAGTTTAATTTTTTTCTATAAACAAACTCCAGGGTCGTATTACACAATATAACCTAGAGTTAAGAGATTTATTAGGTGATCGTCTAAATTAGAATGTTTGTTTGCAATATTAACACTCTGTGTGTGGTAATGATATGTAAAAATTCCACTCCGAGGTAGAATTGTATAGTTAAAAATATGTCTACCGAAATTCGTTAATTTTCTTAATTATTTCGCAATATTCGGTTTTGTTGACAATTAGTCTTAACAAAGGCAATTTAATTAGCTTATTTCAGTATTGGCTGTTCCATTGTGAAAAATTTCCCAAGTCCATTTTATACATTGTTAATTATTAATATATTGTCCAAAAAAAATATGAATAGATCAGGTGACATACCTACTTGCTAATTTTCCGGCCTCTGCTATAAATAAAAGAAAAAGATTTTGCCACGAAATAACTACCGAGTTACTAAAACACAATAAAAGCAAATATTATACCTAAGGTCATCTAGTGGCTGCGGTCTGACCTTAATGCATTATTATTTATTTTGCATGCTGTTGAGTTCCTTTGTCAAAGAGATAATGAACATTTATAATTATATTTCTTTTTAAAACTTGTTCTATTACATTAGCTACAAATTTAAACAATTATGTCATGTTAACAACCTCAGTGGCGCAGCAGGTGTGTAGCCGGCTGTGAAACGAGAGATTGTGGGTTCGATCCCCACAGCGAGACAAACATTTGTTGTGATCCACAAATATTTGTCTCAGGTTCTAGGTATTGTAAGACTGAAAGACTCTCATAGTTCCTGATGCCTATGACACAAGACTCATATGTTACTGTGCGGTCAGGACTGTAGGGTGTATTTTTTCAAAAAATATAAATCAATTTTATCTTTCTGTTCTCTTCCATATAAACTTTTACTATGCTAAGTCTCGCACTCCTCTTTGATTGAAATTTACTTAAAAAAGGGTATAAAATATTTACATATTAATATTTATGATAATAATATGACAGCAGTAGGTGCATATAGAATATGGCTAGGTTTGGTGAGTGATACAATGGAGTCAACACCACTGTCATGTCATTAATATTAATTATGACATGACAGTGGTTTGGATATAAATTTTTATAGGTGCCTTGTTCGGTGGACATGTAATTTATAAGCGCCTTGTATTACTGTTACTAGTTTTTTTTAAGCTATTGTACATTAGGTGGTGTGTACTTTAGGTACAAAGTTTTCTCTTCACATATTACTTTATAAATATTGTCACATGACTATAGCACTGTACTGTATTGTAACTCAGCTGAATTTTAGAAATAAATGCCTACAGCCGCGCGGTACGTAAACATGCGATAGGGCTGCCCGCCTCCAGCATTTTAATTACATTTGCCTACTTTGTGATTCCATTTAGTTTTGTGATTATAAAATACTTTTTTATGGATTCAGTTAGAGCATTACACCCATTCTAAATAACGACAACAACTAAGTAATAAAAAGTACCTTTTAAGTTGCCAATATTAATAAAACTGCGCAGCTGCGTACATTGTTTTGTCGCTTTATTATCCTAGCCTGTAAAAACTCGACTGTCGGTATCATGCATACCGAACTTTCTAAGAAATTCGTTATTTTGTTTACTTATTGGGATGCTTGCACGTGTAGACTGTTGTTGACCATAACTAATAAGTAGGAGTCATGGATTATCTAAACGATATCATAGTCTTACCTCCTCAATATCGTAAGATATGAATAAAATAAGTTAAAAATACAACAAAATTACTGGTGCAGCAGAAGACAAAAGTCAGACAAAAATAACAGACTATACGCAATAGCGTTCAAACAAAATTGTTTTTTATGTACATAACTACTAACACTATTCTGAAATAAACTTATAATTCGGATTATAAAATCATTTTTTTTTAAATATAATAGATAGATAAAGTACCACGTCATTACTTTGAATTATACAAACTAACAAAACAAAACACACATGCCCCGAGGTTTTAACACAAGCGTACCTACCGTATCATGATTCATGAACCGCCTATAACTTTTCACTCGTGTCAATTACTTTCCTTTAATCTATTTAATTTATTTATTAATCCAGACATTTATTTTCGGGAGACAAAAGGAAATACTTATCCATTAAAAAACACACACACATTATGTACCTACCTACTAGTAAGTAAAATTATTTTATAGTCTTACCTTTCAGAGTTTCCAGGTAATCTAAAAAAAGTTATCTCTGGATGCGTTATTGACGAATTCATGCAACCAAAAACAGCACAACATATCCTACTCGTCATATTAAATATGTACTTGGTCTTATTTTTAGTGAAAAAATTGTTAAATAACAATACACCGTCCGTTCGTGACTGCGGCACAGTCGCGACTGTCTGCGTGCCGCGCGCGTGCCTTGATCGAGGCGCGTAGGCATAGCTCGCGTTTCGTCCATTTGTATGAAGATACAATACTGTATACTATACCTTTACTGTGACTATAGTAAAGTTCACTAATACTACCTGAAAACAAAAACCAGGAACACATGTCCATTTCTACCACACACATGGAAACTCTGGAATGAATATTTCTTTAGTGGTTGGCAGCGGATTGACTGTAAATTACCGATGCCTATGGGCAATGTTCACTGCTTATCCTGGGGTGTGCCACTTGGTCATGAGCCTATGTAGGCGTTTAATAAAAAAGATGTATATAGTACTACATAACATACACATAGTACACAAGCATATATCACACAATTCTGTAAAGTTATTTTCATCCCATGTCTTTATGGTTGCAAGCCTATTGCCATACAGTACACAAATTCAATTCTGAAATTACCTTGTGTCTCACCAAAACTCCAACAAGACCTTGAAAACATCTACACCAATCACACACGTCATGCTTGTGAAGGTTTGAGAATAAATTGTACTTATCATTGGCGAAATGCATGACAATGCAAAGCTATAAATAAAATAAAAGAAGAGTTAGCAAGAATCTTATATCACTCTATGAAAACCTCTTCATCTCGACAGGTGCATTAAAAGATATGACGAAGCCAGAGAAGAAGGATGCTCCAGCTGAAGGGTCTGCTGACCCTCAGAACATGTGGAGTGAGGAGTTCATCAAGGAGGCGGCGGCGCAGTTCGAAACGAACATGGCCGCGATACTGGGCAGCTTCAGTGGAGTGCCAGGTAAATGTTGCTGTATAAGCAGGGATAGCTCAGCGGGAGACTGAAGACGCAGGTTCGAAACCAGCCCCAAGAGCATGCACTTCTGACCTTTCTCAGTTACGTGTGTCATCATCATCATCATCATCAGCCACAGGACGTCCACTGCTGAACATAGGCCTTCCCCAAAGATGTCCAGCCCGACCTGTTGGAAGCGGCCTGCATCCAGCGACTTCCTGCGACCTTTATCAGGTCGTCTGTCCACCTTGTAGGTGGACGTCCAACGCTGTAACGTTACAGTTATGTGTGTATTCATTGTCAATTGTCACTTGCTGTAACGGTGAAGGAAACGTCGCCAGGAATCCTGCATACCCGAGAATTTCTCTGTAAAAATTTCGAATGTATGTGAAGTCTGCCAACCTGCATTAGTCTTGCGTGGTGGAGGCCTAACCCTCTCAAGTAGGATGTATGTAAAGCGGTTTTAGTCAAGCAGAGAATAAACGGGATTTTATTCTCTACTTGACATCTTGACTGCGGGACGAGGATTCTATCTCAGATAGGCATACGTACTCCTATACCCGCCCCAACCAACCATCAAGTCATGTTGCAAGCCCCTCGGGAGAATCGGATACACACTGGCTGATCCTGGCACACGATCCATAGAGGGTGTGTAGGTCACTATGGCAGGTTTTAACACCATGTGTACGGTGGTCGCTATCCGGGCGGATATCCTACTCCCAATGTTTGTTACTCAATCATGCCTTAACGGCTGAACGGTTTTGAATAAAACTTGACACGCAGGTAGACCATGACCTAGATTAGAACACAGGCTACTTTAATCCCGCAAAAGGATGCTTAAACGGGTGGAGCCAACAGCTAGTATATAATAAAATTATCCTTAATTTTGGCTCCCTGGGTCAGTGCTCGGTTTGATCATAGGGTAAAGACGGCATTGGGGTTAGTGATAGGGTACCGTTGGTCCTTTTGAGTACAGAACCCTAATAAAGGAGTCAACAGTTGAGTTGACAGCCTCCGTGGCGCGGCGGGCGAGAAGTCGACTGTTAAGCGAGAGGCCGCGGGTTCGATCCCCGTACCGAGACAAATGTTTGTGTGATCCACAAATATTTGTTTCGGGGTCTGGGTGTTGTGAGAGCAAAAGTCTCTCGTAGTTCCTGATACCCACGACACAAGACTCGTATCTTACTGTGGGGTCAGGGCTATGTGTGTGACTGTTGGGTGTATTTATTATTAATTATTGTGATCATCTTTTTTCTATTCGCAGAAGACCAAATAACGCAGGATCAGATCGCCCAGACATTCTCAAAGATGGCGGGTGAGTTGACATTTTTTTTTCAATATAATTGAATGAATTTTTCATTGAGCGATGGTTTGGCCACGTTTTGGCGAAACCACAAGAGTATGTCGGTATTAAATCTCTTCCATATCGTATTAGGGACCCTATTCTATAACGAAACAACGAAGTTCGAAACTTACCTACAGAGGTTAATTTTTTATAGCATAGGCCGGCAAACGAGCAATTGGGTCACCTGGTGGTAAGTGATCTCCACCGCCCATGTACGCCCACAATACCAGAAGAATCAGGGGCGAATCGCCGACCTTACAGGAAAGGGATTTTTTTTAATTATTTGATTGAATGACGAGGCGAGCAAGGCGCTCGTCTGATGGTAAGGGCGCGTTTATATGACTCGGAATCCCACCGCGTTGCGGCCGCGCGGGCGCCTCGCTCGAATCACTCGAAAAACTAATATAAACTCTATTGACTAAGCCATAATGTTTAATTCTTCGCAACGCTCCAACCACGCGGCGACTGCGCGCTCGTGTAAACGCGACCGCGCGGTTGGTTACTCACAAAGAATTTCAACGTTAAGTCCTAGTTAATAAGACATACATTTGCTATGATTGAAAAAAAAATCGCGTCGTCTAACCGCAGCCTAAGCGTCACGCCTGCCCATAAACAGAAGCAATACCACACAGAACTTTGAATTACAAAGCACTGTATGGCACTGAACTGCGCTCGTCACCCCGAGACATTAAATGTTAAGTCACATAATTCCCAGTAATTTCACTGGCTTCAATGTCCTTCACACCGAAACACAACATCATTTACACACTGTTACTTGACGGCAGAAATAGACGGCGCGGTGGTCTACCACCTTATTTTTTTTTATAGCATAGGCCGGCAAACGAGCAAGTGGGTCACCTGATGGTAAGTGATCTCCACCGCCCATGTACGCTCACGACCAGAAGAATCATGGACGCGTTGCCGACCTTAAAGAAAGATCCGAAAGGGATAATTAGGAATTGGGAAGGAGAGGAGATTTCGGCTTCCGGTTATCTCACTCGCCGTACGAAACGCAGCATGCCGCTACTTGACGTCGGATTTCTGTGAGACAGTGGTAACGATCCGGTGGTGCCGGCCCATTCATGCTGTAGACAAAACCGTCTACAGCGTGGCTCTATCACAAAGAGTAAAACAGGTAAATAATAGTCATCAAAATAGTAATATTTTTGATATAAATTACAGTCTATTTCTGCCGCCTACCAGCAATGTATAAGCACTGTTGTTATTCGATTTGAAGGACATTTAAGTCAGTGAGATTGATGGGTATTATGAGACTTAACGCCTTGTATCTCCAAGTGACGAGCGCGGTCCAATGCCATGCAGTGCTTTGATGACCGCAAGTCCCTCGTAGTTCCTAATACCCACGATACAGGTTAACCTAGTGTGGGATGAGGACTATGTGTATGACTGTTGGGTGTATTTCTTTATACAGGGTTATTTTTAAAAACACCAGCAACCTCGCAAGGGTAGATTCCTAAGGTTATAAGCCACTACTTTTGTTCTACGACTTTTGATAATTTGTTAGATTTTATTTTCATACAAAAATAAGTATTCATTTAATTTCCGTCTTGAATATTACAACGCGCATCGCAGATTACGTAAACAAACACGCGAAGCGTGGGGAACCGGGCTAGCGCCTTTGAAGGTCAACGCCCGAGCAGCTGAGCGGCGCGTTTGATGTCGCGCGCGCACGCCGCGCCGCGCCGCTGTCTACGAATAAAAACACGACACAACAAAAACTTGTAAAATCATTTTTTTTTAAATATATCCAAACTCGTAGAACAAAAGTTGTTCCGTATGGGGTCAGCTATCTGGTCCTGCGAGGTTGCTGGTGTTTTAAAATTAACCTTGTATATGTTACAATGATTGCAGAGGCGGCTGCACAGGTCCTCAAACCTCCTGGTGAAGGAGATCAGCCGGAGCCTGCGCCCGCAGACCCTGCGGTCAACGACAAGATCGAACAGGTAAATAACATCGGCTACGGTCCCACTGCTGGGCACGGGCATCTATTAATCAGGAGTTAGGCCAAAGTCCACCATGCTGGTCTGATGCAGGTTGGTACACTTCACCAATTCTGATGGTGAATTCTCAGATTAGGTTTCGCATTATTTTTTTTTATTTTTTTTATCCTGGCTCGGCAAAGTGACCACGCTACACCTGATGGTAAGTGTAGCGCAATCCAAGAATAGTGTCGACCAACGATAAACAATGGTCCATCGTTGGTCGGCAAGATCATGCCAGCCTGCCAAAGGGCCAAGGGGGAGGGGAAGGAAAAGGGATGGGAAAAGGGTTAGGATCAGGGGGCAAGCCCCCTGGGGAGAACCGGATATACACTGGCTGACCCTGGAACGCGACCCACACAAGGTGGGCCACTATGGCAGGTTTTAGCACCAGTGTACGGTGGTCGCTATCCGGTCGGATACAAGTAACCTCCCACCAGCAACAACTCATACAAACAATGAGTTTATCGGTGGTCACCAGAGTCATGCTGGCTTGTATAAATGCTTCTTCCCTTTTCGGAGAGGAAAGAAGCAAATCGAGGGGCCTGCGACAGGACAGGCAGATGACCGATGCAGGCACAGGGATACAAGGATGTACCCCTATACCCGCCACAAACAACCATGAAATCATGTCGCAAGCCCCTCGGGAGAACCGAATATACACTGACTGATTCTGGAACGCGATCCACACAAGGTGTGTGGGTCATTATGGCAGGTTTTAACACCATGTAGGAATTTTGGCGGGAATTCTGACAGTGCAGTACATCGCTTATTTGAATTTATTTCATAAACTAGTTTAGAGTTGTGTTTGTTGTACAAAAGTGGTGTGGATTTGTTCAATAAACATTGACGGTGATGAACAGTGTATGGAAACATTGAAATAAGGGAATTAAAAATCTTACTGAAAGGAGTTAACACCAAAACTCCGACAAGACCTTGAAATCGACCGCACCCGTGTTTCATCGTTCTTGTAAAAATAACTTGAGAATATTTATACTTGACACTGGCTAAATGCATAATACTGCGAAAGCCATAAATAAAAAGAACTACAAGGGTCCCTGCTAATGGGATCCTGGCGACTCCTGCAGTATCTCATCCCAGGGCTAAGGGGGAAGGGAAGGATGGGAAAGGCGTAGGACGAGGGATAAGCCCTTCGGGAGAACCGGATGTACAGTGGCTGATCCTGAAACGCGATCCACACAAGGTGTGTGGGTCACTATGGCAGGTTTAACACCATGTGTACGGTGGTCGCTATCCGGGCGGATATAAATGTCCTACCACCAGAATATGAAGGGTTAGGTCTTACTCCACCACGCTCGCCTAATGCGGGTTGGCAGACTTCACATACATCCAAAACACTTACAGAAACATTCTGGTATGCAAGTCTTCTCATGATGTCTTTCACCGTTACAGCAAGTGACAATTAACAATGAATACACACGCAACTTATAATGGTCAGAGGTTCATGCTCTTGGGGCTGGACTCCTCACTCCACATGTTCTGTGGATCAGCAGACCCTTCAGCTGGAGTGTCCTATATTCAGCTATTTATATCTGCTGTCTCATGAAGGGATCGGTGGCATTAATACAAGACTGATATTATTAAGTGGTAGGATATTCATGTCCGCCGGGATAGCGACCACCGTACACATGGTGTTAAAACCTGCCATAGTGATCCACACACCTTGTGTGGATCCAGGATCAGCCAGTGTATATTCGATTCTCCCGAGGTGCTTGCGACATGATTTGATGGTTGGTTAGGGCGGGTATAGGAGTACATCCTTGTATCCCTGTGCCTGCATTGGTCATCCGCCTGTCCTGTCACAGGCCCATCGTTTTGGGTCTTCCCTCTTCGGAGTGTGAAGAAGCATGTATACAGGCCGGCATGATTCCGGTGACCATTGATAAACTCATTGTTTGTCGGTGGTCGCTGGTTTTTTGGATTGCACTACGCTTACCATCAGGTGTAGTGCAGTCACTTTCATCATCATCATCATCAGCCACAGGAAGTCCACTGCTGAACATAGCCTTCCCCCAAAGATTTCCAGACCGACCTGTTGGAAGCGGCCTGCATCCAGCGACATCCTGCGACCTTTATCAGGTCGTCTGTCCACCTTGGTGCAGTCACTTTGCCGTGCTTGGATAAAACAAAACTCACCCTTCCTTCCAGGTGTCAGCAGCAATCACACAAACCCTACAGAATCTAAACACAAACGCTGAAAACCTTCAAACGCCGTTCAACGATCAGGACCTCGCCAACATGTTCAACAACTTCAATCTAGGGGAGGGGGCGCAGGTGAGACAATTTTAACAGAATACGGACAATAATACGGACATTTTGCTGGTGGGAGGATACTTGTATCCGACCGGATAGCGACCACCGTACACTGGTGCTAAAACCTGCCATAGTGGCCCACCTTGTGTGGCTCGCGTTCCAGGGTCAGCCAGTGTATATCCGGTTCTCCCCAGGGGGCTTGCCCCCTGATCCTAACCCTTTTCCCTTCCCCTCCCCCTTGGCCCTGTGGCAGGCCGGTACGATCTTGCCGACCTACGATGGACACATTGTTTATCGTTGGTCGACACTATTCTTGGATTGCGCTACACTTACCATCAGGTGTAGCGTAGTCACTATGCCGAGCCAGGATAAAAAAAAAAAAAAAATGGGTCAGCTGATGGTAAGTGGTCTCAACCGCCTGTGAACATCTATAACACCAGAATCATGGATACATTGCTGATCTTGAAAGGAAGGAAAGAAAGAAAGAAATATGTAATTTATTTCAACACAAACTTGAGACATGAAAAGTTAGAAAGACATTCTTTTTTATTTGATTGAATGACGAAACCAGCAAGGTGGTCGCCTGATGGTAAGCGCCACGCCTGCCCATAAACAGAAGCAACACCACTCAGAACTTTGAATTACAAAGCACTTCATGGCACTGAACTGCGCTCGTCAACGCGAGACATAAGATGTTATCTCACAATGACCAGTAATTTTACTTGAATTAATGTCCTTCAAACCGACACAACAGTGCTTACACACTATGGCATGGCGGCAGAAATAGACAGCACGGTGGTACCAACCCAGATGGCCTCGCATACGAGGGACCTACCTTGGGAATTACATAAATTTGTGATACTATGCATTATTTACTAATTTAAGTTTAAGAAAAAAATAAAAAAAATTATGAGTCTTATGACAACATAAAGTAGGATGGCCACGAGCATAATTAGGATGGAGAAGGGGGTTTGGGTTTCTGTACATCTTATTCATCAAACGTAGTGTCGCAGGTCCCTCGATTTGTTTCTTCCCTCTCCGAAGAGGGAGGAAGCATTTATACAAGCCGGCATGATTCTGGTGACCACCGATGAGCTCATTGTTTGTTGGTGGTCGCTGGTTTTTTGTACTGCACTACGCTTACCATCAGGTGTAATGCAGTCACTTTGTCGTGCTCGGATACAAGAAAAAACTATATAGACTAAGCATTGGTTAAATAAATAAATAATAAATACACCCAACAGTCACACACATAGTCCTGACCGCACAGTAAGATACGAGTCTTGTGTCGTGGGTATCAGGAACTGCGAGAGACTTTTTGGTCTCACAAAACCCAGACCCCGAAACAAATATTTGTGGATCACACAAACATGTGTGTTTTAGACTGCACTATGCTTACCATCAGGTGTAGTGTAGTCACTACCGGGCCAGAATTTGAAAAAAATAAAAAATATTTTCTCCCACAGGACGGCAACATGTTCGTTCCATTCATGCAGGGCATGATGCAGTCCCTCCTGTCCAAGGAGGTGCTGTACCCCTCCCTGAAGGAGTTACTGGAGAAGTATCCGGCCTGGCTCGCGGATAACAAGGGCAAGATTGAACAGAGCGAATATGAGAGGTGAGATACTCTTAACTAATAGTGTCTTATGCAGATATAGAATATTGATGTTTCAGGTAACTTTGGTTAAAAGGGGTAACTGGGCCATTAAGTGTCACTTTGGTCACCTCAGTACCTCTGTATATTAAAGTTAACTGTGGCCATCAAGTGTAATTTTGGCCAGTAGGGGTAACTTAGTTGTTAAAAGGGGTAACTGGGCCATTAAGTGTCACTTTGGTCACTGTAAGTACCTCTGTATATTAAAGTTAACTGTGGCCATCAAGTGTAAGATTGGCCACTAGGGGTAACTTAGTTGTTAAAAGGGGTACCTGGGCCATTAAGTATCACTTTGGTCACTATAAGTACCTCTGTATACAGTAATACCCCGGACTTACGCGATAGGTGGGACCGAGCTATAACCGTGTAAGTCGAATTCGCGTATGTCGGGGTACAACTTTGCATGCACTTTTGAGTGACATAATTTGAGGTTATCAATAAAACACAACGTACGTAAAACAATTCAACGCGGAACACGTTCGAACCTGTCGTAAACGGACCACTAACATGGCGAAATAGGAGAGCTGACGCGCGCGGCCATCAAAAAGAATAACCGCGTATCTCCGAATTCGCGTAAAACAGGGTAGCGTAAGTCGGGGTATTACTGTATTAAAGTTAACTGTGGCCATCAAGTTTTAGATTGGCCACTAGTGGTAACTTAGTTGTTAAAAGGGGTAACTGGGCCATTAAGTTTTTTTTTTTTTTTTTTTTTTTTATGGCATAGGCCGGCAAACGAGCAAGTGGGTCACCTGATGGTAAGTGATCTCCACTGCCCATGTACGCCCACCTCCAGAAGAATCATGGGCGCGTTGCCGACCATAAAGGAAAGGGATAATTAGGGATAGGGAAGGGGAGGAGATTTGGGCTTCCGGATATCTCACTCACCGTACGAAACGCAGCAGCAAGCCGCTACTTTACGTCGGTTTTCTGTGAGACAGTGGTCATGACCCGGTTGAGCCAGCCCATTCATGCTGTAGACAAAACTGTCTACAGCGTGGCTCTACCACTCAAAAATAAAGTATTACTTTGGTCACTATAAGTACCTCTGTATATTAAAGTTAACTGTGGCCATCAAGTGTAAGATTGACCACTAAGGGTAACATTGGTTAAAAGGGGTAACTGGGCCATTAAGTATCACTTTGGTCACTATAAGTACCTTTGGACATTAAAGATAACTGTGGCCATCAAGTGTAAGATTGGCCACTAGGGGTAACTTAGTTGTTAAAAGGGGTAACTGGGTAATAACTGGACAGCCTCCGTGGCGCAGCGGGCGAGTAGTCGGCTATGAAGCGAGGGGCCGCGCGTTCGATCCCCGCACCGATACAAATGTTTGTGTGATCCACATTGATTTGTTTCGGGGTCTGGGTGTTGTGAGACCGAAAGTCTCGTAGTTCCTGATGCCCACGACACAAGACTCGTATCTTGCTGTGGGGTCAGGACGTATGTGACTGTTGGGTGTATTTATTATTTATTTATTTATTAGATAACTGTGGCCATCAAGTGTACCATTGGTCACTAGGGGTAACTTAGTTGTTAAAAGGGGTAACTGGGCCATTAAGTATCACTTTGGTCACTATGAGTACCTTTGGACATTAGAGATAACAGGCTATCGAGTGTAAGATTGACCACTAGGGGTAAGTAAATTTTACCGCAATGAGAAACTTTATCCTCCACTAGCCTTTGCTCGTGGCTCCGCCCGCGTGAACGTTTAAAATTGACAAAGTTTTATACAAACTTTCATCCCCTATTTTATCCCCTTGGGGGTAGAATTTATCAAAATCCTTTCTTAGCGGATGCCTACGTCATAACATCTACCTGCATGCCAAATTTCAGCCCGATCCCTCCAGTGGTTTGGGCTGTGCGTTGATAGATCACTATGTCAGTCAGTCAGTCAGTCACCTTTGAGTTTTATATATTTAGATGACCGCTGGCGAGTATGGGGTAACTTTGGCCATTACGGCTAACTTTGGCTCGCCTAGTCAATATATAGAGTTTGATGGAATCAGATTTTATTTTTATTTTTATCTTGGCTCGGCAAAGTGACTACGCTACACCTGATGGTAAGTGTAGCGCAATCCAAGAATAGTGTCGACCAACGATAAACAATGTGTCCATCGTAGGTCGGCAAGATCATGCCGGCCTGCCAAAGGGCCAAGGGGGAGGGGAAGGAAAAAGGGATGGGAACAGGGTTAGGATCAGGGGGCAAGCCCCCTGGGGAGAACCGGATATACACTGGCAGACCCTGGAACGCGACCCACACAAGGTGTGCCACTATGGCAGGTTTTAGCACCAGTGTACGGTGGTCGCTATCCGGTCGGATACAAGTATCCTCCCACCAGAAGACGTTTTGCCAGTCAACCGATTTAATCGCTAATCGCATTTGATGTGTCGTCCAGATTCGAACAGCAGCAGCAGCTGATGCAGCAGGTGTGCGCCGAACTGGAGCCGGAACAAGAGTCAGACCCTGAAGATGTCAAGAAGAAGAGGTTCGAGAAGGTTCTGGAACTTATGCAGAAGGTGAGCGACTTTAAAGCATTTTTTTTTCCTAGCACTGTATTATACAGGGTTATTTTTAAAACACCAGCAACCTCGCAGGACCAGATAGCTGACCCCATACGGAACAACTTTTGTTCTACGAGTTTGGATATAACTCAATATATTTAAAAAAATTGATTTTACAAGTTTTTGTTGTGTCGTGTTTTTATTCGTAGACAGCGGCGCGGCGCGGCGTGCGCGCGCGACATCAAACGCGCCGCTCAGCTGGCTCGGGCGTTGACCTTCAAAGCCGCTAGCCCGGTTCCCCACGCTTCGCGTGTTTGTTTACGTAATCTGCGATGCGCGTTGTAACATACAAGACGGAAATTAAATTAATACTTATTTTTGTAAGAAAATAAAATCTAACAAATTATCAAAAGTCGTAGAACAAAAGTAGTAGCTTATAACCTTAGGAATCTACCCCTGCGAGATTGCTGGTGTTTTAAAAATAACCCTGTATATGTCCCACTGCTGGGCACGGGCCTCCTCTACTGAATGAGAGGGGTTAGCCCTTAGTCCACCACGCGGGCCTAATGCGGGTTGGCAGACTTCACATACCTTCGAAAAATCTTATCGAGTTCTCAGGTATGCAATAGTATTGTGAAATTTACCTGGTGGTAGGATATTCATATCCGCCCGGATAGCGACCACCGTACACGTGGTGTTAAAACCGGACATAGTGATCCACACAACGAGTGTGGATCGCGTTCCAGGATCAGCCAGTGTATATCCGGTTCTCCCGAGGGGCTTGCGACATGACTTGATGGTTGGTTGGGGCGGGTATAGGGGTATAAGGATGTACATCCTTGTATCCCTGTGCCTGAATCGGTCATCCGCCTGTCTTGTCGCAGACCCCTCGATTTGCTTCTTCCGTCTATGGAGTGTGAAGAAGCATTATATAAATAAATAAATAAATACGCCCAACAGTCACATACATAGTCCTGACCCCACAGTAAGATACGAGTCCTGTGTCGTGGGTATCAGGAACTACGAGAGACTTTCGGTCTCACAACACCCAGACCCCGAAACAAATATTTGTGGATCACACAAACATTTGTCTGTGTGCGGGGATCGAACCCGCGGCCTCTCGCTTCACAGCCGTCTACTCGCCCGACAAGCCACGGAGGCTGTCAATAATATATAGGCCAGCATGATTCTGGTGGTCGCTGGGTTTTTGGACTGTACTGTGCTTACCATCAGGTGTAGTGCAGTCATTGCCATGCTCTGCGATTGTATATAGCATAGGCACTGGAGCAAGTGGGTCACCTGCTGGTAAGTGATCTCTACCATCCATGTAGGCCTACAATACTAGAAGAATCACAAACGCGTTGCCGACCATAAAGGGAAGATATAATTGGGGGATGGGGAAAGGAGATTTGGGCCTCCGGATATCTCACTCACCGTACGAAACACAGCAGCAAGCTATTACCATAAGTCTATCCTAATTCTAAAATGACTAACAAATTGTTTGTACGTTTCCAGATGCAAGACCTAGGCCAACCCCCTACAGAGTTAGTGGGGGACATTGGCTCACCGCCGCAAGGGTTCGCCCCACCGGTGGGCAACGATGCCCAGTGCACCGTCATGTAGTACATATACTGTGTAGTGACCTATGTAAATAAAAACCCGTGCCTGTGTACCCGATTTGTACCTAAAGTAACAACGGTGGTACCCGCGATGTACCTTGTATTTAAACGTGCAATATATGATAATAAATGTTATTCGTTTCTGCCGCCAAGCAACAGTGTGTAAGCACTGTTGTGTTTCGGTTTGAAGGACATTGAAGCCAGTGAAATTACTGGGCATTGTAAGACTTAACATCTTATGTCTCGGTGTGACGAGCGCAGTTCAGTGCCATGCAGTGGTTTATAATTCGAAGTTCTGTGTGGTGTTGGTTCTTTTTGTGGGCAGGCGTGGCGCTTAACATCAGGCGAGCGCTTTGCTCGTCTCGTCATTCTATCAAATAAATAATAATTATAAGATCATGGTGTACCTAAAAGACCAAAAAAATATATAATATGCCTAATACTTGTACCATGAGTGCTCATACTGTACTAATGTATCTAATTGTACAAAGAGTACCCGCATTGTACCATAAGTACCCGAATCGTACCAAGGTACCTACTTGTACCCTGAGTGCCCGTATTGTACTAATGTACCTAATTGTACAAAGAGTACCCGCATTGTACCATAAGTACCCGAATCGTACCAAGGTACCTACTTGTACCATGAGTGCTCGTACTGTACTAATGTACCTAATTGTACAAAGAGTACCCGCATTGTACCATAAGTACCCGATTCGTACCAAGGTACCTACTTGTACAATAAGTGCCCGTATTGTACTAGTGTACCTAATTGTACAAAGAGTACCCGCATTATACCATAAGTACCCGAATCGTACCAAGGTACCTACTTGTACCATGTGGGCCCGCATTGTATCACAGTACCTAGATTTCTATATTATAACTTAGGTACAACTTAGTTAGGTACCCAAGATATAATTAAGGTACCATTTAAGGTACCTCAATATGCCATTATGTGGTGCTTAGAGAAAATGTATAGTGCTTTTATCTTATGAATATTTAAACAATAATATAATTCAGTGGTTCTCAAAATTTCTTTTGAAAAGGGGGTTAGATGCATTTTCACCGACCTGTGATTAATTTTAGTTGACAACTAACTTGAGTGGTAGAGCCACGCTGTAGACAGCTTTGTCTACAGCATGAATGGGCTGGCTCGACCGGGTCCTTACCACTGTCTCACAGAAAACCGACGTAAAGTAGCGGCTTGCTGCTGCGTTTCGTACGGTGAGTGAGATATCCGGAAGCCCAAATCCCCTCCCCTTCCCAATCCCTAATTATCCCTTTCCTTTAAGGTTGGCAACGCGCCCATGACTCTTCTGGTGGTGGGCGTACATGGACGGTGGAGATCACTTACCATCAGGTGACCCACTTGCTCGTTTGCCGGCTTATGGTATAAAAAAAAACTAAGCCGAGTATAAATCGAAATATTAAGACTTCTATGTTGCATTGACGTTTTGACGAGTGTTGGATGTTAGGGGTCAACTAAAGTTAAACAATAGGTGAAATCGGGCGTAAGGGGATATATGTTTGGGGATTAAATTTAATAGTTTTTTGGGGTGAATTATTAGTTGTATACAATTCCCTTTTCCTTATTTAGCAATACTTTTAATTAATTTAAGGGATATATTAATAGAAAATTTATTAGTTTCAACAGCTTATTTTTTTAAAAATTAAATCAGTACGTCTTATTTTTGGGACTTTAACGAGGTTTCACTTATTATTTATACCTATAATATTATTATTGTAATTTAAAAATAAAACCTGAGAGCTAAAAATAAATTAGTTTTTGATCTGGCGCTATTTATTTTGTAAAAAGGAGAGAAAATTTTGAGAGTCACTAGCTAAGTCCATTTAATTGCATTTCCCAATATTAAATGTTTAACATTTTTATACCTAGAGGGTGGAAATACGGGACGTATAATGACGTAATTTTTTTAATAGGGTAGTTGATTCCATTTTCTTTTTTATTATCGTCAAGATTATTATTATTATTATCTTCAAAGTGGTAGGTCCCTCGTATGCGAGAGGCCGTCTGGGTTGGTACCACCGCGCCGTCTGTTTCTCAAGCCAAGCAACAGTGTGTAAACACTCTTGTGTTTCGGCTTGAAGGGCATTAAAACTAGTGAAATTACTGGGCATTGTGAGACTTAACATCTTATGTCTCGGGGTGACGAGCGCAGTTCAGTGCCATGCAGTGCTTTGTGATTCAAAGTTCTGTGTGGTGTTGCTTCTGTTTATGGACAGGCGTGGCGCTTACCATCAGGCGAGCGCCTTGCGCGTCTCGTCATTCAATGAAATATTTAAAAAAAATAAGAAACTTTCGCCCCAAATCTAAAATCATGAACTCGTTAAAAAATAAAATAGATGTTGTTGTTGTTTTAGTTGGAGGGGCAATTTTTAAAACAAATTAATCCTAGGTTTTTGGCGGGAATTCTCACAGTGCAGTTCATCGCTTATTTTAATTTACTTCATAAACTAGTTTAGAGTTGTGTTTGTTGTGTAAAAATGGTGTGGATTTTTCAATAAACATTGACGGTGATGAACAGTGTATGGAAACATTGAAATAAGTGAATTAAGCATCGTACTGAAAGGAGTTAACACCAAAACTCCAGCAAGACCTTGAAATCGACCGCACCCGTGTTTCATCGTTCTTGTAAAAATAACTTGAGAATAAATTATACTTGACATTGGCAAAATGCATAATAATGCGAAAGCCATAAATAAAAAAAATAAACAAAAAAAAGAAGAATTTGATCATAGGAAACTACCCTATTCCATATGCATATCGTTAGTGATGCGTTATACATTACCGTGTTATGACGTCGTTGCGAAATTTAGACGTCTAGCGCATAACAAGTGACGTCATGTCACGTAATTTTTTAAATAAAATATTCGCTTGTTTTCCTAATTTTTGTACTGAGATATAATTTATGACGGATGAGAGATGTGTGTTGACAGTTTTTTAAATATTGTTTCTTTACTATTTTCGGTGGGTTTTAATCTTAAGTTTTGGACATACGTCATTTTGTGACTGGCGTTGATAAAATGAAGTGTGTGTGTGCAATTCACACACGGCAGAAATGAAACTTCAGAATTATTAAAATAAATTAATTAAACAACGTATTTTAATACGGAAATGCAAAAAAATAAAACATGTGAATGATACAGCACGTTGTTTATGACACATTTTCCGAAGGCTTCGTTGTACGCAAGCGCAAATACACGTGATTGCATACTTGTAATCTATCTCATTCTCTCGCAGGCTATATCCTATTTATGAATATGTTTGTCTTTGTCGTGACGCATTTTCGTTTCATCGAGTTTCAAATCACAACGATTCTAAAAAAGTTTTGTGAAGATGGTATAATGGAATATGTTTGAGCAATAGTTGCACCTCTGCCTACCGCTTCGGGGATACAGGCGTGGTATTGTTTTTTTGATTTAAGAAAATTTTATATATTGTGCCAAAGACTAAAAAAATCCAATTATGATTTGCAATCATCACCTACAAAGGATATGAACTACGATAAGGTGATATGCTCATGGGGAGCATATCACATCATGGGACGAATAAGCTCAGCTATGCAAGGTATAAATAGCCCCACCGCTTATGCTTATTCGGATCCAAAAATGCAATAACATTTCAAGCAAATTCAATAAAATTTCAATAGGGATATTCCTTCCAGTAAGGTCCACGACACATCTCCTTACCTTTTAAACCCTTACAGATTTTTTGTAAACTTACCCTACTCCGTCTTGCCCTATCCCGATTTCCGTATCCTAGTCCGTGAATCCCTTCACTTAAGGATGCCCTCCCTTTTCCCATGCTTGTTGGTGTGCCTTTTCCTGCCAGCCTTTAGCGCGGCGGTTAGTCCAAAGTTCCCTTAATTCTAAGTTAGTCTTTTTAATGACAAATTTTCTGTACTTGACCTGTCATAAGCGCTTTCTGTCTTTCTGTCCTGTCATAAGCCTACATGATTAATAAAGATTTTGATTTTGAATCCACATTAAGAAAAAAATTACATATTATTGATTTTATTTTGCTATATTATTTACATTTAAGTGGATTAATTTCTGTATTTTATTTAAAAAATCATAAAACAAACATATCCCATGTAGGAATATGCAAAATAGAACTTTAAATTAATGATTTAAGTAAAATAAATTTAGCAAAATAAAATTAATACAGTAACACCCCGGACTTACGCGATAGGTGGGACCGAGCTATAATCGTGTAAGTCGAATTCGCGTAAGTCGGGGTACAACTATGCATGCACTTTTGAGTGACATAATTTGAGGTTATCAATAAAACACAACGTACGTAAAACAATTCAACGCGGAACACGTTCGAACCTGTCGTAAACGGACCACTAACATGGCGGAATAGGAGAGCTGACGCGCGCTGCCATCAGAAAGAATAACCGCGTATCTCCGAATTCGCGTAAAACGGGGTAGCGTAAGTCGTATTACTGTATGTTAATTTTTACTTGATGCGGGTCGAAATGTTTTGTATTTGTATTGTATTGTATTATATTTGTATTGTATCCAATTATTCCTCCATCCAAGTCTGGTCAGAAACTCAAATTGCATTAAATCAGTATCAAAGTCGCGCGTTTGTATTTCGCAAAGAGACGAAGATTGTCGACAGCATAACTATTCGTAGCATCGCACACCTGTATCCTGACAACATACTCCTTTTTGGGCAGTCGTGTAAATGGCCAATAATGTTGGAATTATAATATATTTTGAATAAGTATTACATTGTTATACTTCTCAGTCATTATTTAAATATTTTTATGTATAGATGAGAGTGGGGTTAGGATAACATGTTTACAGGTTTGATTCCCAGGCAAAGACACACATCACTAATAGATCATTTGTTTTTCGATAGAAATTGCAAATCAAGAAAATTTATTCAATACTAGCTTTTGCTCGCGGCTCCGCCCGCGTGATCTGCTTTTTCCGGGATAAAAAGTAGCCTATGTCCTATTCTGATGTATAAGCTATATTATTGTAAAGTTTCATTAAAATCCATTCAGTAGTTTTTACGTGAAAGAGTAACAAACATAGGTACATCCATCCATCCATACTTACAAACTTTCGCGTTTATATTAGTAGGATAGTAGGAAGGATTATAATCTTTCTTTAAAGCCATGCTGTAGACACTTTTGTCTACAGAACAAATGTGACTCCACCGGATTGAAGCTACTGTACATATATCTGTGGTACATCAAATGGGTGCAATGCACCTACA
Source organism: Amorpha juglandis (assembly GCA_949126905.1). Taxonomy (NCBI): domain Eukaryota; kingdom Metazoa; phylum Arthropoda; class Insecta; order Lepidoptera; family Sphingidae; genus Amorpha; species Amorpha juglandis. Next base: position 7,306,209 of record OX421393.1, read on the forward strand.
TGCTGGTGGTAGGATATTCATATCCGCCCGGATAGCGACCCCCGTACACATGGTGTTAAAACCTGCCATAGTGATAACACCTTGTGTGGGTCGCGTTCCAGGATCAGCCAGTGTATATCCGGTTCTCCCGAGGGGCTTGCGACATGACTTGATGGTTGGTTGGGGCGGGTATAGGGGAACATCCTTGTATCACTGTCCCTGCATCGGTCATCCGCCTGTCCTGTCGCAGACCCCTCTCCGAAGAGGAAAGAAGCATTTATACAGGCCGGCATGACTGGCGATCACTGATAAACTCATTGTTTGTCGGTGGTCGCTGGTTTTTTGGACTGCACTACGCTTACCATCAGGTGTAGTGCAGTCACTTTGCCGTGCTCTGATAAAAAACACACTGGCCAATCCCCAATTCCTTGATTTACAAGTTAACTATATAATCCTCTGGAGTAACTGTTCATGTAACCTAACGTTTAATCCCTTTAATTCCCTTTTTCCTTCCCCTCCCCCTTGGCCCTGAGATGAGATACTGCGGGGTCGCCAGTATTCCGTTAGCAGGGACCCCGTAGTTCATCCCAGGAACTTTGGCAGGCCGGCATGATCTTGCCGACCTACGATGGACACATTGTATATCGTTGGTCGACACTATTCTTGGATTGCGCTACACTTACCATCAGGTGTAGCGTAGTCACTTTGCCGAGCCATGATAAAAAAAATAAAAAAAACTGCATTTTCTATTGAAAAAAATGGTTAATGTTGCCTACCCCCACAGGATGACTAGTGTTACCGCAACGTGGCGGCACAAATTATTTATAAAAATGTATTGTATTTATTAGCTGATTAGTTGTTTTTTTGAATAAAATTGATTTAGTTGACTTGTGTTTTTTATTTATGAGAACGGTGTGGTCCTGGGCCCTTATGCTATAAAACAATAAGAAGAATTTCGGAAACTTAGACCCCAAGTTTTTAATGAGTGGTAGAGCCACGCTGTAGACAGTTTTGTCTACAGCATGAATGGGCTGGCTCGACCGGATCGATACCACTGTCTCACAGAAAACCGACGTAAAGTAGCGGCTTGCTGCTGCGTTTCGTACGGTGAGTGAGATAACCGGAAGCCCAAATCCCCTCCCCTTCCCAATCCCTAATTATCCCTTTCCTTTAAGGTCGGTAACGCGCCCATGATTCTTCTGGTGGTGGGCGTACATGGGCGGTGGAGACCACTTACTATCAATGACCTACTTGCTCGTTTGCCGGCCTATGCTATAAAAAAACTTACCATCCGACCCCAAGTACTTACCATCTTACCAAAACCACGAAATTCGATATGATGATGAAATCAAACATGACAGTGGACGGTAGACCTTATTTTTGTTATAACTTCGCAGTGGGCGATTAGCGAGAGGCCGTGGGTTCGCTTCCCACATCAAGACAAATGTGTAATCCACAAATATTTGTTCCTGGGTGTGTTCTCCCCAGAGGTGTCGACGTCAGGCAGGCAGACGGCCGTAAAACTACAAGCCAAATATTTCTATGTGTTAAAAGGCATGTTGCGCCGACTCTACTGCGAGTGGGATTAGGGCAGGTGGAAGAAATAAATAACATAATTGGAATCATTAGTACCATAAAACTGGTAGAGCCACGCTGTAGACAGTTTTGTCTATTATATATATAAAAAGTAGCCTATATATAGGCTACTATTTATCCCGGAAAAAGCAACTCACGCGGAAGGAGCCGCGAGGAAAAGCTAGTATGAAATGAAATTAATGAGTTTAGCGAAGTAATCTCAATCTGAAAATTGTTGTGGTTTTTTTTTAATTGATTAAATGGCGAGACGAGCAAGGCGCTCGCTTGATAGTAAGCGCCACGCCTGCCCATAAACAGAAGCAACACCACACAGAACTACCGATTTACAAAGCACTGCATTGCGCTCGTCACCCTGAGACATAAGTTGCTAAGTCTAACAATGTAATTTTTTTATTACAGTAATTTCACTGGCTTCAAACCTAAAACCGAAACACAACTGTGCTTACACACTGTTGCTTGGCGGCAGAAATAGACAAAGCGGTGAACCAACCCAGACGGCCACTCACATACTAGGAACCTACCTTGTAAACATTTGGGTTGGAACAATTTAGCATACCTACGTCCAATATTAAATTACGTGTACGCACGTATGCAATGGGTCGTGGGGATGACGCGCAAGATCCTGTCATACGTCATCATAAAACTTGTTTTATAAGTATGACAGTGTATATTAAGGGCCGACGCTCATAGACGGCATGGCACGGCATGGCATGGCAAAGGATTTTATTACTAATCAAGTTATTTTGAATCTTATTGCCACGAGTTTAGAATTCACGTTACTTTATTTCAATACCACAGTGCCGCGACGTGCCGCGGGATGCTGTGGCATGACGCGACGCGCCGCGGGATGCTCCGGCCAGACGTGTCATGCCGTTTCATTCCACGGATTGCCGCGGTGCGCGAGAGAGAGAGAGTGGCTGGGCATTCAGCAGGATGCCACGGCATGCCACGGGACGCCGCGGGATGCCGCAGCATGACCTGCCGTGCCATGCCGTGCCATGCCGTCAATGAGCGCCGGCCATAATTGTTAATTATCGCTTGCTTTAACGGTGAAGGAAACATCGTGAGGAAACCTGCATACCTGAGAACTCGATAAGGTTTTCGAAAGTATGTGAAGTGTGCCAACCCGCATTAGCCTAGCGTGGTGGACTAAGGCCTAATCCCTCTCATGCAGTAGACGAGGCCCGTGCCCAGCAGTAGGACGTATATAATACAGGGCTAGTAAAAAAATAATAATAATAAGTGTGACGGCAATACAGCTAGCGGGTCTCGGGCTGCATGCTCTGAGCAAGGGAGTCGGTTGATGGTAAGTGATCACCGCCGCGACCACCATCAATACCAGAAGAATTGTTGGTGCGTTGCCTTTGGCGAAAGAGTAGACTTTCTTCTTGATAGTTGTAAAGTCGTATGGGTATGGAAATACCGCTGGTGAAAACTGATTTTTTTTTATAGCATAGGCCGGCAAACGAGCAAGTGATCTCCACCGCTCATGTACGCCCACCACATGAAGAATCATGGGCGCGTTGCCGACCTTAACGTGAACTCCGCCCGCGTGAACGTTTAAAATTAACAAAGTATCATACAAACTTCCACCCCCTATTTTATCCCCTTGGGGGTAGAATTTATCAAAATCCTTTCTTAGCGGATGCCTACGTCATAACATCTACCTGCATGCCAAATTTCAGCCCGATCCCTCCAGTGGTTTGGGCTGTGCGTTGATAAATCACTAGGTCAGTCAGTCACCTTTGAGTTTTATATATTTATAGATTAAACAAAAAGTCGGCAAGCTATTCCGCGTGTCTCAATTCAGACGAATGTATAAACTTATCATATTTAATAATATCTTCCACGTGTCCGAAAACGTGATGATGGTTATTTTTAGATCATAATTTATAAAGACGCGGCCGGAATAAAGATGTTGATATACTTATAATATATTATTTGTAAATGTAGTATTGTACAAGTCCATATGACGAATTTTGTTGTAATTAATAGCAAAATAGAAAACGTATTAAACCAAAACTATGAAATACTAGCTTTTGCTCGCGGCTCCGCCCGCGTGATCTGCTTTTTACGTGAAATATTTATATTTCCTACTAATATTATAAACGCGAAAGTTTGTAAGTATGGATGGATGTATGTTTGTTACTCTTTCACGTAAAAACTACTGAATGGATTTTAATGAAACTTTACAATAATATAGCTTATACATCAGAATAAGACATAGGCTACTTTTTATCCCGGAAAAAGCAGATCACGCGGGTGGAGCCGCGAGCAAAAGCTAGTAGGATATAATTGATGGCGAAAAAAAATGCCCGGAGTTTCTTTCTGCCTTTCTTCTTCGGGTCGTCATCAGTAGGCAGCTAGAGAAAGGTTGGTAGGTTAGCTAGGCTAGGGATATTCCTGCCAGTAAGGTCCACGACACATCTCCTTACCATTAAAATCCTTACAGGTTATTGTTAATTTGCCCTACTTCCTCCTGCCCTTATCCCGATTGCCATATACTTCACCCCAGTCTGTGAATCCCTAAATTTAAGGATCCCCTCCCTTTTCCCATGCTTGTTGGTGTGCCTTTTCCTGCCAACCTATAGCGCGGCGGTTATTCCAATGTTCCCATAATCTTAAGTAACTCTGCTACAGGACAGGCGGATGACCGATGCAAGCACAAGGATACAAGGATGTACCCCTACCAACCACCCATCAAGTCATGTCACAAGCCCTTCGGGAGAACCGGATATACACTGGCTGATCCTGGAACGCGATCTTTACTCGATCTCACCGTACATATGGTTTTAACACCATTTGTACGGTGGTCGCTATCCGGGCGGATATGAATATCCTACCACCAGCAATATTCATCCATAAATATTTATTTTGGGTGAGGGTTTTATGAGACCGAAAGTCTCGTTATTCCTAATTCCCATGACAAAAGACTGGTATGTTTCTGGGGTCAGGGCTATGTGTGTGACTGTTGTGTATTTATTCGTACAAAAATAGTAAAATAACAATAAGCAGCGATAGCTCAGAAGCAGCGATAGTTCAGCGGGGAGTGATACGGACTGTCGAGACGAAAGTCGCAGGTTCGAAACCAGCCCCAAGAGCATAGTACACCTCTGACTTTTCTAAGTTACATGTATATTCATTGTTAATTATCGCTTGCTTTAACGGTGAAGGAAACATCGTGAGGAAACCTGCATACCTGAGAACTCGATAAGATATTGGAAGGTATGTTAAGACTGCCAACCCGCATTAGGCCAGCGTGGTGAACTAAGGCCTAATCCCTCTCAATCAGTAGAGGAGGCCCATGCCCAGCAGTGGGACATATGTAATACAGGGCTAGTAAAAAAAATTATAAAAAAAAACGAATCCAGCACAATAACAATTAAAAAGCTAAAAATAAAACCATCATGCGTCATTAGTATCAATGATTGCAGTTGGAATTCCATTTTATTTATAACTTGTTATTTATCCACAGCCACCGTGACGTAGAGGGCAAATAGCCGGTCGTGAAGCGAGAGGGGGCGGGTTTGATCCCCGCACCGAGACAACATTTGTGTGATCCACAAATATTTGTCTCGGGGTCTGGGTGTTGTGAGACCGAAAGTCTCTCGTAGTTCCTGGTACCCACGACACAAGACTCGTATCTTACTGTGGGGTCAGGACTATGTGTGTGACTGTTGGGTGTATTATTATTATTTTACCCTTGGGCTGAACTACAGGGTTCCCTGCCAATATATACTGATACGGATACTGGTGACTCGTACAGTAAGTGAGATCCGGAGGCCCAAATCCTCCTCTTTCTCAGTACCTTAATATCAATCTCCGTTAAAGCTACGCGTCCATGGGTAATACAGATCAGTGTATAATTCAGATGTAGTGACACACTTGCTCGTGTAAGGCTATGCTATAAATATCTCCCATAACATTTAATTTAATAAAACTTTCCACTGTGGCTGCTGGTTTTAAACCAGTGTTTCCCCGTCATTGGATGTTTTTGCGGTGTGCGCGCGTCATTCCATAAAGTTTGCAAAACCTTTCCGATGTGTAGCTGGTCGATGCCACCCAGTAAGGGCGGCGTCGTAGTAACAACGATTTAAAAAACTATATATATAATATACTAGCAGACCCGGTCACGCGTTGCTGTGGCTAAGGTATATGTTAAATTATATTGTAGTAAACTATTCAATACAGTATGCGCCATCTATTGGATACTTACTGAATCCAGCCGATAAATTACCTTACACCGCCAACTGTTGGAATATTATGGAAGTCACAGATCATTACAACTCTTTTTCATATAATAAACAAATAATTTGCAATAAAGAATATTGTGAACTTACTCAATCCAGCCGATAAATTACCTTACACCGATCGACTGATGGTAAGCGCCACGCCTGCCCATAAACAGAAGCAACACCACACAGAACTTTGAATTACAAAACACTGCGTGGCACTGAACTGCGCTCGTCACCCCGAGACAGGATGTTAAGTCCCATAATGCCCAGTAATGTCACTGGCTTCAATGTCCTTCAAGCCGAAACACAACAGTGCTTACACACTGTTGCTTGGTAGCAGAATAGACGGCGCGGTGGTACCAACCCAGACGGCCTCTCGCACACGAGGGACCTACCACGTTGACCATATAATGTTAGTTTGCATGTGGCTGGCTGTGAAGTAGGGATGTTGAAAAAATATAGATGTATAGGATCAAAATTTAAATTGCTTCCTTCTTTAACATCAATTGGCAGACAGAGGGTCAAATAACATCTTCATTATATCGAGGCTTATAAATAGGTACTAAGAGACTGGTGGTGGGATTTTCATATATTTGTCATTTTATTTTTTACTAGCGAGCCGCGCCGGCTTCATACTGTTAAAAAAATGTTTGTTACGACATCATATTACAAATCTTTGAATATTTCAGCTTTTTCTGTACTATCTATCACACTAATATTATAATTGTGAAAGTTTGTTTGTTTGGATGTTTGTCCGTCAATCACGCTGAAACTACTGAACGGATTTTGATGAAATTTATATACAGACAGGGTATGAGCTGACTTGGGTGATAGGATACTTTTTATCCCGATTAAATGCTCCCTTGGGATACAACAGGAATCTTGACATTCATCAATCACACCGAAAATTCTGAACGGATTTTGTTGAAAATTGGTATAGAGACGGGAAAAGCAGATCACGCGGGCGGAGTCGCGAGGAAAAGCAAGTAATATATATTATACATATAAACCTTCCTCGTAAATCACTCTATCTATTGCTGAAAACTACATTAAAATCCGTTGAATAGTTTATAAGATCTAAGCGAACAGACAGCGGAAGCGACTTCATTTTATACTATGTAAAGATATATTATTTGGTGGGACTGCGTCCGCACAGACGAATATAAACCGGTTCTTTAAGTAACGCCTTTTTACTCGTATTAAATAATAGTTTTCCGGGTAATTAGTTTTTACTCATAGGAAACATAATATAGAAATTAAAATGATATTATTAGATCTTTATCTAACAGTACTAAACTACTATTAACCCTAGAAAGATAACACGGGTCAACACAAAATTTGACCTTGACTTTAAAGCATATTATTTCGATATTTTAGGTCTTAATTAGACCAAAAAAATATATATGACATGAAAAAGTTTGCTTTTGTATTGAGGAGGCCGATTTAAAGATATCTTTCAAAATCTGTGGTTTTAATTTTTTATTGAAGATGAAACGTTTCTAATAAATATTTTTATTATTATTTATTAAGTTTTATTATCAAAATAACTTACACCAAGTTGAAAATAATTTAAAAGTGCGCGCTTTTACTTTTTATTTTATGTTCATAAGTACTTTTTCTCACTAAACCCCAAATATATTCTCCCATCATCTTTTCATTGTATTGGCCTTGATAACGTTGTTCAAAGCTTATAATGTCCTCATGAAAACGTTCTCCTTGCTATTTTGAATACGCTCTCATGTTGTTTTTAAATGTATCTAAATGATAATGCAGCATATGTACTTTTAATGACATCCTACACAGCATGGCCTTAATATTTTTTAGCATATCGTCAACTAGGTAGTTTTTAACTTTGTTATTTCCTAAAAATCCAGAAACTACTGCTTTAAGACTACTCGCTTTTTGAGTACGATTCAGCAACATTAGAAACAAAACAAATCGCCTTTTGAGTACGATTCAGCAACGTTGGAAATAAAACAAATCGCTTTTTGAGTACGATTCAGCAATGTTGGAAATGTTTCATCGGTGAAAATCTGTCTAATTTGCGGACCATCAAAAACCCCAGCTTTAACTTTGCTTCTGACTTGTAATCTATCTCATTCACTCGCAGGCTCAATCCTATTTTTGAATATGTATGTCTTTGTCGTGACGCATTTTCGTTTCATCGAGTTTCAAAGCACAACGATTCTAAAGAAGTTTCACTAAAATAAAAATTTATATATCTGTCATATTTGATTCACTGCTTAATTAAAAATTGCTTACCTTTCAAACATCTTTTACAATAACTACAAGCAACATGTGGAGCTCATGGCTTGTCTTGACGCCGAACAAGACAGTCAAAATATGCTTTGTAGACTTCACAGAGAACGTCAGATGTCTTTAGTTCGTATTTTACATCGCCAACTTTAATAGATTGACCATATATATAAAAAAATGCATCAGCATCATATTTACACTTTCGCGACGATAGTTTTAGACTTGTACAAAACACCGAATCCTTGTTTATCACTCGAGTGCCATCTAGCGGCACTTTTGAACGTAAAAACCCCACTCTGATCGCGCAGTAGTTTTAAATGTATTAAAATTTATGAAAAAATCAAAAATTAGTATTATTACTACAACTATCACAAAAGCAAACTTTATTCCAAAAAAAGGTATTTTCTTTTCGGTTTTGTGCATAATTAATCGAAAAATTATAAAATAAACTTTAGGACAAAGAACTAAATTTTTTTTGTAGACCCGTGTAATCTTATTTTGACCTACGGTAAAGATAATCTTACGTCTTTGAGACGTCTTTGATATTAACAAGTGCCTATTGGACAAGTTTCTTTATATAATCTTTTAAAAGTGATTGGATAAATAGTTTGGGGTTTTCTACTACAAATAAAACTAAAATTATAATAAAAAATGGATTATAATTTTAAAAAAATAACGAAATTCTGTAAACCTCTTTACAAATTAACTAAAATTATTAAGGCTTTCTTTTTGAGTAATTATGTTCATCTTAGCATAAAATCACGTTTTTTTTTTTACGTTTTATTAAAGATGAAGTACTAATTAACAGTTTAATAAAAAAAAAATTGTGTGCGTCTCGGGACGCTCGACAGAAGTGATAACTTAAACTAATGTGGGTTAAAGTGAGAGAGGAAGAGCCTGCCTACTGCAGCCGTATGCGTGAGAGAAAAAGCCAGACAGAGTGGCGCCGTAACGCGTTACGTTATGAAGTGGTTTACCCTCCCAAAAGAAGTTATCACTTCATTGGATTGCTCTGAACTGCACTGCACTGCACTCCAGTCCGGTCAAAGTCCGGTCAAAGTTCTGTCAAAGTCCTGTCAAAGTCCGGTCACAGTCTTGTCACAGTGTTGTCACAATGTTGTCACAGTGTTGTCACAGTGTTGTCACAGTGTTGTCACAGTGTTGTCACAGTCTTGTCACAGTGTTGTCACAGTCTTGTCACAGTGTTGTCACAGTGTTGTCACAGTCTTGTCACAGTCTTGTCACAGTCTTGTCACAGTCTTGTCACAGTCTTGTCACAGTCTTGTCACAGTCTTGTCACAGTCTTGTCACAGTCTTGTCACAGTCTTGTCACAGTCTTGTCACAGTCTTGTCACAGTCTTGTCACAGTCTTGTCACAGTCTTGTCACAGTCTTGTCACAGTCTTGTCACAGTCTTGTCACAGTCTTGTCACAGTCTTGTCACAGTCTTGTCACAGTCTTGTCACAGTCTTGTCACAGTCTTGTCACAGTCTTGTCACAGTCTTGTCAAGGTACGGTCCAAGCCTACTAGTCACTGTGTGACGCCACCTGGGACTTCGAAATTATCGAAGTACCAGGGATGTCGGCTAACGCTGGCTGGTCGATGGACCGCTCGCGTTACGGAACGTTTCGGTTCACCCTCCCATAAGAAGTTATCACTTCAAAAACAACAAGTTTTATGTTTAAATCACATTTAGATACAGCCTTTACATACATCAGTTTTGTATTCACCACAATGCTTTTTTTGCATTTATAACATGTCATTTTCGCCATCCTTCTTATTTTTGACGGACAATACGCACAATATCTCGTCTTTTTGATAACTGGTTCTTCGTTAATATTTAAATTAGCATTTTTTGGTAGCAGCTCCTGGATATTTGCTGGTGGGAGGATACTCGTATCCGACCGGATAGCGACTACCTTACACTGGTGCTAAAACCTGCCATAGTGGCCCACCTTGTGTGGGTCGCGTTCCAGGGTCAGCCAGTGTATATCCGGTTCTCCCCAGGGGGCTCGCCCACTGATCCTAACCCTTTTCCCATCTCTTTTTCCGTCACCTCCCCCTTGGCCCTTTGGCAGGCCGGCATGATCTTGCCGACCTACGATGGACACATTGTTTATCGTTGGTCGACACTATTCTTGAATAACGCTACACTTACCATCAGGTGTAGCGTGTCACTTTGCCGAGCCAGGATAAAAAAAATAATATATATATTTGCACGTCATCTTGACTCAAGTCATTCTCTACTTCACTGTCAGTCTCTGAAGGAATTTCATCTTCAGTATTCTCTAATATTGCTTTAATTTGTTTAATATCAAGGTGACCGCGTCCAGCCATTGCAGTAAATTACTAAAATTACCTAAAACATAAAAAATACGGATAAATAAAAAGAACTAGGTATTACTACAGGGAACGAAGTTCAAAGGTTACTCAAAGGATAATCATACGTCTGTCGAACGTAAGCCATCCTAATAACTACGTAATTATTGTACTTACTGTGGTGATACAACCGTCTCGCGTAAGCTCTGCTTGGCGACTGAGATAACTGAGAAGGAAGGCACGCTACGTTGCGAAATAAAAAAGATATAGCAATATTTGTGTTGGGCTTACGTCTTAAAGACGTAGATTATCTTTCTAGGGTTAAGTAACTTTTCCTAAACAGTGCGCCTCTACCTTTGTAGAGGCACACTGTAGACACTTTGGTCTACAAAATTATTGGGTTGACTCGAACATTCATTGTCTTACAGAAAACTATTCTTAGGGTGATATCCGGAGGCCTAAATACTCCTCCCTTTCCCAATCCCCGTTCTGTTTTTTACTAGCCTAAAAAAGATTTGCTTAGGTTAGGTTAGCGATGCGCCTGCTCATAAACAGAAGTAACAATACACAGTGCTTTAAATCACAAAACACTGCATGGCACTGGACTGCGCTCGTCACCCCGAGACATAAGTTGTCAAGTCTGATAATTTCAGTAATTTCACTGGCTTCAATGTCCTTCAAACCGAAACACAACAGTGCTTACACACTGTTGCTTGGCGGCTGAAATGAACAAAGCGGTGGTACCAAACCAGACGGCCACTCGCATACGAGGGACCTACCACGTTGGACGATCGGCTTCTTCGGAGTGTGAAGAAGCATTTACATAGACCGGCATGATTCTAGTGACCATCGATAAACTGATTGTTTGTTGGTGGTAACTGTTTTCATTGGACTGCACTGCTTACCATCAGGTGTAGTGCAATCATTTTGCCGTGCCGTGGATAAAAAAAACCTCCGAAGTACATAACTTTAAACTACTGTATGTTTGTGGTTAGGCTCTATAGTTATGTTTTTTTATTGTCATCTGTCGATAGGTAGGTATATTAAACACATGCGTCATCAGTAACCTCCAGAAAATGTATATTTATTATTTTAAAATATTATAGGTATAATTATCGCTTGCTTTAACGGTGAAGGAAACATTGTGAGGAAACCTGCATACCAGAGAACTCGATAAGATTTTTCAAAGGTATGTGAAATCTGCCAACCCGCATTAGGCCAGCGTGGTGGACTAAGGCCTAACCCCTCTCATTCAGAGGAGGGCCATGCCAAGCAGTGGGACGTGTATAATACAGGGCTAGTAAAAAAAAAAGTTTTTTTTTTAAACTTCTCATCGGGTAGCAAAATCAACTCTGCAAAAGCGAGGCCCGGGCAATCGTTCTGCTCGCTACCTCATAAGGACGGCAATGACTGCAGCGCATCAGCCATCGTCGATGAAGTACCAATACCTCCTAACTGACAATTTAGTCCAAAATTACTTTTTTATTTCAATAGACGTAAACATAAACCACATCCCTTAGTAACTAATAAAAAGGTAATGTATTGGAAACTATATACTATCAATAGTTGATCAAAATAAATAAAACCTTATTTTAAACAGTTTTTGTAAAATAAAACCTTATTTTAAACAGTTTTTGTAAAATAAAACCTTATTTTAAACAGTCTGGTGTAAAATTAGACTCTCAACACTTAGGAGGTATTGGTACTTCATCGACGCCATGTTTACGGCAGCGCGAAATGGTTTTTTTATGCCAGCGTGCGTAAGAATGTTCGTCACAATGCCTAGGCCGCAGGCCAACTCCCACACCGTTTTAATAATAGCAAATAGGTTGGACTGTAACAGGTAATTTATTTTAACTCATAGGAAACATAACATAGACATTTTTAACATACTGATAGAAGTTGTTAGGATATTCACATCCGCCCGGATAGCAACCACCGTATACATGGTGTTAAAACCTGCCATAAAGCCCCACACATCTTGTGTGGATCGCGTTCCAAGATCAGCCAGTGTATATTAGATTCTTCCGAGGGACTTGGTGGTTGGTTGGGGCGGGAATAGGGGTACATCCTGGTATCCCAGTACCTGCTTCGATCATCAGCCTATCCCGTCGTAGGCGCCTCGATTTGCTTTTTACTCTTTGGAATATGAAGAAAGGTTTATACAGGCCGGCATGATTCTGGTGACCACCGATACACTCAATTTTTGTTGATGGTCGCTGGTTTTTTTATATTACACTGCGATTACCATCAGGTGTAGTGCAGTCACTTTGTCGTGCTCGGATAAATAAAGTGTGTGTGTGCAATTCACACACGGCAGAAGTAAAACTTCAGAATTATTAACATAAATTAATTAACCAACGAATTTTAATACCCAAATGCAAAATAATATAACACGTGAATGATACACTACGTTGTTTATGACATATTTTCCGAAGGCTTCGTTGTACGCAGGCGCAAACACGTGATAACATACGTACAAACATATATACGTAGAGCGCTTGGGCCGAAGCAAGTATTAGGCATATACGATGCCTTTATAAAATGATGAGGCTGTATAATATGCAGTCCTTTGCCTTCCCAATACAGCAAAAAAAAAATGGGTGCGTGTACTTATGTACGCGCGTGAGAAGTTATACTTCTTTGTTCAATTTAATAGCAAATATTAAAAATTAAAATTATTATTTGATGTTCAATTTTAATTTTTATCACAAACTTTTTATTAAATGTTTTTTAAATTTATTTCTTTATTTTGTGAATATTAAATAACCAATAATAAGTATTTAACATTAATAATTTAATAATATTTAGTGTTAATTATATTAAATAAAAGTATTTTAATTTATATCAATAAATAATACATACGGATAGTTAACCTCAATTATATTGGAGCACTTGAAAAAGTATATAAGCACAATTTTTTTCACTAATATTCACAAATAGTAAGTAATATCAATCAAAATATTCAATTTAAATCACTACTGAATATAATAATACATACGGATAGTTAACCTCAATTATATTGGAGCACTTGAAAAAGTATATAAGCACAATTTTTTTCACTAATATTCACAAATAGTAAGTAATATCAATCAAAATATAAATAAATAAATAATACATACGGATAGTTAACCTCAATTATATTGGAGCACTTGAAAAAGTATATAAGCACAATTTTTTTCACTAATATTCACAAATAGTAAGTAATATCAATCAAAATATTCAATTTAAATCACTACTGAATATAATTTATTAGCACATATATAAATTATAAAGGACATTGTCAAAAATGGCCTATGAATCAACACGCATGAAACATTTACTATAATAATAATTATTATTTATAATGTACATTATAATTATTATTATAGTAAATGTTTCATGCGTGTTGATTCATAGTTTCAATAGAACGGACACTTATTAATTTCGAAAACAATTTAAAAAGTATTCACTTCCGTCATAGTCCTCGGTATTATAATTTTTGGTTCAAATTCGGGTTTTTAATAGGCAAAGGTATTGTAGCTCATACAGCCAAGTCTTTGTAACAACACTCTTAAGCTTCGCATTGTTATGCATTTCGCCAAAGACAAGTGTAATTTATTCTCAAGTCTTCACAACAACGATGAAATATCGTAACATTAATAATTTAATAATATTTAGTGTTAATTATATTAAATAAAAGTATTTTAATTTATATCAACATATCCACTCGACATGATAGAAGTACATTCTACTCTCTTCGCGTTTATGCGAGCCTGGTACTTTTTACGGCAACATGTTCCGAATAAGAAAAAACCTAAAGAGTTTTTCTTTGTCTAAATCGTCATTTGTTTATTAATTACGGCTACTTTCACTCTCATCATTTTTTCTTAACGCGCCTAACTTCATACTGTTAATTTTTTGTGTCACAGGTGCGCGCGCATCTTAAAATTTCACTCTCATCATTTTTTCATAACGCGCCTAAAGAAGTATAACTTCAAAAAGAGGAGACGAAGATTACAGAAAACACTGTACAGTAATACCCCGGACTTACGCGATAGGTGGGACCGAGCTATAACCGTGTAAGTCGAATTCGCGTAAGTCGGGGTACAACTTTGCATGCACTTTTGAGTGACATAATCTGAAGTTATCAATAAAACACAACGTACGTAAAACAAATCAACGCGGAACACGTTCGATCCTGTCGTAAACGGACCACTAACATGGAGGAATAGGAGAGCTGACGCGCGCGGCCATCAAAAAGAATAACCGCGTATCTCCGAATTCGCGTAAAACGGGGTAGCGTAAGTCGGGGTATTACTGTATACTTGTAATCTATCCCATTATCTCGCAGGCTAAATCCTATTTATGAATATTTTGACGTGATAACGTCTTATAATTCGATAGAGCCGGCTGCACGCACGAAAAAACATGACTCATGCGTCGTTACCTCGCTCTGTCACGTTCCATTTAAGGCTTGAAGTGCAAACGAGAGCGCGGAACGAGCGACAAAGAAGCACAATCGGCCTTTGCGTTCGGCAGCGTTCGAGATTTAAAAAAATTAAAACATAAATATTATTAATCTGTCATTTCAGATATTAAATATCTGAAATGACAGATTAGACCAGCCATCCGTCAAAGGGAATATTTTCTCCTATATCAAACACATTGAGGCGGGCTTTTTAAAAACTAGATTTACGAAAAGGACATTGTTCGTCGTCCATACATAGTTGGCCTAAGAACCAAAAGGTAGGTGAATTTACTTTTTGGGTTTTAGATAATGTATATATTTGATTGAAACTATATTAAAACTACGGACACTTGAGAATTCCGAAAAATAAATAAAATACTTTCGGATTTTGAGGTTATAATTAGGCCAATAAATACTATCAAATATTAAACATGTGAAATTAAAATTTTCTTTTGAAGAATGCTACCATTCCATCAGTATTTTCTTAAGACGTTATCACGTTCAACTATCGTCAGTAAATCGACTTTACAGACAACCGATTTTTTTTTGTATCTTTTTACTCTCTGGTTTTTTCGTAGTTTTTTCGTTTCATAAAATTTTCAAATTACAGCGGTGGTAAAGAAGTTTCACAAGTAAAAAAATATATTCAGCATTGTTGTATGCATGTCAGAAATCACGCAGGGTCAAGGGTTATTGCGTAAATATAATTTCACATTCAAAGTAAAGTGTAGGTGATTTTTAAATATGTATTGTTATTTTATAAGTTAAATTTGCAATCGTTATTGACTTGACTTTCGCAAATATTAAAATGTTCGTAATTTCTAATTAACAATTTCATGTTATTGTAAAATGGCTGTGGGTCTTTTTAACCTGGAATAAACTATTAAACTGAATTATAAAAGTAAAGAAAAAACATACTAATATTGAGGTGAGAAGCAATGACCGCGATTTATATTTAAAAAGCATAATAATTATGAGCTTCATCGTCAGATTTTTTTTTTATTGTCTTGATAGGCAAACGAGCAAGCGGCCCGCCTGATGGTAAGCGGTTACCGCCGCTCATAGACATCGGCAAAGCCAGGGGCACGGCCTAGTCCCTGCCCGCCACCGATAAACTCTTTGTCGGTGGTCGCTAGTTTTTGGACTGCACTACGCTTACTATCAGGTGTAGTGCAGTCACTGTGTCGTGCTAGAATAAAAAGGCATTGTTTTACCAGATTTTTTTTTATTGTATTTTACACACTTCATACATAAGTGTATAGGCGGACTTAATGCCGGAGGCATTCTCTGCCAATCAACCTAAGGTGGTGCAGAGATAGAAAAGGTGCGAAAATAAAGACCGTGTTAGAAGATGAAATATTATACATAAAAATAATATAAGGATACTAATATCCTATCCTACTAATATTAAAAATGTGAAAGTTTGTTTGTTTAGATGTTTGGATGTTTGTCCGTCAATTACGCTGAAACTGCTGAACGGATTTTGATGAAATTTGGTATACAGACAGGGTATGAGCTGACTTGGGCGATAGGCTTTTTACCCCGGAAAAAGCAGATCACGCGGGCGGAGACTCGAGCAAAAGCTAGTAATTTAATGTGGGTACTCTGCTAATATTCCGAAGCAATGAGATCATTATTGAACAAACTATGATATTAAATCAAATTGCCCTGTCCGTCGACTCGTGGAGATCTTTGCGATAAACTATAAATTATTTTGTAAAATAATCAATTCTTACTTTGTAAATACTTTTGTAAGAAAACATTGTTATATTGCTTTTGCTCACGGCTCTGCCCGCTTGAATCTTTGCGGGATTTTTATGGGTAGAGCCATGATGTAGACAGTTTTGTCTACAGCATGAAAAGGCGAAATGACCGGGTCATTACCACTGTCTCACAGAAAACCGACGTAAAGTAGCGACTTTCTGCTGCGTTTCGAACGGTTGCTTCCGGATTCGGGGCCCCACATCCCCCTCCCCTTCCCAATCCCCTAATTATCCCCTCTCTTTAAGGTCGGCAACTCGCCCATAATTCTTCTGATGGTGGGCGTACATGGGCGGTGGAGATCACTTACCATCAGGTGACCCACTTGCTCGTTTGCCGGCCTATACTGTAAAAAAATTAGATTACATAAATATATACACCCCACGGTCACAAACATAGTCCTGACCCCACAGTAAGATACGAGTCTTGTGTCGAGGGTATCAGGAACTACGAGAGACTTTCGCTCTCACAACACCCAGACCCCGAAACAAATATTTGTGGTTCACACAAACATTTGTCTCGGTGCGGGGATCGAACCCGCGGCCTCTCACTTCACTCGCCCGCTGCGCCACGGAGGCTGTCAACCACATTATCTGGTGTGTTACCAGATAATGTTACCTTTATGGCTCTCACCCTTCCCAATTTCTTATTTGTTAAAACTTTATTGTACACAAGTACAGGACAGAACACTAAAATATAACTAACATGAGAAGTACAATTGCCTTATCGCTCAGGGCAAACTTACAGGCAAGTAACCTTTTCCTTTAAGGTCGGCAACGCTTTCATAATTCTTCGAATATTGTGGGTTTACATGGGCGACGGAGATCACTTACCATCGGCTGACACATTTGCTTGTTTGCCGGCCGATGCTACAAAAAAACAAGTTATATTTACCTGAGTTGGTATTTGAACTCCTTCAAGATGTCGGTCGGATACAAGTATCCTCCCACCAGCGAGTGGCGACCACCGTACACTGGTGCTAAAACCTGCCATAGTGGCCCACCTTGTGTGGGTCGCGTTCCAGGGTCAGCCAGTGTATATCCGGTTCTCCTCAGGGGGCTTACCCCCTGATCCTAACCCTTTTCCCATCCCTTTTTCCTTCCCCTCCCTCTTGGCCCTGGGATGAGATACTGCGGGGTCGCCAGTATTCCGTTAGCAGGGACCCTGTAGTTTATCCCAGGAACTATGGCAAGCCGGCATGATCTTGCCGACCTACGATGGACACACTGTTTATCGTTGGTCGACACTATTCTTGGATTGCGCTACACTTACCATCAGGTGTAGCGTAGTCACTTTGCTGAGCCAGGATTTCAAAACAAAGAAATAATTGCTCAGCGTAAGCAATCTGGTATAATTACTCGACCAACGGGGCAAGATTACAAAAATAACAATTTATTACAATGTAAGTAAAATTACATTGCGGAATAACACAAATAACACAATGATTTAATGTTAGTTTTCCGATGTACTTTAATTACCTAGTTTCACAGCCGGTTACATATCCGCTGGGCAACGGAGGCTGTTTAATTATATCAATAATTATATTAGCCCTTTATAATACACGTCCCACGCTGGGCACGGGCCTCCTCTACTGAATGAGAGGGATTAGGCCTTAGTCCACCACGCTGGCCTAATGCGGGTTGGCAAACTACACATACCTTCGAAAATCTTATCGAGTTCTCAGGTATGCAGGTTTCCTCACGATGTTTCCTTCACCGTTAAAAAATATGATTCAATAAAATGTAAGCTTTACTAAAAATTGACCAACAGGTAAAATTATATATTATGATTTTTTATTGGTAAAAAAACAACAACTTTAGACGCTGAAAGTTTTAAACGCTTCACAAGGTGGTAGGTCCCTCGTATGCGAGAGGCCGTCTGGGTTGGTACCACCGCGCCGTCTATTTGTGACGCCAAGTAACAATGTGCAAGCACTGTTGTGTTTCGGTCTGAAAGACATTGAAGCCAGTGAAATTACTGGGCATTGTGAGACATAACATCTTATGTCTCGCGGTGACGAGCGCAGTTCACAGTGCTTTGTAATTCAAAGTTCTGTGGGGTGTTGCTTCTGTTTATGGGCAGGCGTGGCGCTTATCAGACACTAGCTTTTGCTCGCGGCTCCGCCCGCGTGAACGTTTAAAATTGACAAAGTTTCATACAAACTTTCATCCCCTTGGGGGTAGAATTTAGCAAAATCCTTTCTTAGCGGATGTCTACGTCATAACATCTACCTGCATGCCAAATTTCAGCCCGATCCCTTCAGTGGTTTGGGCTGTGCGTTGATAGATCACTGTGTCAGTCAGTCACCTTTGAGTTTTATATATTTAGATGCGCCTTGCTCGTTTCGTCTATCAACCAAATGAAAAAAAAAACTTAAAACACTCCTCTTTGTTGTAGATTAAAAACAATCTCATCGTCGATTATAAAAAATTCGCAACATGAATATTTCCATCGTTACCAAAACTGTACACCTGTAATAACCGGTCCTGAGTGGGTCAAGTTGAACGGGGTTCGATTCTGCGGGACTGCGGTTACATCGGATGATTTTGGTATTATCCAGCATCCGTGGCGCACCGGCTACTATGAAACACGAAACTGTGGTTTCGACGAAATATATTTTTTTTATCCGGGCACGGCAAAGTAATTTTTTTTTTATCCTGGCTCGGCAAAGTGACTACGCTACACCTGATGGTAAGTGTAGCGCAAGCCAAGAATAGTGTCGACCAACGATAAACAATGTGTCCATCGTAGGTCGGCAAGATCATGCCAGCCTGCCAAAGGGCCAAGGGGGAGGCGAAGGAAAAGGGATGGGAAAAGGGTTAGGATCAGCCCCCTGGGGAGAACCGGATATACACTGGCTGACCCTGGAACGCGACCCACACAAGGTGGGCCACTATGGCAGGTTTTAGCACTAGTGTATGGTGGTCGCTATCCGGTCCGATACAAGTATCCTCCCACCAGCGAATCTGTCTGCAATTGTGTCCGGTATGGCGATAGGTTCGCCCCTTATCAACATGGGACGGAAATACGCTTGTGATGTGTTCCTCTGCCTACCCTTACGGGAATTACAGGCGTGAGTGCTGTTTATTTTATACGTAATGAGTACATCCCCGGTAATCTTCGAGTCCAAGATGTGGCAGATAAATTCAGGAATGTCGCTTGAGGTGGTTTGACTGTGCCTTTCGCGTTGCCGATGTCCATGAATAGAGGTGACCCCTTAGGGTGCTGACTCGAAGTCAGCGGCAAGCGGCGGCGGCGCGGGAGCGGCGCGTTTCAATGCATAGATTTAAATGGACCCGGTCTCTAGGCAGCGGCGCGGCGCGGGCGCGAGGAGCGACGTACGAGCAGCGCCTGCGCGTCTGCATTGACGTAGTGCTGTGTATTTTAAAAAATGTCCGCCGACGTGGTGGAGCAAATTATTTCAATGATTTTTTATATGGAACATCATATTCATATCAATTCCGCTCGCGAACAGATACTAATTTCTCATAGTACAACACTACGCCGCTCGTCGCGCCGTGCGATCTGCCCGCTGGCTTCGAGACCGGGTCTCCGCCGCTCCCGCGCCGCCGCCGCCGCCGCCCCGCACCCGCTGACTTCGAATCCGCAGCCTTACTATCAGGCCGGTTGCTCGTTATCCTATAAAAACATGTTATTAAAACGATTGGCGAACTATTAAATACAATTTTGAATTTAGTTCCGCGACATTAAAAAACAACAACAAAAGTTAAAATTGTATAATGTAATTAAATAATGGCGTCAATTTTTCGTAAAGTTTATTTGTTATCCTTGTAGAATAACAATTAGCAAGGTGGTAGGTCCCTCGTATGCGAGAGGCCGTCTGGGTTGGTACCACCGCGGCGTCTATTTCTGCCGTTAAGCAACAGTGTGTCAGTAATGTTATGTTTGGGTTTGAAGGATATTGAAGCCAGAGTCATGACTGGGAATTATGAAACTTAACATCTTACGTCTCATGGTGACAAGCGCAGTTCAGTGCAATGCAATGCTTTGTAATTCAAAGTTCTGTGTTGTGTTGCTTCTGTTTATTAGCAGGCGTGGCGCTTACCAGTGGCGAGCGCCTTGCTCGTCTCGTCAATCAATCAAATAATAAAATAAAAATAATTACATTTTTCAAAATATCAATAACGTATAATACAAGCCGAGGAAGTAATTAATGGAATACAAAAAAAAACGAAATAGACATATAAAAAACCTAACGTAGAAATATATTTGAGTGACTGCCTCCGTGGCGCAGTAAGTGAGTAGCCGACTGCGAAACGAGACTGTATGTATGACTGTTAGTCTGTTAGGTGTATTTATCTATACAGGGTTATTTTTAAAACACTGACAACCTCGCAGGGGTAGATTCCTAAGGTTATAAGGTACTACTTTTGTTCTACGACTTTTGATAATTTGTTAGATTTTATTTTCATACAAAAATAAGTATTCATTTAATTTCCGTCTTGAATGTTACAACGCGCATCGCAGATTACGTAAGCAAACACGCGAAGCGTGGGGAACCGGGCTAGCGCCTTTGAAGGTCAACGCCCGAGCAGCTGAGCGGCGCCTTTGAGTCGCGCGCGCACGCCGCGTCGCGCCGCAGTCTACGAAGAAAAACACGACACAACAAAAACTTGTAAAATCATTTTTTTTTTAAATATATTGAGTTATATCTAAACTCGTAGAACAAAAGTTGTTCCATATGGGGTCAGCTATCTGGTCCTGCGAGGTTGCTGGTGTTTTAAAATTAACCCTGTATAAATAAATTACTTCGACCTTTTTTTAATCGAGCACGGCAAAGTGACTAACTACACATGATGATAAGCGTATGTAGTGCAGTCAAAAAAAACCAGCGACCACCGCTAAACAATGCGTTTATTGGTAATCATCATAATAATGCCGGCCTGTATAAATGTTGCTTTACACTCTGAAGAGGGAAGAAGCAAATTGAGGGGCCTGCGACAGGACAGGCGTATAACCGTTGTAGTTAGTTTAGTTACAAGGATGTACTCTAATACCCGCCCCAACCAACCATCAAGTCATGTCGCAAGCCCCTCGGGAGAAACGGATATACACTGACTGATCCTGGATCACGGTCCACATAAGATTTATGGGTCACAATGGCAGGTTTTAACACTATGTAGTTGCAATTATATTATTATTATATATGAGACTTAACATCTTATGTCTCGGGGTGATGAGCGCAGTTCAGTGACATTCAGTGCTTTGTAATTCAAAGTTCTGTGTGGTGTTGCTTCTGTTTATTGGCTTACCATCAGGCGAGCGTCTAGCTCGTCTCGTTATTTAATCTAATAAAAAAAAAGTTGCTATCGTTTATCGGCCTCTGACCTAAGAAAATAATTTATGGTTTAATTAATATCCTACAATTCGTTAAGTTTTATCTATTGATTACCGTTAGCTTATGTTTGATTGGAACAGTTCAGAATAATAAAAACAACGGTGTTTGAACGGTGTTTAATTAAATTAAGGTTGTCTTGATTGACAGCCTCCGTGGCGCAGCGGGCGAGTAGCCGGCTGTGAAGCGAGAGACCGCGGGTTCGATCCTGCATAGAGACAAATGTTTTTTGATCCACAAATATTTGTCTCGGGGTCTGGGTGTTGTGAGACCGAAAGTCTCACGTAGTTCCTGATAACCACGACACAAGACTCGTATCTTACTGTGGGGTCAGGGCTATGTGTGTGACTGTTGGGTGTATTTATTATTATTTATTATTGATAAAGATCGCAGGAAGTCGCTGGATGCAGGCCGCTTCCAACAGGTCGGTCTGGAAATCTTTGGGGGAGGCCTATGTCCAGCAGTGGACGTCTTGTGGCTGATGATGATGATGATGATGAACCGTTAAAGATGCGCTCACACTGCCGTGATACAGACTGCATGGCTCTCACTGACATGCATTGTTTCATTTCAGGCACATAAATCTAACTGATTAGTATTTTAAAAAAGTGTGTGACACGTGTGCAATTCACATGGCAGTACTGGAACTTCAGAATTATTAATTACATCTCATGTCTCGGGGTGACGAGCGCAGTTCAGTGCCATGCAGTGCTTAATAACCCAAAGTTCTGTGAGGTATTTTGTTTATGGGCAGGCGTGGCGCTTACCATCAGGCAAGGGACTTGCTCGTCTCATCAGTCAATTAAATAAATTAAAAAAAATGGTTTTGCTGGTGGGAGGATACTTGTATCCGACCGGATAGCGACCACCGCACACTGCTAAAACCTGCCATAGTGCCCCACCTTGTGTGGGTCGCGTTCCAGGGTCAATCAGTGTATATCCGGTTCTCCCCAGGGGGCTTGCCCCTTGATCCTAACCCTTTTCCCATCCCTGTTTCCTTCCCCTCCCCCTTGGCCCTTTGGCAGGCCGGCATGATCTTGCCGACCTACGATGGACACATTGTTTATCGTTGGTCGACAATATTCTTGGATTGCGCTACACTCACCATCAGGTGTAGCGTAGTCACTTAGCCGAGCCAGGATAAAAAAAAAAAAATCTTCACTCGCCTACAAATAGAGGTCACATGAAAGTAAATTTCAAACGGTTCACGAATTTACCTTTAACTTACGAAAAAAACCGGTTCAAAATTTGACGCGTGTACTAACAATTTTAGAGGACCTTACTCAATTGGTACCAACAGAATCCAATTATAGAGAAACGCCGCGCCGTCTGATAGCCTGACCGATCTTTAAACGGGTTTTTTCTTAGCCTTTATAGCCGGCGTTTTTGCCATACCTATTATTGGAATATCATTGGAGCCGCAAGGAAAAGCTAGTTACATAATAAGACAAATGGAAACAAGATTTATTGCAAAGGCAGTGGCTTTGAGTGGTAGAGCCACGCTGTAGATAGTTTTGTCTACAGCATGAAAGGGCTGGCTCGACCGGGTCGTTACCACTGTCTCACAGAAAACCGACGTAAAGTAGCGGCTTGCTGCTTCGTTTCGTACGGTGAGTGAGATATGCGGAAGCCCAAATTCCCTTCCCTTCCCAATCCCTAATTATCCCTTTCCTTTAAGGTCGGCAACGCGCCTATGATTCTTCTGGTGGTGGGCGTATATGAGGTAGAGATCACTTACCATCAGGTGACCCACTTGCTCGTTTGTCGGTCTATGCTATAAAAAATATTCAGTTTTAGTTCTTAAAGTGTAGATAATATTAATAGAATTGGGAACATTCTGTTTTGAGTGATTGTACATAAACCATTTATTGAAATTTGTGTAGATGTTTAATTGTAGTTATGTTTAATACGAATGATGAATGAATGACCCACCTTGTGTGGGTCGCGTTCCAGGGTCAGCCAGTGTATATCCGGTCCTCCCCAAGGGGCTTGCCACCTGATCCTAACCCTTTTCCCATCCCTTTTTCCTTCCCCTCCCCCTTGGCCCTTTGGCAGGCCGGCAAGATCTTGCCGACCTACGATGGACACATTGTTTATCGTTGGTCGACACTATTCTTGGATTGCACTACATTTACCATCAGGTATAGCGTAGTCACTTTGCTGAGCCAAGATAAAAAAAAAAAAAATGTCATAAAACTGAAATGCACTATAATAAAATAAAATAAATGTGTCTGGCGTATTTCCGGAGCTATAATTATGCTAATATCAAATTGTAATTTATATTTTCATAATAAAATAAGCTGAAAACACCAATTCAAATGCATTAATACAATTAAGGAAGCTGTGCTCTTTAAATAAAGAAACAGAACAGTGCAATTTATACAGATCCAAAACATTTTTTTTTATATAAAAGTAGCCTAAGTTACTCCTTGTTACATCAGCTATCTGCCAGTGAAAGTCCCGTCAAAATCGGTCCAGCCATTTCAGAGATTAGTCGGAACAAAAAGACAGACAGAAGAAATTGTAAAAAAAATTGTTTTCAAATCAAAATATTTTAAATTCGTAGGCCCAAAAAGGCACCAATACAATACAATTCATATAAAATAATAATGCAAATGTCAAAGTTAACTTAATATCGAATTACGTATATGTACAATAATTAATTAATTATTGTATATATGAATTATGTAATTATTAATAATAATTTTGGTATATGTACCGTGTATACATCCAAATGCAGTAAAAAGCGGTTATTTTAATATTACAGACACTCCAATTTTATTTATTTGTATTTAAAATAGTTTTAAATAGTTACACAAACGCGTTTTTGTGGAGTGTGTTTGTTAAATCCTTGTGTGTAAAATATTTCAAGGCTATGGCATATAAACGACAGTTTTTTCTATAATTTAAATAAATTGTATTTAAATAAGGAACATGGCATGCTTCTAATAATAAAAAAAAATTACAAAAACCACAGCTTTTTTATGAATGTAATAAAAGTGTGTTCTCATAAATAATTTAGTTCGCCGTCAGGTGTATAAAATATTATTCATATTTATTAGGTAGTGTGTACACTATATGAAATAGGAAAAGGTTAGGCATGTAATCGAGGCGCTAGAACCGGATATACACTGGTTGATCCTGGAACGCGATCCACACAAGGTGTGTGGGTCACTATGGCAGGTTTTAACACCATGTGTACGGTGGCCGCTATCCGGGCGGATATGAATATCCTACCAGCAGCTGTTTGTCTCAGACATTCGCAACGTAGCTGTCTGTTGTGTTTTGTACGGTGAGAGATATTTTGGGAAAGATCTTTTTTTTATTTGTTAGGAAAACCTCGATACCTAACATTCACAGTCCAATGCCAATGAAAATTTTATAAGGTTGTAGGTCCCTCGTATGCGAGAGGCCGTCTGGGTTGGTACCACCGCGCCATCTATTGCCGTCGCCAACCAACAGTGTGTAAGCACTGTTGTGATTCGGTTGGGAGGACATTGAAGCCAGTGAAATTACTGGGCATTGTGAGACATAACATCTTATGTCTCGCGGCGACGAGCACAGTCCAAAGCCATAGTGCTATGTAATTCAAAGTTTTTTGTGGTGTTCTGTCTGTTTATGGGCAGGCGTGTTTACTATCAGACGAGAGACTTGCTCGTTTCGTCATTTAGGCAAATAAAAAAAGTATGTGAGTGCAATTCACACACGGCAGAAGTGAAACTTTGGAATTATTAAAATTAATTAATTAACCAACGAATATTAAAACGCAAATACAAAAAGAGCACGTGAATAATACACCACGTTGTTTATGACACATTTTCCGAAGGCTTCGTTGTACACAGGCGCAAAAACACGCGATAGCATACTTGTAATCTCATTCTATCGCAGGCTAAATTCTATTTATGAATATGTTTGCCTTTGTCGTGACCCATTTTCGTTTCATCGAGTTTCAAATCACAAGGATTCTAAAGAAGTTCTTTCAAAAAAATAAATAAAAAAAAACTAATTATGTACAACAAGCATAACTATAGCCTCGCCTATCTTTAGTATATGTATTTAGCGGGTTTTATACCCACAATAAGATATATAACCAGTTTTATGTGGTCGAGTTAATTATTTACATCAATGTTAGCTTTAGTTTTGGTCGTAGGAATAAGATAAGGTTTACCAGTTTAAACGGACAAACAGGAAACAGTGGACGTGCACCCCAAGGTTGAAAAGCTTTCGAAATGTCGGGACCAAAATAATTATTATTTTTTTATTTGATTGAATGATGAGATTAGCAAGGCGCTCGCCTGATGGTAAGCGCCTGCCCTTAAACAGAAGCAACACCACACAGAACTTAATTACAAAGCACTACATGGCAACTGCGCTCGTCATCCCGAGACATAAGATGTTAAGTCTCATAATGCCCAGTAGTTTCACTGGCTTCAATGTCCTTCAAACCGAAACACAACAGTGCTTAAACACTGTTGTATGGCGGCAGAAATAGACGGCGCGGTGGTACCAACCCAGACGGCCTCTCACATACGAGGGACCTACCACTTTGTTTTTAACTGTCAACAGTTAGTAATAGCAAAAATAATATTCAGATTTTCGTGTTATAATCAATGTAAATTTATTAAAATTCATGTAAATTTCACCATTCAAGAGGTCAGAAGCCGACCAAGCCTTATTTGACATGTCATGCTGACGACAAAAATAATGGTAAAAAGTTAAAACTCTAATTGCTGGTAGGATATACACATCCACCCGGATATCGGAAAATATATACAGCGTGGCAATATAAAAAATATGGTCAAGGATATGATTAATTAAAGGATTAAGAAAAACCTACCTTTTGCATGTAACCTAGCTTTTGCATGTAGTATAATATAAACGACCTGATAAAGGTCGCAGGAAGTCGCCGGATGCAGGCCGCTTCCAACAGGTCGGTCTGGAAATCTTTGGGGGAGGCCTATGTTCAGCAGTGGACGTCTTGTGGCTGATGATGATGATGATAATATAAGTGAGCCTAAAATGAAAAGTATATAATGTATACTTTTCATTGTAGGCTCATGTTTTTGGTAAGCAAGTCAGTGAAATTAGAAAAAATAATATCCTTTTAGGCAACCCCATTGGTATCTATTGCTGGTGGGAGGATACTTGTATCCGACCGGATAGCGACCACCGTACACTGGTGCTAAAACCTGCCATAGTGGCCCAACTTGTGTGGGTCGCGTTCCAGGGTCAGCCAGTGTATATCCGGTTCTCCCCAGAGGGCTTGATACGATGGACACATTGTTTATCGTTGGTCGACACTATTCCTGGATTGCGCTACACTTACCATCAGGTGTAACGTAGTCACTTTTCCGAGCCAGGATAAAAAAAAAATGTGTTCAGCTACATATTTTATTCGCTACAATATATTTTTCATTCGGTAAACAGATGGCTGAAGCTCTGAACCTGAGAGGGATTTGGGCAGGATAAAAAAAAAAATATTTAGTACTCACTCTCAACTCAACACTACACTAAACTGCTCTGTAATGCACTGTACTGTACTGCACTCCACTCCACTCCACTCCATACGTCACCTGTATAGCTACAGATACTCAGAGCTCACAAGATTTCACCCATCCAAAAAGCGTCTAACGCGCACAGCACACGGTCAGGTATATACTATGTGTTATACGTGTATAGTCTGAATTAAAATTAGCATGTCGCTGACGCGAAACCACAACTTTACCCCGTACCAAAAAGTGCTCAGCGCGGCTAAAGAAGTTTTCACTTCAAAAAGTTTAAATAAAAAACTCTCCATACAATAGATAGATAGATAACACTTTATTGAACACCAAATTAACTAAAAATACATAAGAAACTTAAAACTACAACAATGTCAATAGGCGGTCTTATCGCTAAGAGCGATCTCTTCCAGACAACCTTATTTACAATAACGGAATTGTTAAAAAAAAAGGGCCAAAAAGTGGGGGTGTTTAAAGGAACTTAACGGAATAATTGACAATTGTAAACTAAATAAAAATACTTACATATACTATGTAGTAACAATAACATATCGACGTCTATAAATATACTATATATATATATATATACATTATATACACATACATAAAATATCAATATATAACAATATTACATATATAATGCTTATAAAACATTCATAAGAAATAAATACAGCTTCATGATACACCATTATTCGAGTAAGGACAGATAATAAAACTTCAGTCGAGTTTTGAAAACAGTCAGTGATGGAGCTTGTCGTACAAATACCGGTAAAGAATTCCATAGGCGAACAGCCTGAACAGTAAACGAGCTATCGAAGAAACTACTACTGTGCACTGGAGTCTTAAGAGTCAAATTTTCTGACGATCTTAAAGTATGGGAATGGGCGTAATGGAGAAAGTTGAAATGTACTTTGAGATAGTGCGGATAAGACGGATTAAACAAGATGTTATATAGAAGGCATAGAATGTGAGTATTCCGACGAAGACGAATGGGAAGCCACTTGAGCTTAGTGCGGAAGTCGGAGACATGATCATATTTGCGCAAACCAAATATGAATCGTATACAGAAATTTTGAAGACGCTCAAGTTTATCAAGTTGAACTTGGGTTAGGTCTAGATAGGAGACGTCTGCATAGTCCAGAACGGGCAGAAGTAATGATTGTGCAAGCGCAATTTTAGTGGCAGTGGGCAGAAAATTACGAAGTCTTTTTAAAGACGCAGCTGATGCAAACATCTTACGACTAGTGGCAGCAAGCTGCGGTCCCCAAGACAAAGTGCGATCCATTATTACTCCCAGATTTTTTACAGTCTCTCCAAAAGCTGGTGGGAGGATACTTGTATCCGACCGGATAGCGACCACCGTACACTGGTGCTAAAACCTGCCATAGTGGCCCACCTTGCGTGGGTCGCGTTCCAGGGTCAGCCAGTGTATATCCGGTTCTCCCCAGGGGCTTGTCCCCTGATCCTCACCCTTTTCCCATCCCTTTTTCCTTCCCCCCTCCTTGGCCCTTTGACAGGCCGGCATGATCTTGCCGACCAACGATGGACACATTGTTTATCGTTGGTCGACAATATTCTTGGATTGCGCTACCATCAGGTGTAGCGTAGTCACTTTGCCGAGCCAGGATAAAAAAAAAAAAAAAAAAAAAAAAAGGGATTGTGATACCATTAAATACTACAGAAGGAAGAACAGGCCAGTCAATTTTTGCAATAAGCCGCGAGCTCCCTACGATTATAAGCTGAGTTTTAGCTGGATTAACAGTGAGACCAAAGCGATTGCCCCACTCGGATATTTTCGCCAAATCAGAATTTATAATTGCAATAGCATCATTAATATTCTTAAGTGAGGCTTGGCAGTAAATCTGGAGATCATCTGCATAGAGGTGATAGGAAGAAGAAAGATTATGAGATATAGTATTAATAATAGCGAAGAGCAAAGGAGACAAGACGCCGCCTTGCGGAACGCCGGCTGATGTGTTGCACCATGAGGAAAAGTTATCTTCAAGGCGAACACGCTGCCTGCGACCGTAGAGATAGCTTCGAAACCAATCGATTACCGTCGGAGATATGTTAATAGAGCGAAGTAAGGCAAGGAGGATGTCAAAATCAACAGTATTGAAGGCGTTACTGAAGTCCAGTAACGACAACACAGTAAGCTGCCCTGTTTCCATTCCCATACGGATATCATCGGTAATCTTGACTAGGGCAGTTACAGTACTGTGACCTGGGCGGAAACCAGATTGAAACGAGTTAAAAAGTGAGTGTTTAGTGAGAAAGGAACTTAACTGAGAATGGACAAGACGCTCAAGCACTTTGGAGAGGAAGGGTAGGATAGATATGGGTCGATATTCGGAAAAAAATTGGGGATTAGGTTTTTTAGGAAGGGGTATAATTTGTGCGTCTTTCCAATTTGAAGGAAAAACTCCATAGAGAATGAAATAATTAAGGATATGACAGATCGAAGGCAGAATATAGTCCAGAATGGGCATTAGCATATTTCGACTAATGCCATCTATACCAACCGCATTCGATGTCACAGAAAGGATGCTTTTCTTAACATCACAAGCGGTAAATCGATTAAAAAGAAAGGGAGCGTGGTTGGAAATTGGCGAAGAAATGAGTTGTTTTATTGTTTGGTTCTTAACTGAGGCATCAATATAAGAACAAGAAGAGAAGTGTTGATTTAGACTATTGATGTCAAGATTATTCGGAGTTGAGTTATGTTGAGATTTACCAATTCCCAGAGATCTGAGGAATTTCCAAACTTTGGCTGGATTTTCCTCTTCAACAGAGTCATGAATATGGCGGCGATAAGCGTCCCTACACACCCTATTGCAGCGATTCCGTAGACTTACATATTTAGCCTTTGTATTATCGTTTGGATGACACTTATATTTTGTTTTTGCAGCGGCTTTTTTGCACCTTAAAGACCTGATCTCATCCGTAAGCCAAGGCGCAGGGAGATGTTTAAGCTTAATTTGTCGTAGTGGAGCGTGGACGTCATAGAGCTGTGTAATTAGAGAGTTGAAAATGGCAAGTTTTAAGTCTGTTGAATCAGCTTCAACGACCGCAGACCAGTCAGTGGATTTTGCATCTTTGTGAAAAGCTTCATTATCCATGCCACCAAAATTGCGCTGCAATATTATTGTGGGTTTGAGTTTAGGTGGACGAATTTTGTACGATAGACACAAGAAGTCATGGTACGAAAATTCATCAGCCGAACATTGTCCATGCTTAGCAACATGATATCGAGGAGTGAAGGCGTAGAATTGGGAAAGTGATGAGTCGAACTGAGAGGCAAAATATGCATGTTACACGACTTAACAACAGTTTCAAATGACGAAGTACGGTGATCGTTTTTTAAAAGACATGTGTTGAAATCACCCATGATAATACAATGATCATACGAAGGAACTAGGTTTTCTAGAATACTTTCGAAAGATGAAAAGTAGTCAATACGTACTGAAGGGCTATAATAGACTCCGAGAAGAATTTTAGAGTGGGAAAGAGTAAGGTCAATGAAGAGATGCTCACCGCTGTTAGAAGGTGATGGTTGTGACGACATACTAACAACAGAAAAGGGAATATGTGCACGGAGGTAAATAGCCACACCACCACCGCCCTTATCGGTGCGATCATTGCGGATGAAAGGCCTGCCAGGAAGGCAGTAAGAAGTAGAAGGAAGGCATGGCTTGAGCCAGGATTCGGAGACTAGTATAGCATGGATATTTTTGTGGTCCAGAGAAGCCAACATATGAGGGAAATGAGCCGGAATACTTTGCGCATTGATATGAATGAGATTAAAGTTTTTAGATACGTCAGAAAAGTGACTCTCAAGGGTGTCATAAAGTGAAGGGATACTATAAAAACTCTCATCACTACTAATACTACCAGAGTCGGACGATACTGAAGTATAGTGTTCACTATTATCGCTGCTGTCGTTACTCAAGGTGCGAAACATAATATAAAAATAAATATAATGTGTATGTTATATTAAATATAAAATAAAAATAGAAAAGATAAAAAAAAAAATATAGAAAATAATACAAACAGACAATTAATTTAACAACTATTGCATTTTGTCTGCCGGTTGTGTCATTTAAATCTATTTCAACAATTATAAACAACCCAATTACAAACAATTAAAAAAACAATTCACGCAAGACTTTTTATCCATACAAAGTATAGAACTCGATAAAACCATTATTATACAAACCACAAAAAAAAAAAAAACTTTAATGAAACAGAAAAAGAGGATCGTTACATATACGTAGAATGTCATCTTTACTGTTATTAATATGATGAAAATTATTTATTGTACTGGCAGCTTTAACAGCCACACGCATGACAGAAAAAATAAAATAAAAAATGACGAACAATGTGGGTAGTATAAAATTGGTATAAAATCTTGCGTCAATGGTGAACACTTTGCATAAACAAAATCAATTAAGATTGTTTTGAAATGTAAAGTTGAAGATAGAAAAGTTTTACTTCTTGGAGGACACAGTTCTTTTACTCCTCGTAGACGACCCCGCTATTTCCTTTGGAGCGTGCACTTGTTTACACTTTCCGGTGGCTGGCGCAGCAATTTTGTCTAGATCACCAATACAGTCGGCTCTATGGCGCACTCCATCAACTCCCAAAACAAAGACCGATCCGTCCCGCGTCCAACAGTTGTTGATGCCGAATTTATGCCGTGCAGCCATGAAGACGTCGTGCCGCGATTTTGTCAAAAATTCTGACAGCGTAATTCCAGACCCTCGTAGCTGCGTGTTGGCAAACCAAATCTTGTTACGCAGTGACAAAGCACCAAGTTTTACAAGAATCGGTCTTGGACGGGTATCAACGGATGAGCGGCCCATGCGATGGCAGCGACTGATGTCACGATCACAAAAATCGGCAATATTCAGGCGGCTGACAACCGTATCCGTGACCAAGGTTGTAGTGTCTTCACCTTTGGATTCAGGCACACCATGAAGCAGTAAGATTTTGCGCCTTTTCTGCATCTCAATTTTGTCGAGGTTGTCGGAAAGAAAGGCTATCTGCGCTTGAATAGATCGGAATGCTGTCAACACAAACTCTTTGAATTTAAAGTATTCAGCTTCCAGAGTCGTCATTGTCAGCGAAGAAGAAGTGTTGGCGGCCTTTTTAAGCTCACTCTCCATGTCGTCCATTCGCTGCATGAAAAGAGCCTGAAGTTGAGATTGGCTCTCCAAGATAGTTGCCAAATTGTGTTGTGACTGTGCCATGTTGGATGCTATTCGTATTGCACCTGGTGTATATTGCTTATGGATAACACTTCCCGGCAGGTAAAAATGCCAAACGTTTAAAGTGACATAAATAAATATCAATTTTATGGTATTAAATATACTTTTAAATAATTTTCGAAACAGATGATTAAAAAACAGCTGTTACTTATTTGCACCTACCCACATATTCATCATCATCAGCCATAAGACGTCCACTGCTGAACATAGGCCTCCCCCAAAGATTTTCAGACCGACCTGTTGGAAGCGGCCTGCATCCAGCGACTTCCTGCGATCTTTATCAGGTCGTCTGTCCACCTTGTAGGCGGACGTCCAACACTGCGCTTGCCAGTACGTGGCCTCCATTCCAGAACCTTTCTGTCCCATCTCAAAACTCTCTATACAATATTAAAAAGCAAATATTTAATATACATAATCTGAACTTAATTCCAACATGACATTGAATGTTAATTTGTGTTTTATTGAACTGACCTTAAACTTAGTGGATTAAAAACGACAAGCGTCGAGTTTGATTTTACGAAAGGTAATTTTGCGTATTTTGTAAATAATAATTAATTTATTGTTTATTTACATAAAATTTAACCGGTAAACAAGCAAGTGGGTTGGGTGAATAAGGTGGTAGGTCCCTCGTATGCGAGAGGCCGTCTGGGTTGGTACCACTGCTTTGTGTATTTCTGCCGCCAAGCAACAGTGTGGAACCACTGTTACGTTTTGGTTTGAAGAACGCTGAAGCCAGTGAAATTACTGGGCATTATGAGACTTAACACCATTTGGCTCGGGGTGACGCGCACAATTGAGTAACATGCATTGCTTTGTGAAACACTAATAATATCAGAGGTCTCTAATGTGATGTCGGAAATAAACATATTGTTTTGCGCTTATATTGCAAACGCTGGCTAAACCCTACGAGATAGATCAACATAATGTACTACAGTATTGTACACCTTAAAAAGGTCTACAAAAAAGTCCGCGATGGTATATGTCTATCTCTTAAAACCCACAATAACCATTCTTTTTCTTTTATATTTTACGAGAAATAGTTTATTTTTACGAAGTGATTTTAACCAATACAGCATTAATCCTTTTCCAATTAAGTGACTTAAATATATTGTGAATTTAATATAGATCAATATGGCCCTTTACAGTATGTCATCATCATCATCATCATCAGCCACAGGACGTCCACTGCTGAACATAGGCCTCCCCCAAAGATTTCCAGCCCGACCTGTTGGAAGCGGCCTGCATCCAGCGACTTCAAGCGACCTTTATCAGGTCGTCTGTCCACCTTGTAGGCGGACGTCCAACGCTGCGCTTGCCAGTACGTGGCCTCCATTCCAGAACCTTTCTGCCCCACCGGCTATCGGTTCTGCGA
Organism: Amorpha juglandis; assembly: GCA_949126905.1. Taxonomy (NCBI): domain Eukaryota; kingdom Metazoa; phylum Arthropoda; class Insecta; order Lepidoptera; family Sphingidae; genus Amorpha; species Amorpha juglandis. The sequence goes on from OX421393.1 coordinate 7,340,301, forward strand.
GCTATGTGGCCTGCCCACTGCCACTTCAGCTTGCTAATCCGCTGAGCTATGTCGGTGACTTTCGTTCTTCTACGGATCTCCTTATTTCTGATTTGATCACGTAGAGGACGGAATATGATAATGTATAATTACAGTATGTATTTTAAATAAATATTTCCGAAGATATTACAGATTTAAAATGTATCGGTTGAGGCGATACCGGGTACCACCATATTCTGTAGTAAGTTTAGTATCAGCATAACGAATAAACTTAAAAACTACTGGACCGATTTGAGAAATTATTTATCATTAGAATCCTACATTATCTCTGATGAATATGGGATACTTTTTATCCCGGATAAAGCAGATCACGCGGGCGGAGTCGCGAGGAAAAGCTAGTCTAAATATATAAAACTTAAAGGTGACTGACTGACATAGTGATCTATCAACGCACAGCCCAAACCACTGGAGGGATCGGGCTGAAATTTGGCATGCAGGTAGATGTTATGACGTAGGCATCCGCTAAGAAAGGATTTTGATAAATTCTACCCGCAAGGGGATAAAATAGGGGATGAAAGTTTGTATGAAACTTTGTCAATTTTAAACGTTCATGCGGGCGGAGCCGCGAGCAAAAGCTAGTGATTTATAAAAGTCTGAACGTTCATTTTGAACACAGAATCCTTCGCTGTGCGTAGTACGACGGACACTTGGCCATTATTTTTTTTCGAAAGCTGGTTTCGAGCTCTATCGGATCGGTAATTGATCATTTAAAAGTTACAAATATTTTTCTAATTACGCATGTCGAATGAGCAAAAAAGTGTCGATATTTAAAAAAAGGATCAACACCAATAAATAAATACACCCAACAGTCACACACATAGTCCTGACCCCACAGTAAGATACGAGTCTTGTGTCGTGGGTATCAGGAACTACGAGAGACTTTCGGTCTGACAACACCCAGACGCCGAAACAAATATTTGCGGATCACACAGCTATTGGTCTCGGTGCGGGGATCGAACCCGCGGCCTCTCGCTTCACAGCTGGCTATTCGCCCGACAAGCCACGGAGGTATTAATTTTGATATGTCTAGAAATTTGTATAAATTTGAGATTTGGATAATGCTTTAGGGCACCTTAATTTTTGTTGGGTTACCTAATCTTAAAAAATATCGATATAGATATGACTTCGATATATAATAAACCATATCGATACATAGAATCCTACTAATATTATAAACGCGAAAGTTTGTAAGTATGGATGGATGTTTGTTACTCTTTCACGTAAGAACTACTGAATGGATTTTAATGAAACTTTACAATAATATGGCTTATACATCAGAATAAGAGATAGGCTACTTTTTATCCTGGAAAAAACAGATCACGCGGGTGGAGCCACGAGCAAAAGCTAGTATTATAAACGCGAAAGTTTGTAAGTATGGATGGATGTTTGTTACTCTTTTACGTAAAAACTACTGAATGGATTTTAATGAAACTTAACAATAATATGGCTTATACATCAGAATGCTGGTGGGAGGATACTTGTATCCCACCGGATAGCGACCACCGTACATTGGTGCTAAAACTTGCCATAGTGGCCCACCTTGTGTGGGTCGCGTTCCAGGGTCAGCCAGTGTATATCCGGTTCTCCCCAGGGGGCTTGCCCCCTGATCCTAACCCTTTTCCCATCCCTTTTTCCTTCCCCTCCCCCTTAGCCCTTTGGCAGGCCGGCATGATCTTGCCGACCTACGATGGACACATTGTTTATCGTTGGTCGACACTATTCTTGGATTGCGCTACACTTACCACCAGGTGTAGCGTAGTCACTTTGCCGAGACAGGATAAAAAAAAAAAAAAAAAAAAATAAGAGATAGGCTACTTTTTGTCCCGGAAAAAGCAGATCACGCGGGTGGAGCTGCGTGGAAAAGCTGGTATTAAATATCGCCAAAAATGTGTCGCAGCAAAAATATCGATTGGTATTTTTCACATCCCTATTTCCAATTAACGTTGCGGAATTTTCGTGGTTATGTTAAATACTATTTAAATAGTACAAATATACAAATTCCGGCCTACGACGTCAGTCATTCAAGAGGAAAATAAGTAAATAATGTAATATATAAACAGGTTTTTTTACTTCGTAAGTCCCATGCCCTGGCCTCTGAATATGGACCGTATAAGACGGCTCACAGTCACTCAGCGAGCTATGGAGAGAGCTATGCTCGGTGTTTCTATACGTGATCAAATCAGAAATGAGGAGATCCGTAGAAGAACGAAAGTCACATAGCCCAGCGGATTACCAAACTCAAGTGACAGTGGGCAGGCCACATAGCTCGCAGAATCGATAACCGGTGGGGCAGGAAGGTTCTGGAATGGAGGCCACGTACTGGCAAGCGCAGCGTTGGACGTCCACCTACAAGGTGGACTGACGACCTGATAAAGGTCGCAGGAAGTCGCTGGATGCAGGCCGCTTCCAACAAGTCGGTCTGGAAATCTTTGGGGGAGGCCTATGCTCAGCAGTGGACGTCCTGTGGCTGATGATGATGATGAAGTCCCTTGAATGCGAGAGGCCATTTGAATCGTTACCACCATTTTGTTAATTCTGCCGCTAAGTGACAATGTGTAAGCTGTTGTTTCGGTTTCAATTTTAGTCAAACGGGGAATAGAACGGATTACTGAAACAGAGGTCATGGGTTGAATCCATTTTTTTTTATCCGAGCACGGCAAAGTGACAGCTCTACACCTGATGGTAAGCGTAAGCGAATTGTGAAGAGGAGGGGGATATCGGGGATTTGACAGCCTCCGTTGAGCATTGGGCGAGTAGCCAGCTGCGAAGCGAGAGGCCGTGGCTTCAATTCCCGCACCGAGACAAATATTTGTGTAATCATTTCTTACGTTTTTTCTGAGTGGTAGAGCCACGCTGTAGATAGTTTTGTCTACAGCATGAATGGGCTGGCTCGACCGGGTCGTTGCCACTGTCTCACAGAGAACCGACGTAAAGTAGCGGCTCGCTGCTTCGTTTCGTACGGTGAGTGAGATGACCGGAAGCCCAAATCCCCTCCCCTTCCCAATCCCTAATTATCCCTTTCCCTTAAGGTCGGCAACGATTGAACGATTGGAAGGTCCCATGATTCTTCTGGTCGTGAGCGTACTTGAGCGGTGAGGTCACTTACCATCAGGTGACCCACTTGCTCATATGCAATAAAATAAAATAAAAGGTTTACGCGAATGTTACACATTGAAATAAAGCTAATTTAAATATATATTATCGCGGTTTTTTATTTTATTTTTGGTCCCGGCGTTTCGAAAGATCGAGAGAAAGTCCTTTTAAATTAGTTTTATTTCAAATATTTGTGTGGTCAACACACATTATTATATATGTTTCGGGTCTTGGCGTTGTGGGAAGTCCTTTGTAGTTCCTGATACCCACGATACAGGTTTTAACCTAGTGTGGGGTCAGGACTATGTGTGTGACTGTTGGGTGTATATGTATGTATGTATATCGGGATATCTCACTCACCATACGAAACGCAGCAGCTAGTCACTACTTTATATCGGATTTTTGTAAGACAGTGGCAGCGACCCTTTACCCGATCCGGTAGGGGATCTGCAGGATAAGCCAGTGTATGTCCTAGCGATATGACTTGATGGTTGGTTGCGGCGGGTATAGGGGTATATTGTATCCCTGTGCTTACATTTGTCATTGACCTGTACTGTCGCAGGCCCCTCGATTCGCTTTTTCCCTAGCCGGATTGTGAAGAACGCATTTATACATATGTAGTATGATTCTGGTGACCACTCAACCTCATTGTTTGTCGGTGGTCGCTGGTTTTTGAACTGCACTGCACTTACCATCAGGTGCAGTCATTTTTTTTTATGGCATAGATCGGCAAACGAGCAAGTGGGTCACCTGATGGTAAGTGATCTCCACCGGCCATGTACGCCCACAATATCAGAAGAATTATGGGCGCGTTGCCGATCTTAAAGGAGAGGGATAATTAGGGATTGGGAAGGGGATGGGTATTTGGGCCTCCGGATATCTCACTCACCGTACGAAACGCAGCAGCAAGCCGCTACTTTACGTCGGTTTTCTGTGAGACAGTGGTAACGACCCGGTCGGGCCAGCCCATTCACGCTATAGACAAAACCGTCTACAGCGTGGCTCTACCACTCAACCTCATTGTTTATCGGTGGTCGCTGGTTTTTGCACTGCACTTACCATCAGGTGCAGTAATTTTGCCGTGCTCGGACAAGAGTCGTTCAATTAATTAATTAGTCGGCTGTGAAGCGAGAGGCCGCGGGTTCGATCCCCGCACCGAGACAAGTATTTGTGTGATCCACATTGATGGGGGTCTGGGTGTTGTGATACCGAAAGTCTCTCGTAGTTCCTGATACCCACGACACAAGACTCGTATTACTGTGGGATCAGGACTATGTGTGTGACTGTTGGGTGTTATTTATTTAATTATATGCCTCTTTGCTTTCATTGAATGTCAATGTATTACGTCAATTGTATGCCGATGGTGCGAGTACGTGCGTTGTGAAATCCAAAGTCAGCAGTCTTCGCGAAGTCACAGTGTGCGGCACACGACGGCCGCTAGTTGTGTTCTGTGTTTGTTTTGTGATTTATAATTGATTTTGGTAAGTTTAATACAATTAAATTAGATTTTTTGTGTTATAAATGAATTAGTAATTAACTTTCTTAAGTAAAGTATATGTGGAAAATATTTTAATGTTTTTTTGTGATTTATATAATTTACAAAAAATATATAATTTTTGTTGTTAAATTATTGTAATAATAAAAATTATTTATATGCCAATAATTTATAAAAAATATAATATGCTATTATTTTTGTTGTAAAATTATTATGATATACGTAAATTTATTGTAAAATGTTCTTCTTGATTTTTTAATAATTTACAGCAAAATAATAATTATTTTGATTGTAAAATTGTTATGCTATGCGTATTTATTTAGAAAAAATCATCGCGATATTTAAATAATTTATAACAAAATAAAAATAATATTTTAACAAGAATATTGTAATATGCGGAAGCCATGAAGTATTTAATTTTTTATAATAAAAAAAAGACATTGCCCAAGAAGATTGTCGAAAAACTACTATTAAATTTAAATGTTTATAAGTTATAATTATTTTGAACATTACTGATGTTAAAAAAAACTCTTCAATATAAAAAGCAAAAAATATTAATTTAAATATGTGATAAAGAAGACAATGACAGGAGTTTAGTAATTCGAGTCTGTTGAAAAAAAACTGATTTACAATATACACTTATTACTTATATACTTAAGCAACGCATTAATTACAATTTTAATTGCAGCGGCTAATAAAATATAAATTGAAATACTGCACGTGACCTTTATAAAAATGAATAAATTAAAGTAATCAAACTTTAAAATTTAAACAATAATTAAGTCTGAGCAGTTAGAAAGAAAGATAGAAACTTCATTTGGCCATTATTTATGGACTAGATGGCAGCAAGTTGCAAATTGTAGGTACACATGGAAGTAAATAAGAACATAAAATAAGTTTGAGTGGTAGAGCCACGCTGTAGACAGTTTAGTCTATAGCATGAATGGGTTGGCTCAACCTGGTCGATACCACTGTCTCACAGAAAACCGACGTAAAGTAGCAGCTTGCTGCTGCGTTTTGTACGGTGAGTGAGATATCCGGAAGCCCAAATCCCCTCTCCTTCCCAATCCCTAATTATCCCTTTCCTTTAAAGTTGGCAACGCGCCCATGATTCTTCTGGTGGTGGGCGTACATGGACGGTGGAGATCACTTACCATCAGGTGACCCACTTGCTCGTTTGCCGGCCTATGCTATAAAAAAAAGTAGACATAAATACACATACAAATCAAAAACCATGAAAAACAATTAAAAAACCAAATATATAAACCCCGGCATACCTACTTATACACCCCAACCATTTGTGTCCACGCAAGCAAAACTTGTTCACGAGTATGACGCACGTGCCAGCCATTGGCCTCTTCAATCCTTTACATCATTGTTTCCCAACCTTTATAGGCCATGCCCCACCTTAACATTTTTTTGTTAAATTTGTCACCGATATCTAGCATTGCATTTAAATAACCCAAAGCGAAAGGGTTAAAGTCGTGTTGAGTCTATTTTTAAATTGCCCCCCTTAACTATCAAATTGCCCCCCCTGTGGGTCGTGGGCTCCACGTTGGGAAACACTGTTTTATACGAAAGTAACCGACCGAGCACACGACGCCACGGCACAGTCATTTTTTTTATTGGATTGAACGACGAGATGAGTAAGGCGCTCGCCTGATAGTAAGCGCCACGCCTGCACATAAACAGAAGCAACACCACACAGAACTTTGAATTACAAAGTACTGCATGGCACTGAACTGCGCTCGTCACCCCGAGACATAAGATGTTAAGTCTCATAATGCCCAGTAATTTCACTGGCTTCAATGTCCTTCACACCGAAACAACAACAGTGCTTGCACGATGTTGCTTGGCGACGTCAATAGACAGCGGTGGTACCAACCCAGACGGCCTCTCGCATACGAGGGAATATATACCTTGTAATAAAAAGAGGTAGGTTAGGGACGCAATGTTCCAATGATCGACATATTTTCTACCGTCGACACTTTTCTGCGGCAGAATAAAAAAATAATATATAAATACACCCAACAGTCACATACATAGTCCTGACCCCACAGTAAGATACGAGTCTTGTGTCGTGGGTATCAGGAACTACGAGAGACTCTCGGTCTCACAACACCCAGACCCCGAGACAAATATTTGTGGATCATTCAAACATTTGTCTCGGTGCGGGGATCGAACCAGCGGCCTCTCGCTTCACAGCCGGCTACTCGCCCGAGAAGCCACGGAGGCTGTCAATATAATAATGGACTAATTATTGGTTTTAAAAATAAATTAGAAAATGTAATCTTTAAAATAGCGGCCAATCGGTGTTGGCACTTAAGTCAACAACCATTTATACTTAATAATAGGCCTTAAAACTTAAAAAAAAAACGCCGCTCATTCAAATTTACGGCGCGATTGACTTAATTTTATGATCCAGTTTACCATTTAATACAATATTGATAAAAGAAGCTTATTAAGAACTTAATCTTCAGGTTATATTAGGAGTTAAAGCATTATACGAAAATAAAAAGGGTTTGGTGAAAGAACCGGTAATAAGTGACTTAAAAAACTTAAAAGTCGACGTCAAAAAATAACACTGAAAAGTAAACAAATAATATAGTTTCTCTAAGTTCGAGTGGTACTACGCTGTAGACAGTTTTGTCTACAGCATGAATAGGCCGGCTCGATCGTTACCTGTCGCACAGAAAACCGACGTAAAGTAGCGGCTTGCTGCTGCGTTTCGTACGGTGAGTGAGATATCTGGAAGCCCAAATCTCAATCCCTAATTATCCCTTCCTTTAAGGTCGGTAACGCGCCCATGATTCTTCTAGTATTGTAGGCGGTGGAGATCACTTACCATCAGGTGACACATTTGCTCGTTTGCCGGCCTATGCTATAAAAAAATCTTTAGTTTCAACACAAGCACTGACTCCACAGAGACTTATAGCAATTGTTATTATTTTCTTTTCGATGTTATTTTTTTGAAGTCGGTTTTTAAGTTTTGTTAAAAGTTATTTTATTTTTCAATTTTCAGTGTTAAGTACAGCTATGGTATGTAAATTCTAACTCAATAACACGTTCGCGACGACTGAGCTGTTGTCCGTTGAGGAGTTTATTTCTTTTACTCCGTACTCCATCATCAGATCTTAACCAAATTAATATGAGACCACATCGCAGCTAAACTCTATCAAGTTTAAAGTAAAAAAATCTTTCAAGCTCGAACTAAAAAGTTCGCTAAATCGTACTTCTATCGGACCATTAAGCTGTGGAACAGTTTGCCGGCGCACGTGTTCCCTCCTTCCTATAATATGGGGTCCTTTAAACGGAGTGTGAAGAATCAGTTAGGCAGACCGGCATGATCTTGCCTACCACCGATAGACACATTATTTGTCGTTGGTCGACACTATTCCTGGATTGCGCTACACTCACCATCAGGTGTAGCGTAGTCACTTTGCCGAGCCTGCTCTGGTTATGGTGGCTCGAGCCTTTGTATATGTTTATTCTAAATCCGGCACATCGGCCTTCATAGTGAATACAATTTCAAATGTTTTAACCTTCTTTGCCCAAAGAGGCGACCACGAAATTCGCCTTCTTGGTAGACCTTGATGATTTTATGGTTAAATTTGTTTATTAGTTTAAACCACAATAATATCACATTCTTAATCACTCTTTCCTTATGTGATACAGCCTCGGTCTTTCTTGTATACGCACTTACGCATATAATCCCTAAAAAGGTAGGCAGAGGTGTAACTAGTACACCCACATTTGGCCGAGCGTATTTCCGTCCCATGATGTGATAGGGGGTGAGCCTATCACCATACCACAATTCCAGACTCTAGGTTGTTTTTTTTTTTATAGCATAGGCCGGCAAACGATCAAGTGGGTCACCTGATGGTAAGTGATCTCCACCGCCCATGTACGCCCACCACCAGAAGAATCATGAGCGCGTTGCCGACCTTAAAGGAAAGGGATAATAAGGGATTGGGAAGGGGAGGGGATTTTTGGGCTTCCGGATATCTCACTCACCATACGAAACGCAGCAGCAAGCCGCTAATTTACGTCGGTTTTCTGTGAGACAGTGGTAACGACCCGGTCGAGCCAGCCCATTCATACTGTAGACAAAACTGTCTACAACGTGGCTCTACCACTCAAAGTAGCATTTCGTGATAGAAAAACCCAATATCACTTTACCCGACTCGGGGATCGAACCTGAGACCTCAGCACAGCAGTCGTATCGCGTGCGTAATACAATAGGTTTTCCACCGCGCCGTCTATTTCTGCCGCCAAGCAACAGTATGTAAGCACTGTTGTGTTTCAGTTTGAAGGACATTGAAGCCAGTGAAACTACTCGGCATTATGAAACATCTTATGTCTCAGTGACGAGTTTTATAGTGAAAAAACAAGTATATTGAACCTCTTTTATAAGTCGATTTTTTTTTTATCATCCCTATATATTATTTTCGTCCCACTGCTGGGCAAGGGCCTCCTCTACTGAATGAGAGGGATCAGGCCTTAGTCCACCACGCTGGCCTAATGCGGGTTCGCAGACTTCACATACCTTCGAAAAATCTTATCGAGTTCTCAGGTATGCAGGTTTCCTCACGATGTTTCCTTCACCGTTAAAGCAAACGATAATTAACAATTAATATACACGTAAATTAGAAAAGTCAGTGGTGTATGCTCTTGGGGCTGGTTTCGAACCTGCGACTTTCGTCTCGACAGTCCATACCACTCCCCGCTGAGCTATCGCTGCTTATATAAGTCGATTAAAGACCATAAATACATGACCATATACGAGTCCTTTGACGTCCAAATCTTTTGTATACTGACAAATGATAAATCTAAGTTACCTTCACCTTCTATTCATTTAATTCTGCTTTATTCTTATGAAAAGGTTATCAATTATTCCAAAATGATTATTAATAATACAATTAAGTAAGGCTATTGATTTTAACCGACGAAAATAATAGGCGAGGTTCTCAATTTTTTATTTTATTTGATTGAATGATGAGATGAGCAAGGCGCTCGCCTGTTGGTAAGGGCTACGCCTGCCCATAAACAGAAGCAACACCACACAGAACTTTGAATTACAAAGCACTGCATGGCACTGAACTGCGCTCGTCACCCCGAGACGTAACACGTTAAGTATCATAATGCCCAGTATTTTAACTGTGTTTTAAATCACATATTGGTAATAATGAACTAGTAATTAACAAAAAAGGTTGTTCAATAGGATATATACAGTTTGACCTCTGCCGGGTACTTAAAATTTGCCGAGGTCAATGTTAAACAGTAATTTAGGAGTATTATTTGTTCATGAGTTTAACCTTTGCTTAATTAAGCATATTAAGGTAAAATTCCGAGTAACACGTCAAGCGACAAACAAACATACATCAATGTCACAGTATATGTCATAATTGCAGGAATTTTATTAAAGCGTGATATTTTTTTTAATATAGCATAGGCCGGCAAACGAGCAAGTGGGTCACCTGATGGTAAGTGATCTCCACCGCCCATGTACGCCCACCACCAGAACAATCATGGGCGCGTTGCCGACCTTAAAGGAAAGGGATAATTAGGGATTGGGAAGGGGAGGGGATTTGGGCTTCCGGATATCTCACTCACCGTACGAAACGCAGCAGCAAGCCGCTACTTTACGTCACTTCATCAGGAACTACGAGGGTCTTGTGGCCCCACAACACACAGACAGGAAACACGTATTTGTGTATATATACATGTACATGTATGTACAACAAATGAGCAATTAACATTAATATAATTTGTTTATTCGTAACATAAACATTTGTTTTTTCCAACACGGCCTCGGATGTCATCTTAAAAGATAATTAAGATGATATCAATTACTTAAGTAATTTAAAGCCTTGGTGATATAATATATTTCTAACATATTTAGATCTTTTTAAGGTCGCATGAGGACAAAGGGGGTATGCGTAAATACTTACTTTTTATACGGCTTAAAAAATAGGGGTAATTATTGTATTGTAATAAAAGGCTTGAATTAAGACATGACTTGTTTGTTCCGAGTCCTTTATTTGAATGTTCATCTTATTGCCGAAAAAATTATTTATACATATTATAAAACTGACGTTGCTTAACTTTGGTGTAATATTCATCGAAGACATATTTAATCATAATTATTAAGAAGTCCTAAATACCAAAGGCTACTTTGTTAATACAAATGGTGCAACATTGGTACACTCTTGAGTTTATTAACCCATGGCGCAACATTACATTACATTGTTTTTGATGACTTCGAAAATTCATTAATAAATTTTGTGAAAATTCATTAATTAATTTTGTGAATATTAATTAATTAATTTTGTTTGTGATACCGGGTTAACACATTTCGATATTAAACTCATCAACAGAAAATAAAGAAAGAAAGAAAAACATTTATTCGGCCCTTTATTTACACTACAAATAATTAAACAAAACAGTAGAAAACAATAAATAAAAATGTGTGTGTGTGCAATTCACACCCGGCAGAAGTGAAACTTCAGAAAAGTAGCCTACAAGAGAATGAGATATAATAATATGTAGAGTATCAGTAGTATTAGGATAATTAAAAGGTATATTATTTTTTCAAATCATATATTTACATTTTGCAGATTCCATGTTTTCACTTTGAAAGGCAATCGAATGAAATGACACGAGAGATTTATTATAACTATAATATAATAAATTATTCGTCAAATTAACACAGATATGTTAAATAAATAACATAAATTAATTGACCAACGAATTTTAATATGCAAATGCAAAAACATAAAACACGTGAATAATACACCACGTTGTTTATGACACATTTTATGACACACGGAAAATATTCTATTTAGTTCAGCATTATTTGTTGGTGGGAGGATACTTGTATCCGACCGTATAGCGACCACCGTACACTGGTGCTAAAACCTGCCATAGTGGCCCGCCTTGTGTGGGTCGCGTTCCAGGGTCAGCCAGTGTATCTGACTCGTTGTATAAACCTAACCTGGGAATTGAACCCTGACCCTCACGGTCCGCAGCATTAGTACGCCACCACTAAACGAATGCCGTGACTTCATTCAGGCAAATGAATAACAGTTTTTTATTATAATCTTTTACATTGTGAATACATTTGAATTAAGCAGGTAATTAGTGTCTTTTTTTATTAATATATGAAAAAAACGAGTACATACACTTATTAATTATGTATTTTGAGGAAGTACACAAAATAAGGTCATGTACATGGCCTTGACCGACTTTTTTTATTTACTAAAATAGATTGTCTTTCATATACAGTGTTTTTTATAGCATAGCCGGCAAACGAGTACGTGGGTCATCTGATGGTAAGTGATCTCCACCGTCCATGTACGCCCACAATACTAAAAGAATCATAGGCGCGTTGCCGACTTCAAAGGGATAATTAAGGGATTGGGAAGGGGAGGGGGATTTGGGCCTCCGGATATCTCGCTCATCATAAGAGCAGCAAGCCGCTACTTTACGTCGGGCTTCTGTGAAGCAGTGGTAAAGACACGGTGGAGCTGGCCTATTCACGCTGTACACTACACCTGATATAAACAGTGCAGTCCCAAAAAACCAGCGACCACCGACAATCATCATGTCGGCTTGTATAAATGCTTCTTCACACTGCGTAGAGGGAAGAAGCAAATCGAGGGGCCTGCAACAGTACAGGCACAGATGACGGATGCAGGCACAGTAATACTAGTATGTACCCCTATACCCACCCCAAACTATCCATCTAGTCATGTCGCAAGCCCCTCGGGAGAACCGGATATACACTGGCCGATACTAGGACGCAATACACACAAGCTGCGTGGATCACTATGGCAGGTTTTAACACCATGTGTGCGGTGGTCGCTATCCAGCCGGATATGAATATCCTACCACCCAACCTAACCTTAAAAGATAAAAAAATAAATTCAGACATAACAAATGTTAAAGATGCTTTGAATCACTGTTAAAAGCAAAATTGAAATGGGCTGGCCACATTGGACTTATGAATAAAGAATAGAGAAGAGACCAGAAAGAGGAGATTTATAGATTAAATAAAGAAATAAAAAAAAAACTCATGGAATTGAGAACCTCCTCTTTTTGAAGTCGGTTAAAATAGATAGTATAACTAGAATACAAAAGAATAAAACAGAAAATTTTTGAGTACAAAAGAGGAGGTCTTCACCCGTAAAGATATCACATTATACATTTTTTTTTTTTTTTTTTTTTTTATTGCCTTGATAGGCAGACGAGCAAGCGCCGCTCATGGACATCGGCAATGCCAGGGGCACAGCCAAGCCGCTGCCTACCACACATTTATGAATATATCTCTCTAATTCAACAATAGAATTATATACAATAAGAAAATTGTATTAAATTATAATAATGACAGTGACAGACAGTGTATCTGTGCATGTAACAAAAAACAAATTTATCTAATTACTGCTTTAAACTTCTTCTTCTTTTTATTTATGGCTTTCGCAGTATTATGCATTTAGCCAGTGTCAAGTATATATATTCTCAAGTTATTTTTACAAGAACGATGAAACACGGGTGCGGTCGATTTCAAGGTCTTGTTGGAGTTTTGGTGTTAACTCCTTTCAGTACGATTCTTAATTCACTTATTTCAATGTTTTCATACACTGTTCATCACCGTCAATGTTTATTGAACAAAACCACACCACTTTTACACAACAAACACTTACTCTAAACTAGTTTATGAAATAAATTAAAATAAGCAATGAACTGCACTGTCAGAATTCCCGCCAAAACTCTGCTTTAAACTTTTTTTTTTTTTTTTTTTTTTTATTTATTTATGGCTTTCGCAGTATTATGCATTTAGCCAGTGTCAAGTTTAATATATTCTCAAGTTATTTTTACAAGAACGATGAAACACGGGTGCGGTCGATTTCAAGGTCTTGTTGGAGTTTTGGTGTTAACTCCTTTCAGTACGATTCTTAATTCACTTATTTCAATGTTTCCATACACTGTTCATCACCGTCAATGTTTATTGAACAAATCCACACCACTTTTATACAACAAACACAACTCTAAACTAGTTTATGAAATAAATTAAAATAACAGATGAACTGCACTGTCAGAATTCCCGCCAAAACTCCGCTTTAAACTTAATTATAACTGAAAATTTAAATTCAATTCTAATTCTAATTCACCTAACAAAAAAAATGGATCATGTTTGTCTGACGTTAAATATTTTTATTACAAGGTGGTAGGTCCCTCGTATGCGAGAGGCCGTCTGGGTTGGTACCATCGCTTTGTAAGCACTGTTGTGTGATGTGTGTTTGAGGGACATTGAAATTACAGGGCATTTTTGAAGTGATAACTTCTTATGGGAGGGTGAACCGAAACGTTCCGTAACGCGAGCGGCGGCGAGCGGAAGGTTCCAGAATATTCGAGAACCTTCTGTGAGACGTCACGCGGGCCAGTTGACCAGCCAGCGCTAGTCGACTTCTCTGGAACTTTGATAATTTCGAAGTCCCAGGTGGCGTCACAGTGACCAGTCGGATTGGACCGGACTTTCACAGGACTTTGATAGGACTTTGACCGGACTGTGTTCGTTTTTTTTTTATGGCGAATAGACAGACATGTTACTGTAATTTTGTTTTTGATATTGATAAAAAAAAATGACGATCGATAAAGAAATACATATTTTACTTATTATAATCTAGAACATGGTGCTGTAAAAAAAAGTACCTAAGTAGTAGAATGTCCTTTTTTCATGGCGAGTAGCCGTAATTAATAAACAAATGACGATTTAGACAAAGAAAAACTTTTTAGGTTTTTTCTTATTTGGAACATGTTGCCGTAAAAAGTACCAGGACCGCATAAACGCGAAGAGAGTAGAATGTACTTTTATCATGTCGAGTGGACATGTTGCCATAATTTTGTATTCTCGCATCTTGTATTTTTTATAACATAGGTTGACAAACAAGCAAGTGGGTCACCTGATGGTAAGTGATCTCCACCGCCCATGTACGCCCACCACCAGAAGAATCATGGGCGCGTTGCCGACCCTAAAGGAAAGGGATAATTAGGGATTGGGAAGGGGAGGGGATTTGGGCTTCCGGATATCTCACTCACCGTACGAAATTCAGCAGCAAGCCGCTACTTTACGTCGGTTTTCTGTGAGACAGTGGTAACGACTCGGTCAAGCCAGCTCATTCATGCTGTAGACAAAACTGTCTACAGCGTGGCTCTACCTCTCAAAAGACAAAGAAAAGAAAGGCATTACAAGACTTAACGTCCTATGTCTCGGGGTGACAAGCACAGTTCAGTGCCATGCAGTGCTTTGTAATTCAAAGTTTTGTGTGGTGTTGCTTCTGTTTATGGGCAGGCGTGCGTACCATCAGACGAGCGTCTTGCTCGTGTTGTAATTCAGTTAAATAAAAAAACTCTACGTCATGGCGTCCATACACTGGTTGACCCTGGACCGCTTATCGCCTGAACAAGCAACGTCAGGCTCCGATCGGACATAATAGTCAGGGTTCCCTGAGCCATTTTTCCACTTGATTACTATCAAGCTAATTTTCCGTGAGTAGCTTCGTTTCGATGAGACGAACAACAATTCCCTATGCGAAAATTCTCTATTGTGGTAGCTCACAGAGGTAGCAAGGATAGAATATTTCGATTTGATGATACTCAAAAAATTATTTTTTTTATTTGTAGGACAATATGACTGTTAAATTATATAAATATTAACTACGTAAAAACAAAAAAAATCAGCTGGTTAGTAATCATTTTTGATGACCTCGTTATCGATACCTATTGGAAGGAGGGGACTCTTTAATTAAACCATATATTTTGTAGGACAAATATATTTTTGAATAATTTAGATAATTATCATCAGATTTAACAAAAAAAAACCAGTTAGTAATAAATTTTTGGGACTCATCAAATCGAAATATTCTATCCTTGCTACCTCTGTTAGCTACCACAATAGATAATTTTTGCATAGGGAATTGTTGGGCGTCTCATCGTAACGAAGCTACTCACGGAAAATTATCTTGATAGTAATCAAGTGGAAAAATGGCTCAGGGATCCCTGACCATAATGTGCTTTTGTCTGTATAATTGTTTATATGGAATACATAAATCAATTATTTTATATGACCTCACATTAATATTCATTTAAATGTGCATGACAATGGTCACGTTTATGTAAATAATACAAATCAAGTGTATGGTTAAGTAAATTACAAATGACTTTAACTGGTCCAATTATTTTATCGTAATTTAATCCTAATAAAGTACTACTGGATTCTGAAAGGCTGATATTTTTTTTCTTTTTTTTTTACTAGCCCTGTATTATATCCGTCCCACTACTGGGCACGGGCCTCCTCTACTGAATGAGAGGGATTAGGTCTTTGTCCACCACGCTGGCCTAATGCGGGTTGGTAGACTTCACATACCTTCGAAAAATCTTATCGAGTTCTCAGGTATGCAGGTTTCCTCGCGATGTTTCCTTCACCGTTAAAGCAAGCGATTATCAACAATTAATATACACGTAACTTAAAAAAGTCAGTGGTGTGTGATCTTGGGGCTGGTTTCGAACCTGCGACTTTCGTCTCGACAGTCCATAACACTCCCCGCTGAGCTATCGCTACTAGTTATTTATGTACTTATTTATGTTGCCCATATGCTCGTTTGCCGTGAAATACTATAAAAAAGCAATACATATAAACCGAAGGTCGTTGTACAGTTTACATGCTTTAAGTGTCCATTGTAAGGTGAGAACATTGAAGTAACATCCTGTTACTGTAAGTGGGTAGGTAGGCAAATTAGTTTTGCAATCTTGTAATGAAGTGCTTAGGCTGTGAAGTTTGTTACTAGGTAGACAAGCAAGTAGCTGGCCTGACGATAAGCGTCACGCCTGTCTATAAACAGAAGCAACACCACACAGAACTTTGAATTACAAAGCACTGCGTAGCCTATGTCCTATTCTGATGTATAAGCTATATTATTGTAAAGTTTCATTAAAATCCATTCAGTAGCTTTTACGTGAAAGAGTAACAAACATACATCCATCCATACTTACAAACTTTCGCGTTTATAATATTAGTAGGATAGGACAAAGCATGATCTATGGAAAAATACAATTCTTGTAAACGTGTTTATTTATCGGGTCGACGACTTACCCTATCTTAAAATAGATTGAACATGATTCGATGGAAAAATATGGTTTTAAGTGATTAAAAACCCGTGTGGTGTATAATGAATGCAAAAAAGTTAGCCGTAAATAAATTATTAACAAAAAAATGTGTGTGTGTGCAATTCCTCCGTGGCGCAACGGGCGAGAAGCCGGCTGTGAAGCGAGAGGCCGTGCGTTCGATCCCCGCACCGAGACAAATGTTTATGTGATCCACAAATATTTGTTTCGGGTCTGGGTGTTGTGAGACCGAAAGTCTCTCGTAGTTCGTATACCTATGACACAAGACTCGTATCTTACTGTGCGGTCAGGACTATGTGTGTGACTGTTGGGTGTATTTATTTATTTATTCCCACACGGCAGAAGTGAAACTTTATAAAAGTAGCCTACAAGAGAATGAGATAAATATAGAGTCTCCTGGTACTCCTGGTATTAGGATAATTAAAAGGTTTATTAGTTTTATAATATGTTTACCTAATAATTTACTAATGTTAATAAATTTAATTTTAGATAATTTTAAAAATAAAAGTTATTGGTGAAATTAACACAGAGTTGTTAAATAATTAACATAAATTAATTAACCAAAAGATAAAAATAAAAAAAAAATAAAGATAAAGATAAAGATCGCAGGAAGTCGCTGGATGGAGGCCGCTTCCAACAGGTCGGTCTGGAAATCTTTGGGAGAGGCCTATGTTCAGCAGTGGACGTCTTGTGGCTGATGATGATGATGAATTAACTAACGTATTTTAATACACAAATGCACCACCCTAAGGTTGACTGGGAGAGAATGCTTATAGCAATAAGTCCGCCTTTATACTCTATGCGTATGAAGTGTTAAATGAAAAATGAATAAATATATCCGGGTGGTTACCACTGTCTCACAGAAAACCGACGTAAAGTAGCGGCTTGCTGCTGCGTTTCGTACGGTGAGTGAGATATCCGGAAGCCCAAATTCCCCTCCCCTTCCCAATCCCTAATTATCCCAATCCTTTAAGGTCGGCAACACGCCCGTGATTCTTCTGGTATTGTGGGTGTACATGGGCAGTGGAGATTACTTACCATCAGGTGATCCACTAGCTCGTTTGCCGGCCTATGCTATAGCCGCACCGAGACAAATGTTTGTGGGATCCACAAACACGTGTTTTGGCTCTTGTGAGTCCACAAGTCCCTCGTAGTTACTGCTACCCACGATACAGGTTAACCTAGAGGTCAGGACTATGCGTGCGACTGTTGGCTGTATTTATTTATTATTATTTATTATACAGTAATATGTTTGTTTTACAAGAATACTCAATATTAGACAAATAGAGTCCGCATTATGTACATTAACTATGTAAAGATGAAAATTAAATATACTCATGTGTGACCTTACATAAAACAAGTTTACTGTCTGACACAGACATAAATCCAAGTAGATAACGCAAATGTACCTTCTCAAACTGAACTGCGTTTTCTCCCTCTAACCGCGTTTATTTCCGGGATAATAATAAAACCATTTATTTTAAGGCTACTATTGACCTATATATAGAAGCGATAGCTCAGCGGGGATTGGTATGGACTATCGAGACGAAAGTCGCAGGTTCAAAACCAGCCCCAAGAGCATACACCACTGACTTTTCTGTTACATGTATATTAATTGTTAATTATCGCTTGCTTTAACGGTGACGGAAACATCGTGAGGAAACCGAAATACCTGAGAACTCGATAAGATTTTTCGAAGGTATGTGTAATCTGCCAACCCGCATTAGGCCAGCGTGGGTTATCTATAAAAAAATAAAGGTTTCTGATTAGTCGACTGTCAAAGTTAATCAAAACGCTGCAAAACGTTAGCCGAACTCATCTCTTTATCTTAAAAGCTGCCCCTCGCGGTTTTACCTGTATGTTACTGCCCTGCTCCTATGATTCATAGCGTGATATATATATATATATAAACCTTCCTCATGAATCACTCTATCCATTGCTGAAAACTGCATTAAAATCCGTTGAATAGTTTAAAAGTTCTAAGCGAACAGACAGCGGAAACGACTTCATTTTATACTATGTAAAGATTTCTCAAAGGTGTTTTTTTTGTGGGAATTAACAATTGTTCCCATAATTCTTCATCAAATATAATAATATAAACACTATTTTAAAACTTATGTTCGTCACTATTGACGAAAAATAGTTTTTTTTTAATTACAGGTTTTTCCAAAAAAAGATAAAATATTAACAGTGCCATCTGTTGATAGTATAATCAACTAATTTGTTGTATTTATAATTTAGTAATACTTTATTAAATTACATAACTGCACTATCGCTGCAAAGTATTCGTACGGGTCACCTAGTATTTACTTAATTTCTTTTAAAACACCGTAAAGTATTATAATTATAATTTCACCCCTATACCTATGCCCCAACCAACCATCAAGTCATATCGCAAGCCTCTCGAAAGAACCAGATATACACTGCCGGAACCTGGAACGTGATCCACACAATATGTGTCGGTTACTATGGCAGGTTTTAACACCATATGTACGATGGTCATCCGGGCGGATATGAATATCCTTCCACCAGCAAATGTATTTTAATTATTAGCGTCATCTACTTCGATAGTTCTATGTTGTTTGACATAATGACGCGTTTTTGCACATACCTCCCCCCTATGTAAGCATATTCTATAAGTGCTTTGTTCTAGTATTGTTAACTCATCGACTAATTGGACTCGCGGCAGCGTGGCTAACAGAAACAGCGAGGTCCAGGGTTCAAATCCGAGGTCGGGCAATTCGTGTTTGACTTTATCGGTACAAAAACCGGTCAAGTGCGAACTGGTATCGCACACCGATAGTCCCGTACCCACACCATTAAATGTTTTGTTATTAACTTTATTTATTAAGAAATCTTCCATTTAACTAGGGTAAGTCTCTCGTATGCGAGCATTCACTGCTTTGTGTATTTTGGCATCCAAGCTACAATGTGTGTGTCACTGTTTGAAGGATATTAATGTCAGTGAAATTACATTCGATCCAAATCGAGTGTGTGACAGCAGAGGCGGATGACAGATGCAAGAATGCACCCCTATACCCGCCCCAACCAACCATCAAGTCATGTCGCAAGCCCCTCGGGAGAACCGGATATATACTGGCTGATCCTGGAACATAATCCACACAAGGTGGTCGCTGGTGGCAAGTTTTAACACCTTGTGTACGATAATCGCTATCCGGGCGGATATGAATATTCTACCACCAGCAAATCAGTATTACTTAAAGGCAGTTTATAAGCTACTAGCTTTTGCACGCGGCTCCGCCCGCGTGAGTAGCATTTTCCGGGGTAAAAGTAGCCTGTAACCGCCTCCAGGGTCCCATCTGTCTCTGTATATATAAATTCATCAAAATCGGTTTAGTGATTTAGGCGTGAAAGCGTAACAAACAAACTCACTTTCGCATTTACTTTCACCCCCTTTTTCATCCCTTATTAATTAAAATTTCCAAAATCCTTGAAACACGTATTTATTTGTTTTACGTCAATAACCGAAATACAAAATTGTGTTTATGTAACTTTCAAAACGACGGACTTTCATACATATTACCATCCCCTATTTCGGCCCCTTTGGGGTGGAATTTTCTAAAATCCTTTCTTAGTGGGTGGCTACATAACAAAATGAATATACAGTCCGAATTTCATGCTTGTAGCTTTGACAGTTTGCGCTCGGCGATGATGAATCAGTCAGTCAGTCAGGACATGTTATTTTATAAGTATAGATTAAAGTTATGTCATATAAAACAAGGTTCAAGGTGGCAATAGCGGAATAAACAATAGATTCATAGAACCACATAAATATTGATATATTTACAAGGAAATCATATAACTTGTTCTATGAAAAACACACAGTAGAAAACAATGTCGGTGTCTGCTGTCTGTATGTTTGTCCGCAGTGGCGTAGCTAACACGGGTGGCTAGCTGCCGGAAAACTTTAAATATTTTAATGTATTATTTTTTTTATTGAATGACGAGACCAGCGAGGCGCTCGCCTGATGATAAGCGCCACGCCTGTCCATAAACAGAAGCAACACCACACAGAACTTTGAATTATAAAGCACTGCATGGCACTGAACTGCGTTCGTCTCTCCTAGTCCCACAATGCCCAGTAATTTCACTGGCTACAATGTCCTTTGAACCGATCTATTTCTGCCGCCAAGCAACAGTGTGTAAGCACTGTTTTGTTTCGGTATGAAGGACATTGAAGCCAGTGAAATTACTGGGCATTATGACACAACATCTTATGCCTTGTGAGTGGTGTTGCTTCTGTTTATGGGCAGGCGTGGCGCTTATCATTAGGCGAGCTTGCTCGTCTCGTCATTCAATCACATAAAAGAGAATGATAAAAAAATATATTTTCTTACTAGCTTTTGCTCGCGGCTCCGCCCTCGTGATCTGCTTTTTCCGGGCTAAAAAGTATCCTGTCACCCAAGTCAGATCATACCCTGTCTGTATACCAAATGTCATCAAAATCCGTTCAGTAGTTTCAGCGTGATTGACGGACAAACATCAAAACATCCAAACATCTAAACAAACAAACTTTCACATTTATAATATTAGTAGGACAATCAGCTGTAACGCACTTTGCTGTGCTCGGATAAAAAACAAACAAAGAAGAACACAGGATTTCATCGTCATTAATGCATAATATATTAATTATATAATATGTATAAACTAGGTGGCCTCGGACGGCCATTACCGTCAAGGCAGGAAACAAAACGACATTGCGTTTGCTAAAATGAAGGCGATTGACCTACTTCTGAGATTAACCCAAATTCATTTTAATTATGGCAGCGATAGCTCAGCGGGGAGTACGGACTGTCGAGACGAAAGTCGCAGGGTCGAATCCAGCCCCAAGAGTAGTCGGCTGTGAAGCGAGAGGCCGAGGACTCAGACAAATGTTGGTGTGATCCACATATATTTGTTTCGGGGTCTGGGTGTTGTGAGACCGAAAGTCTCTCGTAGTTCCTGATACCCACGACACAAGATTCGTATCTTACTGTGGGGTCAGGACTATGTGTGTGTCTGTTGGGTGTATTTATTTATTTATTAGTGTTGATCCTTTTTTTAAATATCAACACTTTATTGTTAAGCAGCGATAGCTCAGCGGGGAGTGGTACGGACTGTCGAGACGAAAGTCGCAGGGTCGAAACCAGCCCCAAGAATACACCACTGACTTTTCTAAGTTACGTGTATATTAATTGTTAATTACTTGCTTTAACGGTGAAGGAAACATCGTGAGGAAACCTGCATACCTGAGAAGTCGATAAGATTTTTCGAAGGTATGTGAAGTCCGCCAACCCGCATTAGGCCAGCGTGGTGGACTAAGGTCTAATCCCTCTCATTCAGTAGAAGTGGCCCGTGCCCAGCAGTGGGACGAATATAATCCAGAGCTAGTAAAAAAAACACTAGCTGGTGATAGGATATTAATATCCACCTGGATAGCGACCACCGTACATCATCATCATCATCATCAGCCACACTGCTGGACATAGGCCTCCCCCAAAGATTTCCAGACCGACCTGTTGGAAGCGTTCCAGAACCGTTATACCGACTTATGTCATAAAAAATGCTTATACTTAACCGGTTTTTAAATTGTCGTAATATATCGGTAATTATTAATTAACCTATTAAAAAGCAAGGTAAAATTAGGTCACATTAATAATATAAAGGTCCGAAATATTACAATTCGCTTTATAAACAGACCCTGACATCCTTTTACATGTGAGTCATGCTAGAACACCGGAATGTACGGATTTCTAGCTAAATATGATTAGCTCCTTTACATAGTGTTGTGATTATCTTTTTTTTATTTATTTTTTTACTAGCCTGTATTATACATGTCCCACTGCTGGACACAGACCTCCTCTACTGAGTGAGAGGGGTTAGGCCTTAGTCCACCACGCTGGCCTAATGCGGGTTGGCAGACTTCACATACCTTCGAAACATCTTATTGAGTTCTCAGGTATGCAGGTTTCCTCACGATGTTTCCTTCACCGTTAAAGCAAGCGATAATTAACAATTAATATACACGTAACTTAGAAAAGTCAGAGGTGTATGCTCTTGGGGCTGGTTTCGAACCTGCGACTTTCGTCTCGACAGTCCGTACCACTCCCCACTGAGCTATCGCTGCTGTATAGTGATTATCTTTACTTTGTATAAAATGAAGTCGCTTCCGCTGTTTTCGCTTATGTTTAAACCATTCAACGGATTTTAATGCAATTTTCAATAATAGATAGAGTGATTCATGAGGAAGGTTTATATGTATAATACATACATAGTACAGTTCCCATGCTTGTTGATGTGCCTTTTTCTGCCAGCCTATAGCGCGGCGGTTATTCCAAAGTTCCCATAATCATAAGTTAGTCTTATTAATGACAAATGTTCTGTACTTGACCTGTCATAAGCGCTTTCTTAGCCTACATGATGAATAAAGATTTTGATTTTGAAAACTGATTTACAATAATTGCATTACATTTATTCTTTTATTTAAAGTTAAAATTAGAACAGCTTAATGTATGCCAATTAGTAACATTGTAACATAAAATAATGAATTTATAATTTTTGTGCAATTTAACGAACATGATGAATTGAGACTATGAAATAAAGATTATATCAAGCAATAACAGTCTGAGTTGACCAATCCACTAATTTTTGTTTTTTTTTTTATTCTCGGCAAAGTGACTACGCTAGACCTGATGGTAAGTGTAGCGCAATCCAAGAATAGTGTCGACCAACGACAAACAGTATATCTATCGTTGGTCGGCAAGATCATGCCGGTCTGCCTAACTGCTTCTTCACACTCCGTTTAAAGGACCCAATATGATAGGACTAATCACTAGCACATGTGTCATATATTCGAAACCGGATGCCGCTAGTGAGGACTGGTCTACATAAATTGCTTATGAATTGTTCTCTCGTTTGATAGAACTAATGCCTGCGTGGCAACATTAAACTTTTTTTTATCCGAGCACGGCAAAATGACTGCACTACACCTGATGGTAAGCGTAGTGCAGTCCAAAAAACCAGCAACCACCGACAAACAATGAGTTCATTGGTGATCACCAGAATCATGCCAGCCTGTATGAATGCTTCTTCCGTCTTCGGAGAGGGAAGAAGCAAGTCGAGGGGCCTGCGATAGGACAGGCGGATGACCGATGCAGGCGCAGGGATACAAGGATGTACCCCTATACCCGCAACAAACAACCATCAAGTCATGTCGCAAGCCCCTCGGGAGAACCGAAACTACAAACTCTGCCTCTGTCTGCTTACCATTGTATCACAAAAAACAGACGTAAATTAGTGGCGTGCGCTTTCGTATGATGAGTGAGATATCCCGAGGCCCAAATCCCCTTACAAATCCCTTAATTTGAGTTGTAGAGCCACGCTGTAGACAAGTGCGTCTACAGCATGAATGGGCCGGCTCGACCGGGTCGTTACCACTGTCTCACAGTGTACTATGCATGCTATGTATGCTATAAAAAAATATCCCTTAAGGTCGACAACGCATCCATGATTCTTCTGGTAATGTTAGCGACATGGGCGGTGGAGTTCACTTACCATCAAGTGACCCACTTGTTCGTTTACACCTCTATCAATCTAAAACACTTCTGATTTCTTACGTTTCGAATGTTACACATTGAAATAAAACTAATTTAAACGGAATTTATCGTGGTATTTTTTTTTTATATATAGCATAGGTCAAGAAACGAGCAAGTGGGTCACCTGATTGTAAGTGATCTCCACCGCCCATGTACGACCACCACCATAAGAATCATGGGCGCGTTGCCGACCTTAAAAGAAAGGGATAATTAGGGATTGGGAAGGGGAGGGGATTTGGGCTTCCGGATATCTCACTCACCGTACGAAACGCAGCAGCAAGCTGCTACTTTAAGTCGGTTTTCTGTGAGACAGTGGTATCGACCCGGTCGAGCCAGCCCATTCATGCTGTAGACAAAACTGTCTACAGCGTGGCTCTACCACTCAAATTTTATTTTATTTCGGTCCCGAAGTTTCGAAACATTTTCAGCCTTCGAAAATCCGTTTAAATTAGTTTTGTTTCAATTTAAAACACTTCTGTTACAAAACCACAGAAAACCACAATAACACAGAATCTACAAACAACTTTCTATATCAATCAAGTCAACTACATCACGGACTTAAGTTGGGTTGCACCAACTTACTTTAGCAATGACAAACATATTAAAGTACCGGTTAAGCAAAACATGAGTTGCACCATTTGACAAATGTTAGACGACGTCATAACTTTAGCTGTTAACCGTAACCACCCAAGATTCGCTAGTTAAAGCTAATGTTTAAGTTAAATAGCTGTCAGATGGTTGAATTATAACCACCAAACCGATATATCTCCTAAAGCTTTTGTGCTCCAAAATAATATCATGTCCCTGCTTCTAGAATTAACCGAAGAGTCTAGTAGTCGGAATACGATGGTGCAACACATTCCGCAGTCAATGCTAAAGTCAGCGTTACTGTTATCGTCAAATGTGACATAAACCTTAACTATAACTGCTAAGCAGTGATAGCTCAGCGGGCATTGCTACGGACTGTCGAGACGAAAGTCGCAGGTTCGAAACCAGCCCCAAGAGCATACCCCTCTGACTTTTCTAAGTCACGTGTATATTAGTTATCGCTTGCTTTAACGGTGAAGGAAACATCGTGAGGAAACCTGCATACCTGAGAACTCGAAAGATTTTTTCGAAGGTATGTGAAGTCTACCAACCCGCATTAGGCCAGCGTGGTGGACTAAGGCCTGACCCCTCTCATTCAGTAGAGGAGGCCCGTGCCCAGCAGTGGGACATGTATAATAAGGGCTAGTAAATTTTTTTTTAAAAAAAACTGCTATTATGGTGCAACCCAGCCTTAGAGACCTACATAAATTATGCGACTATTTCATAAATTTAGCAACCATTCTAATGATAGGCTTGGACTAGAGTTGCCGCGTATAGTGATGTCGAACAATCGATTAGCGATTATTTTATGAATACTCGAATTAATCGCTGTAAATAATCAACAACAACGGGTATTGAGTACTTTCAGGTATTTTAGGTTTTTTTACAGCATAGGCCGGCAAACGAGTAAGTGGGTCACCTGATCCGCCACCGCCCATGTGAAAAGGTGCATATCGCCGAAAAGGGAGGAAGCATTTATACAAGCTGGCACGACTTGGGTGATAAACTCATTGTTAGTAAGTGGTCGCTGATTTTTTTGGATTGCACTACGCTTACCATCAGGTGTAGTGTAGTCACTTTGCCGTGCTCAGATAAAAAAAGCCAATAAGGCATCATCATCATAATCTAAATATATAAAACTCAAAGGTGACTGACTGACAAATTGATCTAAAAACGCACAGCCCAAACCACTGGCGGGATCGGGCTGAAATTTGGCATGCAGGTAGATATTATGACGTAGGCATCCGCTAAGAAAGGATTTTGATAAATTCTACCTCCAAGGGCATAAAATAGGGGATAAAAGTCTATATGAAAATCACGCGGGCGGAGCCGCGAGCAAAAGCTAGTTAAATATAAAAACTGTCAGTCATAAACATCCAAACTTTCTTTGTAATATCATTATTACTATTTACTATTACTTTTCTATTATACTAGATATTAGGAATACAGGATAGTAGAAAGTAGAATAAATTCACTATTCGACATATTATGTTATAATTTTATATCGAATAGTGACATCCCTAGTTTGCACAAATTGCTAGCTCCGGCAATAGATCATTAATAATGATTATATCATATACTAGCTGACGTAAATTTGAGCCTGTTGTGCCTTTTATCCTGCCACTGCAGTAACTTACGTCAAGCAGTGAGTAAAATACACAAACTTATTTTTCTATTTGATTGAATGGCGAGACGAGCAAGGCGCTCGCCTGATGGTAAGTGCCACGTCTGCCCATAAACAGAAGCAACACTACTACTGGACCGATTTCAAAACTTCTTTCTTCATTAGAATCCTACATTATCCCTGATGAACATAGGCTATTTTTTATCCCGGAAAAAGCAGATCACGCGGGCGGAGCCGCAAGTAAAAGCTAGTAATTAATAAATTGAGTGGTAGGGCCACGCTGTCGACAGTTTTGTCTACAGCACGAATGGGCTGGCTCGACCGGGTCGTTACCACTGTCTCACAGAAAACCAACGTAAAGTAGCGGCTTGCTGCTGCGTTTCGTACGGTGAGTGAGATATCCGGAGGCCCAAATCCCCCTCCTCTTCCCAATCCTCAATTATCCCTTTCCCTTAAGGTACCGGCAACGCGTCCATGATTCTTCCGGTGGTGGGCGTACATGGGCGGTGGAGATCACTTACCATCAGATGACCCACTTGCTCGTTTGCCGGCCTATGCTAAAAAAAACAAAAAGTGTGTGTGTGGAATTCATACACGGTAGAAGTGAAACCTTAGAAAATTTATAATATTTTTAGCAAGCTAAAAATTATTTAAAATTCTAATGCAAGATATTATATGTTATATATTTACATATTTAAGGTATATTATAACAGATATTATTTAGATTCCATGTTTTCACCTTGAACAAATGACACGAGAGCTTTATGATAACTATAATATAATCAATCTTTGGTCAAATTAACACAAATGTGTTAAATAATTAACATAAATTAATTAACCAACGATTTTTTGTATGCAAATGCGAAAAAAAACACTTGAATGATATACCACGTTGTTTATGGCATTTTATCGCAACACGTTGTCTGTCTCATTCTCTCGCATGCTAAATCCTATTTATGGTGAATATATTTGTCTCTTTTTATTGTCGCTTTTTTGTTTCATCGAATTTTCAATTCACAACGTTAAGTTTTATTTTTAAAAGTATGTAGTTATTTTGAATTTTTATTAATATTATCTATGCGTGACTCTCATTGCATCTCCTAAACATTATTGACTTATTTAATTTAATTGAATGTTGAGACGAGCAAGTCGCTCGCCTGATGGTACACGCCTGCCCATAAATAAAAGCAACGTCACCCAGAACTTTGAATTACAAAGCACTACATGGCACAATAGTAATAAATTTGCAGAAAACAATGTATTTTATTGAAAAAAAAAAGCGTGGGGTGCATGGTGTCAATAGTTATAATTATTTTATTGACAGATATGAATGAGTAGAAGCATTATATTATCATTTAGATCGTATCTTAAAAAGCACCCCACGCTTTTTTTACAATAAAATACATTGTTTTCTTCAAATTTATTTTCTATTTTTTTAGTTAGACTTTCTAGAAAAGCTTATCTTAGATACTACGATATTCCCTATAAGTAGCGAAGATCCAGAGAGTGTAATTTTAATTCCTAAGCCGAATATCAAAATAGCGCCATCTATTGACGCTCTTAGATACTACGATATTCCCTATAATTAACGAAGATCCATAGAGCATTCTTATGCGTCGTGTAGATGGCGCTAAACTAAACTTTACACACAACACAGTCATTTATTATAATTATTAATCACAATTTGCAATACTTTTATTTTTTATAATATTATATTGTCATCGGTCCTTGATAAGTATGCCAATTTTCAATTTAATCCGACGTTTTGAAGGAGGTCAAAATCACGTTCAAAGATTACAGACAAAGGTTACAGACAAACATACCAACATACAAACGACTGAAGCTAATAAAAGCGTGTTAATAAGGTACAGCCAAAGCAAACTTGGTAGACTTGGTTTGAACTTTGAACAGTGTCTAAAATTAAACATCATTAAATAAAATATTGTCTGTGTAACTATTAATGTTATAAAAACTACATAATCTTCAAGTAATTATGATTTGCTCCGTTAATCTATAACGATGTGTGCCATCAATTCTCCACTCAATTTTGTAAATCATAAAGCTCAAAATTGAATGGCAGGCGTCATTAGATGGATTGGTATGGAAAATCCCAAATTTACGTCAGCGTCTACAAATCATTCAGAACTGTAAAAAACTACGACCTTTGTATATTTTTAGAGCGATATTATAAGCACTTTTTTATTTAATTGAATGACGAGACGAGCAAGGCGCTCGCCTGATGGTAAGCGCCACGCCTGTCCATAAACAGAAGCAACACCACACAGAACTTTGAATTACAAAGCACTGCATGCCACTGAACTGCGCTCGTGATGAGACATAAAATGTTAAGTCTCATAATGCCCAGTAATCTCACTGGCTTCAATGCCCTTCAAACTGAAACACAACAGTGCTTACATACTTTTGCTTGACGGCAGAAATGGACAAAGCCGTAGTACCAACCCAGACGGCCTCTCGCGTGCGAGAGACCCACCACCTTATTGGTTAAAGTGAGGGGAGGAGCCTGCCTACTGCTCGCGTTACCTTACGAATCGGTTTACCCTCCCATAAGAAGTTATCACTTCAAAAAGGCGTCGAATTGCGAGCCTCCTCTACTATTAACGTCGGTTAAAAATGGTTTTAATCTAATAATAATATTAATACTAGCACTGTATTTAACACGTCCCACTGCTGGGCACTGGCCTCCTCTACTGAATGGGAGGGGTTTTTTTATCCGAGCACGGCAAAGTGACTGCACTACACCTGATGGTAAGCGTAGTGCAATCCAAAAAGCAAGCGACCACCAACAAATAATGAGTCTATCGGTGGTCACCAGAGTCATGTCAGCCTGTAGAAATGCTTTTCCCTCTACGGAGAGGAAAGGAGCAAATCGAGGGGCCTGCGACAGGACAGGTGGATGACCGATGCAGGCACAGTAATACAAGGATGCACTATACCCGCCCCAATCAACCATCAAGTCATGTCGCAAGCCCCTCGGGAGATCCGGATATACACTGGCTGATCCTAGAACGCGATCCACACAAGGTGTGTGGGTCGCTATGGCAGGTTTTAACACCATGTGTACGGTGGTCGCTATACGGGCGGATATATATCTTATCACCAGCGAAATATCTGTAAGTGTAATATCTGTAATGTATAGTATATGTTTTTTTTTAATGGAATTGGCCGGCAAACGAGCAAGTGGGGCACCTGATGGTAAGTGATCTCCACCGCCCATGTACGCCCACCACTAGAAGAATCATGGGCGCGTTGCCGACCTTAAAGGAAAGTGATAATCAGGGATAGGGAAGGGGAGGGGATTTGGGCTTCCGGATATCTCACTCACCGTACGAAACGCAGCAGCAAGCCGCTACTTTACGTCGGTTTTCTGTGAGACAGTGGTAATGACCCGGTCGAGCCAGCCCATTCATGCTATAGACAAAACTGTCTACAGCGTGGCTCTACCACTCTTAAAATGTCTAGTTTGTACTAGTATAAGATTTGATAGGGTTAACATGTCCTTGTGGATAAAAACCCCAAAATAAATAAAGATAACAAAAAAACATTTACTAGCGCTTTAGTATATTTACCTTTTCAGTGCCGAAATTAATTAACTGTTTATTATTCGTAATTCAAATAACCTGATTGTGATTTTTTTTGGAGGTCATGATTATTATAGAGTCACTAACCTCGTCTATATTATGACATTTCACATTATAGACGAATAATCTATGATTTGGAATGCTAAATTTAGCATATTGTAAAAAACTTGAACAATTTTGAATAACTGCTATAAATAGAATTCATAGTTCTTTTTTTATTTGATTGAATGACGAGACGAGCAGGGCGCTCTCTGTTTCTGCCGCTAAGCAACAGTGTGTAAGCACTGTTGTGTTTCAGTTTGAAGGACATTTAAGCCAGCGAACTTACTGGGCATCATGAGACTTAACATCTTATGTCTCGTGGTGACGAGCGCAGTTCAATGCCATACAGTGCTTTCTAATTCAAAGTTCTGTGTGGTGTTGCTTCTGTTTATGGGCAGGCTAGGCGAGCGCTTGGCTCGTCTCGTCATTCAATCAAATAAAAAAAACAACCCGCTCAGCTATCGTTGCTATGAAAATTTTGTGTTTGTGCTGGCTTCGAACCCTTGACTTCCGTACGCCCACCACCTTATCACCGCTAAACAATATTTCGATTTTCTTTTCTAGATATGACAACAATAATAAAAGACATGATGGAGGAGAAGCAAGGCGGGGACATCACATACACCGACATGGTAGATGAGAAGGTGGATCTTGGCGAGTCCCAGATACAGAGACTGTTCTCAGGGTCTACGGTGCTGCTCACTGGAGGCACTGGATTCCTGGGCAAGCTGATTGTAGAGAAATTATTGAGGTAATATTTCATATATTTTATACTAGCTTTTGCTGGCGGCTCCGCCCGCGTGAACGTTTAGAATTAACAAAGTTTCATACAAACTTTCATCCCCTATTTTATCCCCTTGGGGGTAGAATTTATCAAAATCCTTTCTTAGCGGATGCCTACGTCAAAACATCTACCTGCATGCCAAATTTCAGCCCGATCCCTCCAGTGTTTTGAGCTGTGTGTTGATAGATCAGTATGTCAGTAAGTCACCTTTGAGTTTTATATATTTAGATTTTTTACTTCATTGAATAACGAGACGAGCAAGGCCTGATGGTAAGCGGCACGACTGCCCATAAACAGAAGCAACACCGCATGGACTTTGAAAAACAAGCACTGCACGGCACTGACCTACGCTCGTCACCCCGAGACATAAGATGTTAAGTCTCATAATGCTCAGTAATTTCACTAGCTTCGATGTCCTTTGACGGAAACACAACAGTGCTTACACAATGTTGCTTGGCGGTAGAAATAGACAAAGTGGTAGTACCCAGTGGTAGTAACCCAGACGGCCTCTCTCATACGCGGGACCTACCACCTTGTAAATATCCTGAGTCGTTGATTCTGTCGTTGTAGTTATGTTGATACTGTTTATGGGCAGGCGTGGCGTTTACCATCAGGCGAGCGCCTTGCTCGTCTCATCATTCAATTAAATAAAAAAAACAGCCATTATGATTTCTTACATTGACGCGAATGTTACATATTGAAATAAAACTAATTTAAACGGATTATATCGCGGTTTTTTATTTTAATTTTGGTCGCGTTTCGAAAGCTTGTCAGCCTTCGTGGTCACAAGCAACACTGTGTAAGCATTGTTGTGTTTCGGTTTGAAGGACATTGAAGCCCGTGAAATTACTGGGTATTTGAGACTTAACATCTTATTATCGGAGTGATGAGCGCAGTTCTGTGCCATGCAGTGTTTTGTAACTCAAAGTTCTGTGTGGTGTTGCTTTTGTTTATGGGCAGGCGTGGCGCTTACCATCAGGCGAGCGCCTTGGTCGTCTCGTCTTTCAATTAAAAAACAGGCACCCGCTTTCTACGCATATAATCTGTAACAAAGGTCCATTATAAACAGTCAAAATCAAAAAAAATCAAAATCTTTATTAATCATGTAGGCTAAGATAGCGCTTATGACAGGTCAAGTACAGAAAATTTGTCATTAAAAAGACTAACTTAGAATTAAGGGAACTTAGGACTAACCGCCGCGCTAAAGGCTGGCAGGAAAGGGCACACCAACAAGCATGGGAAAAGGGAGGGCATCCTTAAGTGAAGGGATTCACGGACTAGGATATGGAAATCGGGATAGGGCAAGACGGAGTAGGGTAAGTTTACAAAAAAATTGTAAGGGTTTAAAAGGTAAGGAGATGTGTCGTGGACCTAACTGGCAGGAATATCCCTAGCCTAGCTAACCTACCAACCAGTTGTACGGTAGTATTTGTAAATATATCATTAAATATTCTGAACACGGGCTGACTCTTAGCCAAGCGTGGTTGTAACATTTATTGTTTTGTAGACCTCGCAGTGCACAAGTTGGGTTTGAAACGAGAGGCCGTGGGATCGATCCCGCACTGAGAAAAACCGACTTGTGTATATATATTTATTGAGTGGTAGAGCCACGCTGTAGACAGTTTTGTCTACAGCATGAATGGGCTGGCTCGACCGGGTCGTTACCACTTTCTCACAGAAAATTGACGTAAAGTAGCGGCTTGCTGCTGCGTTTCGTACGGTGAGTGAGATATCCGGAAGCCCAAATCCCCTCCCCTTCCCAATCTCTAATTATCCCTTTCCTTTGAGGTCGGCAACGCGCCCATGATTCTTCTGGTGGTGGGCGTACATGGGCGGTGGAGATCATTTACCATCAGGTGACCCACTTGCTCGTTTGCCGGCCTATGCTATAAAAAAAAACGTACTTGCTGTGCCCGCGAACTTCGTTCATCTTCATACAAACTTTCATCCCCTTTTTAAACCCTTCAGGGGTTGATTTTCGAAAAACATAGTTATATGTCTTATTCTGATGTTTAAGCTATATTATTGTAAAGTTTCATTAAAATCCATTCAGTAGTTTTTACGTGAAAGAGTAACAAACATACATCCATACTTACAAACTTTCGCGTTTATAATATTAGCAGGATATACACAGTAACGCATTTAAATCCCCAAAGGAGTAGACAGAGGTATAAACAGTACATCCACATTTCGTCGAGCGTATTAGGGAAGAAGCAAATCGAGGGGCCTGCGACAAGATAGGCAGATGACCCGTGTAGGCACAGGGATACAAGGATGTACCTCTATGCTCGCCCCAACCAACCATCTCGTCATGTCGCAAGCTCCTCGGGAGAACCGGATATACACTGGCTGATCCTGGAACGCGATACACACAAGGCGTGTGTATCACTATGGCAGGTTTTAACACACTGTGTACGGTGGTCGCTATCCGGGCGGATATGAATATCCTACCACCAGCACTAACTGCCGCACTCAGAGAGTTAACTTTAGTTAAAAGCGTTCGATACTGGATACAGAAAATGCTATAAAATCCGTTCCTGAGCACAGAAATAAGTAATGTCCTTGAGAAATACACAAATGTCGTCGAAGGTGGTCTCTAGTATGCGGAAGGCCGTCTGGGTTGGTACCACTGCGCCGTCTATTTCTGCCGTCAAGCCACAGTAAGCAATGTTGTATTTTTTTTTTTAAATACACCCAACAGTCACATACATAGTCCTGACCCCACAGTAAGATACGAGTCTTGTGTCGTGGGTATCAGGAACTACGAGAGACTTTCGGTTTCACAACACCCAGACCCCGAAACAAATATTTGTGGATTATACATTTGTCTCGATGCGGGGATCGAACCCGCGGCCTCTCGCTTCACAGCCGGCTACTCGCCCGCTGCGCCACAGAGGCTGTAAAAATTACTGGGCATTATGAGACTTAACATCTTATGTCTCGGGGTGACGAGCGCAGTTCAGTGCCATGCAGTGCTTTGTAATTCAAATTTCTGTGTGGTGTTGCTTCTATCAATCTAAATAAAAAAAAAGGATATTAATGAATACTTAAACTTTAATGACTTCACTAAGTAGGACTATAAGGCCATTGCCCTAATCGGGTAAAGCAATTTGCATGTTACGGTACAATATTACGATTTTACAAGTGGTAGAGCCACGCTGTAGACAGTTTTGTCTACAGCATGAATGGGCCGTCTCGAACGGGTCGTTATCACTGTCTCACAGACAACCGACGTAAAGTAGCGGCTTGCTGCTGCGTTTCGTACGGTGAGTGAGGTATCCGGAGGCTCTAATCCCCCTCCTCTTCCCAATCCCTAATTATCCCCTTCCTTTAAGGTCGGCAACGCGTCCATGATTCTTCTGGTATTGTGGTCGTACATGGGCGGTGGAGATCACTTACCATGAGGTGACTCCCTTCGTATGCCGGCCTATGCTGTATATAAAAAAAAATATATATAAACATAGGTGTTTAGCAAAATGTCCACACACTAAAGCACGTGGATAATCATATTGATCGGTTACAACGCTGGACTTATATCGCAACAGAATGTTTAATAGGTAACATTAAAATTAGACGCAGGGGCGGATTATACGAGATATGTGGGGACCTAGACCAATTCTGGGAGATTTTTTCTGGTAATTTCCCATATTCTGGTCTAGTAGTTTCACAAGATAGGTAGTAGTAGGTCCCTCGTATGCTAGAGGCCGTCTGGGTTGGTACCACCGCATTGTCTATTTCTGCCACCAAGCATAATATAAGCTCTATTGTCTTGTTTTACGAAATGACTTGGCATTGAAGCCAAATATTAATGGGTGTTATAAGACTTAACATCTTATATCCCGGGGTGATAAAAGCTTTTTTTATAGCATAGTCTAGCAAACGATCAAGTGGATTACCTGATGGTAAGTGATCGCCACCGCTCATGTATGCCCACAATACAAAATGAATCATAGGCGCGTTACCAACCTTAAAGGGAAGAGATAATAAGGGGTTGGGAAGGGAAAGGGGATTTGGACCTCCGGATATCTCACTCACCGTACGAAACGTAGCAGCAAGCCACTACTTTACCTCGGCTTTCTGTGAAACTGTGGTAACAACTGTCTACAGCGTGGCTCTACCACTCAAAACTATTGGGTTTATATATTATCGTTAGCCTATGTGTATCCACTAAACATTTAATGATAATTTTAATTTGACCCCCAACAATATCTGAATCTGTCCTCATATCACGTAAAGACAATTTTTCCCCGATTTCAAGTAACTGTACATAGTAGGTACTGTTAGTGACCGCAAAGCCGACACAAAAAAAACACAGCCGGCTTGTCAGGCACATATGGAAGGCTTTCAATATCCCATTAAAGGGTCTGGGAAAGAGGCCATAACCCATGAGTTTGTTTCGGCATTTCTTCTCATGGCTAGCCACGAAATGCCGATAAAAGATAAAAATAAAAGTAATCAAGTATAAAGAATGTTGACATGTAAAAGTGATATTTATGATCCAATTTGCAGAATAAATGATTTGAATTTGAATATGATACCTTGTCTCCCATTCTATAAAATTATACGAAGCGAGGAACTTCGAAAACGTAAGCGGTACACCTGATGGTAAGCGTAGTGAAAAAAAACCAGCGACCACCGATAACCGATGGGGCAGGAGGGTTCTGGAATGGAGGCCACGTACTGGCAAGCGCAGCGTTGGACGTCCGCCTACAAGGTGGACAGACGACCTGATGAAGGTCGCAGGAAGTCGCTGGATGCAGGCCGCTTCCAACAGGACGGTCAGGTCGCGGGGGGAGGACGTTCTGGAGCCACCGGCACTTGGGGAGAGGGCTAGGGGGAAGGGAGAAAAGGGGGACGGTCAAACCTGAAGAATGATCATTAAGACGAAACCCAGTTAATTTCAGAACACCGAGGGTTACGTACACTCTCACCCTTGAATTTATATATTTTTGCTTTTTATTATTTGTTGCCCAGCGGATTAGCAAGCTCAAGTGGCAGTGAGCAGGCCACATAGCTCGCAGAACCGTTAACCGATGGGGCAGGAAGGTTCCGGAATGGAGGCCACGTACTGGCAAGCCCAGCGTTGGACGTCCGCCTACAAGGTGGCCAGACGACCTGATAAAGGTCGCAGGAAGACGCTGGATGCAGGCTGCTTCCAACAGGTCGGTCTGGAAATCTTTGGGGGAGGCCTATGTTCAGCAGTGGACGTCCTGTGGCTGATGATGATGATGATTGGCTAAAACGGAGAATCAAAGCGATGCACTAGCGGAGAATTGGTTCATAGATTGTCGGACTCAGGGTAAATGTAGGATTATTAAATAGATAAATAAATACACCCAACAGTCACATACATAGTCCTGACCCCACAGTAAGATACGAGTCTTGTGTCGTGGGTATCAGGTACTACGAGAGATTTTCGGTCTCCTCACAACACCCAGACCCGAAACAAATATTGTGGATCACACATGTGGATCTCGGTGCGGGGATCGAACCCGCCTCGCCCGCTGCGCTACGAAGACTGTCAATTTTATAATTTAAAAGTCAAAATTAAGATAATTTGTGTTGTATTTTCTTTACACTGATTGCGTGAGACCGAGACAGCGATGGGACCTTCTAGAACAACCAGCGATGAACGTGGTATAGACTTTGGCTCACTTGGTCTAAGCTTATACATTAACTCGATTTTTATATGTATGTGGATTAATTACCGTTTGCATTAGTAGGTCTAATTTACATTGGTGTTTATGTATGAGAACTGTATAAAAAATGTTTACATTGTAACTGCAATTGTCACTATGACCTACCTGCACTTACCGAATGGTTCAATGTAATTATTCAAACACACATTTAAATAATGAAACTCAACAAGGAAAAATATATTTTTAATTTAATTGAATGACGAGACGAGCAAGGCGCTCGCATGATGGTAAGCGCCACGCCTTCCCATAAACAGAAACAAGAGATATTTTTTGGCAATACTAGCCCTGTATTATACATGTCTCACTGCTGGGCACGGGCCTCCTCTACTGAATGAGAGGGATTAGGTCTTAGTCCATCACGCTGGCCTAACGCGAGTTGGAAGACTTCACATACCTTCGAAAAATCTTATCGAGTTCTCAGGTATACAGGATTCCTCACGATGTTTCCTTCACCATTAAAGCGAGCGATAATTAACAATTAATACACACGTAACTTTAAAGTCAGGGGTGTATGCTCTTGAGGCTGGTTTCGAACCTGCATCTTTCGTCTCGACGGTCCGTACCACTCCCCGCTGAGCTATCGCTGCTATTTCATCATCATCATCAGCCACAAGACGTCCACTGCTGAACATAGGCCTCCCCCAAAGATTTCCAGACCGATCTGTTGGAAGCGGCCTGCATCCAGCGACTTCCTGTGACCTTTATCAGGTCGTCTGTCCACCTTGTAGGTGGATGTCCAACGCTGCGCTTGCCAGTACGATGCCTACACTCCAGAACCTTTCTGTCCCATCGGTTATCGGTTCTGCGAGCTATGTGGCCTGCCCACTGCCAATTGATATATACAACAATATAAACACAAATATCTGTTTTCTAACCGACCTGTTATGACGT
This sequence comes from Amorpha juglandis, assembly GCA_949126905.1. Lineage (NCBI taxonomy): Eukaryota > Metazoa > Arthropoda > Insecta > Lepidoptera > Sphingidae > Amorpha > Amorpha juglandis. The sequence continues at coordinate 7,377,933 of OX421393.1, forward strand.
AAAACTATTTAATATGGATCGCACATACGACCCTGTCGCAGTCAGCCTTGTGGATTTCACAACAGCCGCGCCTCACTACGGTGTGCGACTCTGTTAATTTGATATAAAGACTGGCTTTTACAAGGTAGGGCCCTCGTATGCGAGAGGCCGTCTGGGTTGGTACCACTGCGCCGTCTATTGACGTCGCCAAACAACAGTGTGTAAGCACTGTTGTGTTTCGGTTTGAAGGACATTGAAGCCTACATTACTGGGATGATGAGACTTAACATCTTATGTCTCGGGGTGACGAGCGCAATTCAGTGTCATGCAGTGCTTTGTAATTCAATGTTCTGTGTGGTGCTGCTTCTGTTTATGGACAGGCGTGGCGCTTACCATCAGACGAGCGCCTTGCTCGTCTCGTTATTCAATCAAATAAAAAGAAAAAGAAACAAACATAACTATCATAAATATTTTACTTTTACTTCTTTTATTTTTGGTAATAGGACATTCGTATGCGATAGGTGTCCGGGTATTGACTAGTATTGACTAGTAACGGATTATATCGCGATTTTTTAAAAACAGTGATGCTAGATGCATAGAGGTTCATTACAAGTTATTTTGGGCGTATGTCTTTGTTAAAATCCATCAAATTCAATGAGACAGTTAAAATTCAATTCACCATGTCCACGCAATAAGTATTATTTCCGCATTTGCAATGTAATGGGTTTCCCAACAATATAATAAATGCGGAACGCACAATTGTTCTAGTAGTATCGTGTTTACTGAGTCTGGTGAGGTTGTGGGTTCGATCCCCAGGGACCTCGGGAGTCGGTGGACCGGTAGTATAACAGTCAATGATTTATTGTGTACCGAGTTAAAAATATTGTTTTCTATTTCACATTTTTTACTTTGAATAAGCGCCACGCCTGCCCATACACAGAAGCAACACCGCACAGAACTTTGAATTACAAAGCACTGCATGTTACTGAACTGCGCTCGTCACCCCGAGACGTAACATGTTATTTATTTATTTATTTGGACAACCAATAGTATACAGAAGAAGTTACATACTAGATATAACAAATCCAATTACATTGCCATTAAGTCTCATAATGCCCAGTAATTTCACTGGCTTCAATGTCCTTCAAAATAAAACACAACAGTGCCTACACTGTTTTTTGGCGGCAGAAATAGACAAAACGGTGGTACCAACCCAGACGGCCTCTCGCATATGAGGGACCTACCACCTTGTATTGTATTGTTATTGTGATGGGCTCGTAGGCATAAACTTGGCCTCTATCCCTGCTGGAGTAAGCTGAGGTGTAACTCAAAGTCATTCCATGACCAAATTTTTTTTTTATCCTTGCTCGGCAATCTGACTACGCTACACCTGATGGTAAGTGTAGCGCAATCCAAGAATAGTGTCGACCAACTACAAACAATGTGTCCATCGTGGGTCGGCAAGATCATGCCGGCCTGCCAAATGGCCAAGGGGGAGGGGACGGAAAAAGGGATGAGAAAAGGGTTAGGACCAGGGGGCAAGCCCCCTGGGGAGAACCGCATATACATTGGCTGACCCTGGAACGCGACCCACCCAACGTGGGCCACTATGGCAGGTTTTAGCACCAGTGTACGGTGATCGCTATCCGGTCGGATACAAGTATCCACCCACCAGCAAAAAAAATTGTTAAAAAAAAATATGCGCACATTGTACGCACGGTGAAACACCCGCTACAATGTCTCGTTGAGACGTGTTCGCGTTGTAGCCAGTGTATATCCAGTATGTAGCCAGTGTATAATCCCTAATTATCCCTTTCCTTTAAGGTCGGCAACGCGCCCATGATTCGTCTGGTGGTGGGCGTACATGGGCAGTGGGGATCACTTACCATCACGTGACCCACTTGCTCGTTTGCCCGCCTATGCTATACAGGGTTATTTTTAAAACACTGACAACCTCGCAGGAGTAGATTCCTAAGGTCATTTGCTACTACTTTTGTTCTACGACTTTTCATAATTTGTTAGATTTTATTCTCATACAAAAATAATTATGAATTTAATTTCCGTCTTGAAAGTTACCTACGCTCTGCGCGTATCGCAGATTACGTAATACACGCAGCGCGCGCGTCAGTTCAATGACCGGCCGCGCCGTATCGATCGATAATACCTACATCCAGCCGTCAGCTGACGTACGAACACAAACACTACACAACAAAAACTTGTAAAATCATTTTTTTTCTTATGTATTGAGTTATGTCCAAACTCGTAGAACAAAAGTTGTTCCTTATGGGGTCAGCTATATGGCCCTGCGAGGTTGTCAGTGTTTTAAAAATAACCCTGTATAAAAAAAAACAGTATTTCTAAGCCGGCATAATTCTGTCCACATTCGAGTGACGCAATGTCTCTTGACGGTTGACATTATAGACTTTTTCTGGATAGTATAAGCCAGCAAACGAGCTAGTGGGTCACCTGGTAGTAAGTGATTTCCACCGCACATGTACACCCACAATATCAGAATAATTATTAGTCCGTTGTCGATTTTAAAGGAAAGGGATAATTAGGGATTGAGAAGGGGTAAAGGATTTAAGCCTTGTCCCCTCCTTGTTTGTGTCGTCATCCAAACAGTGATTATACACCTTCTTCGCGCAGTTGTGTAAATATGCATTTACTTGTTACAGATGCTGTCCAGATCTTAAGAAACTGTATCTTTTAGCTAGACCTAAGAAGAACAAAGATATTCCCAAACGTCTGCAAGAACAATTTGATGATGCTGTAAGTAACTATACATCGTTTTAGCATAGGCTGGTAAACGTACAAATGGGTCACCTATTTTTTATTACTTAGGATGGCAAACGACACCTTTTTTTATTGCCTAGGACGCCAAACGTAGTCCCTCACCTTATGGTAAGTGATCTCCACCGCCCATGTACGCCTACAGTACCAGAAGAATCATGGGCGTTGCCGACTATAAAGGAAAGAGATTGGGAAGGGGAAGGGATTGGGCCTCCGGATATCTCACTCACCGTACGAAACGCAGCAGCAAGCCGCTACTTTACGTCGGTTTTCTGTGAGACAGTGGTAACGATCCGGTCGAGCCCATTCATGCTGTAGACAAACTGTCTAAATTGTGACTATACCACATATCTAATGACCACGAGCACGACTTTCGTCTCGACAGTCCGTGCCACCCCCCGCTGAACTTTTTTTTTTTTTATCCTCCTCGGTAAAGTGACTACGCTACACCTGATGGTAAGTGTAGCGCAATCCAAGAATAGTGTCGACCAACGATAAACAATGTGTCCATCGTAGGTCGGCAAGATCATGCCGGCCTGCCAAAGGGCCAAGGGGAAGGAAAAAGGGATGGGAAAAGGTTTAGGATCAGAGGCCAAGCCCCCTGGGGAGAATCGGTTATACACTGGCTGACCCTGGAACGCGACCCACACAAGGTGGGCCACTATGGCAGAAACTATCGCTGCATCAATGAAGTGTATGGATGACCTTATTTTTTATTTTCAGTTATATGATAAACTAAGAAAGGAAAGGCCGAACTTTATGCAGAAGATAAGCATCGTTGAAGGCGACGTCGGAGCCCTAAACCTTGGCATGAGCCCTGAGGACAGGCAGAAAATCATCAATGAGGTAACCTACACTGTCTTTGCACCATTTTTAATCACACATGCAAGGTTAAGGTTTTGCCGGGAACTCTGACAGTGCAGTTCATCGCTTATTTTAATTTATTTCATAAACTAGTTTGGAGTTGTGTTTGTTGTATAAGAGTGGTGTGGATTTGTTCAATAAACATTGACGGTGATGAACAGTGTACGGAAACATTGAAATAAGTGAATTAAGCATCGTACTGAAAGGAGTTAACACCAAAACTCCGACAAGACCTCGAAATCGACCGCACCCGTGTTTCATCGTTCGTGTAAAAATAACTTGAGAATAAACTATACTTGACACTGGCAAAATGCATTATAATGCGAAAGCCATAAATAAAAAAGAAGAAGGTGGTAGGTTCCTCGTATGCCGTAGGCCGTCTGGGTTAGTACCACCGCTTTGTCTATTTCTGCCGCCAAGCAATAGTATGTAAGCACTGTTGTGTTTCGTTAGCCAGTGAGGTTACTGGGCATTGTGAGACTTAACATCTTATGTCTCGGGGTGACGAGCGCAGTTCAGTGCCATGCAGTGCTTTGTAATTCAAAGTTCTGTGTGGTGTTGCTTCTGTTTACGGGCGGGTGTGGCGCTTACCATCAGGCGAGCGCCTTACTCGTCTAGACATTCAATCAAATAAAAAGAAAAATAAACACACATAACTATTATAAATATTTTAAAAATAGGACATTCGTATGCGGTAGGTGTCCGGGTAGTGGCTAGTATTTTTTTGAAATAAAACTAATTTAAACAGATTTTATCGCGGTTTTGGTTCCGACACGTTTCGAAAGCTTTTCAGCCTTCGTAGTCACGGGGTGGACTAATTTAAAATCCGTTTAAATTAGTTTTATTTTAATGTGTAACATTCGCGTAAACGTAACAAATCATTAGTCAAATAATATAAAAAATATCAAAGATTTTTTATTTTCTTTTTTTATTTGATTGAATGAAAAGATGCAAGGCGCTCGCCTGCTGCTAAGCGCCACGCCTGCCGATAAACAGAAGCAACACCACACATAACTTTGAATTACAAAGTACTGCATGGCACTGAACTGCGCTCGTCACCGAGACACTGAGAGCTCAGTAATTTTACCGGCTTCAATGTCCTTGAAACCGAAACACAATAGTACCTACACACTGTTGCTTGGCGGCAGAAATAGACGGCGCGGTGGTACCAACCCAGACAGCCTCTCGCATACGAGGGACGTACCTCTACTTACGTCTCGTGACCACACAAAAATAACACTTCTGGATATTTATATATTTTTTATATTTCTGCGTCATAACAATCAACAAAGATAATCAAAAATAATAGTTTGTTATTGTAATTTAATAACAGTTATTTAGCAATAAATGTTGCCAAATTCCGACTCGCTAATTTAATTTAATTTTTTTTTAACAAAATGACGACATGCAAGGCGCTCGCGTGATGGCATGCATCACGCATACCCAAATGTTTTGCTGGTGGTAGGATATTCATATCCGCCTGTATAGCGACCACCGTACACATGGTGTTAAAACCTGCCATAGTGACTCACACGCCTTGTGTGGATCGCGTTCCAGGATCAGTCAGTGCATAGGGCTACATTTTTGTATCACTGTTCCCGCATCGGCCAGCCGCCTGTCCTGTCGCAGGCCTCTCGATTTGCTTCATCCCTCTCCGAAGAGGAAAGAAGCATTTATACAGACTGACATGATTCTGGTGACCACCAATAAACTCATTGTTTGTTGGTGGTCGCTGGTTTTTTGGATTGCACTACGCTTACCATCAGGTGTAGTGCAGTCACTTTGTCGTGCTCAGTAAAAAAAACAACTTATATCTCGGGGTGACGAGCGTAGTTCAGTGTCAGTGAATTCAAAGTTATGTGTAGTGTTGCATCTGTTTAGGGTAGACGTGACACTTACCATCAGGCGAGCGACTTGCTCGTCTCGTCATTCCATAAATAAAAAAATAAGTTCGCCTAACCGTTTACTATTTGCACGTCTGTTTACTCCTTCGGGGATACATCCGTGAACTCGTGTGTGATTTTATACAAAAATATGAACTTTAAACCAGGATTTATACATGTTACAAAGTACATATTTTTTGTGTCGTGTGTACCAATCGTGTTGTATTCATATATTGAATCGTATTACGTGGTTCTAACAAAAAAAGACAATAAACACGTTTATAAATAAACAGCGGTGTTGGAAACAGAAATATTTTATTTTATAATACAATGTAATGCTAATATTCCAAAGAACTACAGCTGTTTCTTGATGCTTCTTCTCAGACCAGTGGTTCAAAGAAGAAAGTTAAAAAGAAAAAATGCTGAATATGAAATATATAATACTAGCTTTTCCTCGCGGCGCCCGCGTGATCTGCTTTTTCCGGGATAAAAAGTAGCCTATGTTCATCAAGGATAATGTAGGATTTTAATGGTAAAAGAACTTTTCAAATAGGGCCAGTAGTTTTTGAGTTTATTCGTTACATACAAAAATATAAATCTTTCCTCTTAATAATGTTAGTGTAGAAGTGTAGATAATCGTTGAACCGCCGCAATACAAAACGGCCCTGTTTTTGGAAACGGCTAGCCAATCCGACTGCGACGTATAAGTTGATAATAATCACTATACATAAGTTTCTTGTAACTTATACGACGTTATTAAGCCTATTTTTATTACCATTATAAAAAAACCCACAACACGTAAAAATGTTTTGCTAAACTTATTACCTTAAGGCGCTTTCGTGAGCAAATGACCTTGACTGACTCGCTGCACACTGACTCGTGTACTCGGTGTGTGAGTTTTCGTGCAGAATATGCACGTATTTAGCGAATAATTGATTAAAAAAATCAGGTTTTGGTCTTTTCGAAAATTTTAAACGGGCAAAATATTCGTTATTAAATTGCCTATCTAGTGATGTTAATCTCATATGAAAACAATCTGTACTTTAAAAGGAGACGCACGGAATCTTTGCATTTTTCTCATTTTTATGGTTCATTTATAACGACAATTTAAAAAAATATATCAACATTAACATGAATTTGAATCGAACAAAATAAAGCTGACAGATTGTAGTAATATATTGTATATTTTTTTAATCAATATTTATTTTAAGTAATGACTAGATAGCCTCTAAAAATCTCGAGCGTTTTGCTGGAGGTATGGCTTAAATCAATAATTTAAAGTCCTATTTTGCATATTCGTAAAGGTGAATGATTCATTTATGAAACCGACTTTAGCAACATAAAATCAATATCTCAGTTTCTTGAAGTGGGTTGAAGTGTTATATAAATATTGATATTTGTTAACAGGTAGAAATAATATTCCACGGAGCTGCGACTGTACGTTTCGATGAACCTCTAAAATCAGCTGTAGAGATCAATGTCCGAGGCACCAGGGAGATGTGCCAGCTGGCCAGGGCTTGTGGGAAGCTCAAGGCCATGGTCCATATATCCACAGCATACAGGTATCATAAATATATTTTTTTACTAGCCCTGTATTATGTACGTCCCACAGCTGGGCACAGGCCTCCTCTACTGAATGAGAGGGGCTAGGCCTTAGTCCACCACGCTGGCCTAATGCGGGTTGGCAGACTTCACATACCTTCGAAAAATCGAGCAAGTGGGTCACCTGATGGTAAGTGATCTCCACCGCCCTTGTACGCCAATCACCAGAAGAATCATGGGCGCGTTGCCGACCTTAAAGGAAAGGGATAATTAGGGATTGGGAAGGGAAGGGGATTTGGGCTTCCGGATATCTCACTCACCGTACGAAACGCAGCAGCAAGCCGTTACTTTACGTAGGTTTTCTGTGAGACAGTGGTAACGACCCGGTCGAGCCAGCCCATTAATGCTGTAGACAAAAATGTATACAGCGTGGCTCTACCACTCGCAAACCTTTTCCTAAACAAGATTATTTGTATTAATCGTCAAAATGACATCAACCGCAAATAAATACACACGACTTAACGAGTAAACATAAAATATACTCTCGGACTGCTAATATATAATTGACACATACACGATAAGTAAGTAATAATTCAGTGATAATATGTGACATGATTATAGTCGTGGCGTCATTATTTGACTATTCTAGAAATTTCCACCTCTACTTCTTGTCTAAGTTTTTTTTTATCCTGGCTCAGCAAAGAGACTACGCTACACCTGATGGTAAGTGTAGCGCAATCCAAGAATAGTGTCGACCAACGATAAACAATGTGTCCATCGCAGGTCGGGAAGATCATGCCGGCCTGCCAAAGGGCCTAGGGGGAGGGGAAGGAAAAAGGGATGGGAAAAGGGTTAGGATCAGGAGGCAAGCCCCCTGGGGAGAACCGGATATACACTGGCTGACCCTGGAACGTGACCCACACAAGGTGGACCACTATGGCAGGTTTTAGCACCAGTGTATGGTGGTCGCTATCCGGTCGGACACAAGTATCCTCCCACCAGATTTGATTATTCTAGAAATTTCTGCCACTTCTTGTAGTGCCTCTCCAACTAGTGAAGGTTGGCAGTCAGCTCAGCTTTTCACAGGTAGGTCCCTATTATGCGAGAGGCCGTCTGGGTGGGTACCACCGCGCCGTCTATTTCTGCCGCCAAGCAACAGTGTGTAAGCACTGAACTGCACTGTAAGCACTCGAAGTTATGCGTCGGTTTGAGAATCTGCTCCGCTTTTTCATCAGTAAAATACAATTTCTCTTTTCCAGCAACTGTCCATTAAACAAGATAGATGAGAAGTTCTACGAGAGCCCCCTCCCCGGAGACAAGCTCATCGACCTGGTGGAAACGATGGATGAGAAGATTATTAATAACATCACTCCTGGGTAAGAGTTCCATAATTTTTTAATAGCTATAAAAGTATGTGTGTGCAATTCACACACGGCAGAAATGAAACTTCAGAAATAATTAACATAAATTAAATAACCAACAAGGTGGACAGACGACCTGATAAAGTTCGCAGGAAGTCGCTGGATGCAGGCCGCTTCCAAAAGGTCTCTGTGGAAATCTTTGGGGCTTACGCTTTCTGTTTGACGAAGCCTTAACATTTAATATATTTACATACTTAGATCTTGTTTCTTTCCAACCTATTTAGTGACGCCTTTTTCGTTTCATCAAATTTTCAAATCACAACGATTCTAAAGAATTTTCACTTCAAAACACATATTGTGGTTGCTCGACTCCAAGATTTGAAAACTAGACCCTACTGTTTCTCATCCTCTACGCTGACTAGACTAATGGTTACGGAATTATGTGTTGCAGACTTCTAGGAGACTTCCCCAACACCTATGCTTACACCAAGGCAGCTGCTGAAAATGTGGTCCAGAAATACTCCAAGGGCCTACCGTTTGCTCTTTTCAGACCTTCCATAGGTGAGTTACTATCTCCGTTGGGAGACTTTTTATTCTTTTTATCCGAGCACGGCAAAGTGACTGCACTACACCTTTTTTTATCCTGGTTCGGCAAAGTGACTACGCTACACCTGATGGTAAGTGTACCGCAATCCAAGAATAGTGTCGACCAACAATAAACAATGTGTCCATCGTAGGTCGACAAGATCATGCCGGCTTGCCAAAGGGCCAAGGGGGAGGAGAAGGAAAAAGGGATGGCAAAAGGTTTAGGATCAGGGGGCAAGCCCCCTGGGGAGAACCGGATATACACTGGCTGACCCTGGAACGCGACCCACACAAGGTGGGCCACTATGGCAGGTTTTAGAACCAGTGTACGGTGGCCGCTATCCGGTCGCATACAAGTATCCTCCCACCAGCAGATGCTGATGCTCAGCACCTGCTGAGCTGATGGCAAGAACAGTGCAGTCAGTTTATATGTATATTTAATTATTTTTTATCACTCAAATACGAAACATTTTTGAGTGGTAGAGCCACGCTGACAGATTTGTCTACAGCATGAATGGGCTGGCTCGACCGGGTCGTTACCACTGTCTCACGGAAAACCGACGTAATGTCGTGGCTTGCTGCTGCGTTTCGTACGATGATTGGGATATTCGGAGGCCCAAATCCCCTTTCTCTTCCCAATCTATTAATTATCCCTTCGCTTTGAGGTCGGCAACGCGCCTATGATTCTTCTAGTGTTGTGTGCGTGCATGGGCGGTGGAGATCACTTACCATTAGGTGACACACTTGCTCGTTTATCGGTTTATTCTAAAAAGAACACAATAAACAGAAAAATCTATCATGTTCATATTATACGTATTTATTTACAAATTAGTCTTGTGTTAGTAATTTATGTTAAAAATATTATTATTGTAAAAATAATAATAAAAAATAAATACACCCAACAGTCACACACATAGTCCTGAACCCATAGTAAGATACGAGTCTTGTATCATTGGTATCAGGAACTCAAGAGACTTTTGGTCTCACAACAACCAGACCCCGAAACAAATATTTGTGGATCACATGTTTGTTTCGGTGCGGGATCGAACCCGCGGCCTCTAGATTCACAGTTACTCGTCCGCTGCGACATGACTGTAATGGCTATCCTATACCTACTTTACTCTATGTATGTTCCGAGCTTCGTTACTTCGTTGCTTCGTTTCGAATTTATAGAATAGGTGCCCTGTTTTCGCAGTTCATTCCCCTTCTAGACTTATTCCCTACTAACTTTTGCTCGCGGCTCCGCCCGCGTGAACGTTTAAAATTGACAAAGTTTCATACAAACTTTCATCCCCTATTTTATCCCCTTGGGGGTAGAATTTATCAAAATCCTTTCTTAGCGGATGCCTACGTCATAACATCAACCTGCATGCCAAATTTCAGCCCGATCCCTCCAGTGGTTTGGGCTGTGCGTTGATAGATCACTATGTCAGTCAGTCACCTTTGAGTGTTATATATTTAGATTGAATTTAATACTGGTATTTGTTTCAGTGATTGCAACATTAAAAGAGCCTGTCGCTGGATGGATTGATAATGTCTATGGACCTACCGGTGTAAGTGTTTTTTAATAATATAACACTAATAATTTAACTAATATATCAGTGTTTAGATAACAAGATTTGAATAGGATACAATGTGGTACTTCGAATGCGAGAGGTCGTCTGGGTTGGTACCACCGCTGTGTCTTTTTCTGGCGCCAAGCAACACTGTGTAAGCACTGTTGTGTTTCGGTTTGGAGGGCATTGAAGCCAGTGAAATTACTGAGATTTTGAGACTTAACATCTTATGTCTCGCAGTTCAGTGCCATGCAGTGCTTTGTAATTCAAAGTTCTGTATGGTGTTGCTTTTGTTTGTGGGCAGGCGTGGCGCTTACCGTCAGGCGAGCGCCTTACTCGTCTCGTCATTCAATCAAATAAAAAAAAGAATACTGAAGCGCCGATCTGAGTGGTAGAGCCACGCTGTAGACGGTTACGTCTACAACATAAATGGGCCGGATCGACCGGGTCGTTACCACTGTGTTACAAAAACCCTACGTAAAGCGACTTACTTCTGCGTTTCGTACGGTGAGTGAGATGCCCGGAGGCCTAGATGCTCCTTTCCAAATCACTTAATCCCTTTTTTTATTGTGGACCACAGCCCATGATTCTTGGGGTATTGTGGGTGCACGGGGATGTTCGAAATCACCATCAGGTGACCCACTTGCTTAAAACAAAATAAAACGAAAATTCTCATTCCAGGTGGTCGTAGGAGCTGCAGTGGGCCTCCTCCACGTGTTAAACTGTAACCCTGCATACGTGGCGGACCTGGTACCAGGAGATATGGTGGTGAACGCCTGCATTGCCACAGCGTGGAAGACTGCTAAGGAATACCCTGGTAATCATGAGGATGCACCGCCTCCTGACCTGCCGCCGCCAGTGTATAACTTCGTGTCTTCGGAACAGCAGCCGTTGACTTGGAGTAAGTTTGTGTTTTAGAAAGAAAGAAAGAAAGAAAGAAAGAAAGAAACGTTTATTACCAACATAATAATTTTGGTACAACTGAGGTCACCAAACGAGGGAATGAATCACCTGATAGGGAATGATCGATAATACCAGAAGAATCATGCGTGATTTATCGTCCTCGATGAAAGAAGTGGAATTTCGAAGGGAGTGGAGCGTGGGGTTTAGGCCTCCAGAAATCTCACTTACACAAGAAATTTAACAAGACGACCGGGGGGTACCTTTGTCTTTTTTTAAATGATTGAATAACGAGACGAACAAGGCGCTTGCCTAATGGTAAGCGCCATGCCTGCCCATAAACAGAAGCTACACCAGAAATAGGATGTTAAGTCTCATAATGCCCAGCAATTACAACAAAAACACAGAAATCTCACAGTCTCACAGAAAACTGACATGAAGTGGCAGCTTGGTCCAATACACGCCCAATCTTATTCACCAGTCATTTTTTTATTGGCTTCAATGACGAAACGAGCACTTTGCTCGTCTGATGATAAAAACGCCTGCCCATCAACAGAAGCAATACCACGCAAAAGCTTGAATTACAAAGCATTGCTCGGCACTGGACTGCGGTTGATAAATTGTAGAGTCAGTACTTTTACTGGCTTCAATGTCCTTCAAAGCGAATCCGCTTCTACATTGATGCTCTCGCATAAAGGGACCTACCAACTAGTGAAGGATCAACAACAATCATGATTCTGGTATCATCTGAAATGGCGATCACTTACCGTCAGTTGACCGGCACGATTGCGTTTGTTGTTCTTTTTCGTCCACCTACCCTTACCCCACTCGCAGTGGGGTCAAGTACTTTTTAACAGATGTTACAGAGAAATTTGGCTTGTAGTTTTTAGGTCCTGACGTCACAGCTCTAGGGCGAAATTATCCAGACCCGATAGAAATATTTGTGAATCACCCAAACATTTGCCGTGGAAACCGAACCCTCTCTGAAGAGGAAAGAAGCATTTATACAGGCCGGCATGATTCTGGTTACCACCGATAAACTCATTGTTTGTCGATGGTCGGTAGTTGTTTGGACTGCACTTCGCTTACCATCAGGTCAAGTGCAGTCTTCTTGTCGTGCTCGGATAAAAAAAAATGAACCGAGAAGCCGTGGGTTCGATTCTGGTCTGGGTGTTGGGCTACCGCAAGTCGCTCGTAATTTCTGATACCCACGATGCAGGTTTAACCTAGTATGAGGTCAGGACTGTGTGTGACTGATGGGTGTATTTATTATTTACTAGCTGTATGTCGCGGTTTCACCTGCATGTTACTGCCCTGTTCCCATGGGTCATAGCGTGATATACACAAAAACCTTCGTCATGAATCACTCTATCTATTGCTGAAAACTGCATTAAATTCCGTTGCATAGTTCAAAAGATCTAAGCGAACAGACAGCGGAAGCGACTTCATTTCATACTATGTAAAGATTTATATATATATGTCGTTTTTCCAGGTAAATTCATGAAATACACAGAAGTTTATGGTTTAGAAGTCCCCACCATGCAAGCAGTGTATTACTACCTGTTTCAACTGACTCCCTCCAGATTCATCTACACGTTGAACTGTTTCTTCCTGCACTGGATTCCTGCCTATATCATCGATGGTATCGCCGTGCTCATCGGAAAGAAGCCTATGTGAGTATTTTTTTATGATATTTTTAATTCAAATTCGAATTATTTATTATGTAAATATGCCGCCATGTGCAGAAACACTGAGCAAACATATTAATTGTCATTATTATAATGTAATCGACATAAAGTCGCTAATCCGGCAAACGAGCAAGTGGGTCACCTGATGGTAAATGATCTCCACCGCCCATGCACAATGCTAGAAGAATCATAGGCGTGTTTCCGACTTAAAGGAAAGGGATAATTAGGGATTGGGAAGAAGAGTGGAATTTGGGCATCCGGATATCTCACTCACCGTACGAAACGCAGCAGCAAACCGCTACTTTACGTTGGTTTCCTGTGAGATAGTGGTAACGATCTGGTCGAGCCGGCCCATTCATGCTGTAGACAAAACTGTCTACAGTGTGGCTTTACCACTTGCAAACGTACGCTGAGCGAGATATCCGGTGGCCCAAATCCCCTTCTCAATTCCTGAATTATGCATTTCCTTTAGGGATGGCAATGCGCCCATGATTCTTCTGATATTGTGTGCGTTAATTGGCGGTGGAGATCATTTGACAGATAGTAATCTGGTGAACCACTCGCTAGTTTGCCGACCTCTGCGACAATTAGTAACTAGTACATACGTAACTTAGAAAGCATGCTCCACGGGTTCGTTTAGAACCTGCAACTTTCATCTCGACAGTCCGTACCATTCCCCGCTGAGCTGGTAACTGCTTTAGTTTTAGTACTTATAAATATACCAATTTATTGCAGGTTAAGAAAAGCCTACAGGAAAATTAGCAAATTCTCCGACGTAATAGGCTACTTCGCGACGAGAGAATGGAAATTCTGTAACACCAACACCCAGGAACTGTTCAAAGAGATGTGTCCTGCGGACAAGTATATCTTCGACTTTGACATGAACGCTTTGGATTGGAGTTCATACTGCTACAGCTATATTAGAGGCATCAGGATATACCTCCTCAAAGATCCTGTAGACACAATCCCGGCTGGCATCAGGAAACACTATAAATTAAAGTGCACCCACTATTTCTTCTGTATTGTGCTGTTTTGCTTACTTTTGAGGTTATGTTGGTCCTTCTTTGGTATGATTTTAGGGTTTTAAGGCTAGATTTATCAGTAAATAGTGTATAAATACAAAGCGTTAATTGTTAAGTAATGTTTATTTGTGTATTAGTCTTCATTCACGGCATTTGGACGTGACAAATGTGGACAGGGCCCCTATTCTATAAAGAAACGAAGCAACGAAGTTCGGAACATACATAGAGTAAATTAGGTATAGAATAGACATTGCAATAATATACTAAAACAAACATTAATTTGTAAGTAAAAACGTATATAAAAATATATATTTTTTTTATATTTATTGTTGATTCTCAGAATATTATTGTTTAATAGATAAAATAATTCAAAATTAAATAAAATTTCCATAACAACTTGCAATAATAAAACATGTTTTTACGGACTGCTTTATTTTAGTCACAATATTTTATATTAGTAATATTATTGTGATGGCTATTCTACTACATTTTCGAACTTCGTCGCTTCGAATCGATTTATGGAATAGGAGGTCAGATGTAAAATTTGAAATAAAACTAATTTAAACGGATTTATTAGTTCATTTTAATTTTGTTTTTTGGCTCTTTGGCTTTCTAGCCTTCGTGGTCACGGGTTGGACTGAGATGTAGGTAAACCGCGATAAAATCCGTTTTAATTAGTATTATTTCATTAATTATATCTTTCCTGTAGGCACGGCAACGTGACCATAATTCTTCAGATATTTCGAATGCTCGTGGCCTGTGGAGATCACTCCATCAGGTTACTTGATCGCTTGCTTATCTCTGGTTAAAAAAATAAATAACAAAAGCATCACTAATGAGGCCGCATCATATAGTTTGAATTAAGAATTGTATGACGTATGCTTGTTAAACATGTACGAAAAAATATTCTGTGTCTTTTGAGGTTTTTTTCTATTAAAAACTGGGTATAATGTAAGTATGTTAATATGTAAAGGTTGTACAAAGTGTTGTGATGATATGACTTTAATTTTAATCTTATTAACCGACTTCAAAAAGGAGCAGGACCCACTTACATTTGGTAATGAACTGATGATGGAATAAGAGGGAAAAAGGGAACATCCTCAACGGATAACAGCAAACGGACCGCGACAGCCTTCGTGGTGCAATGGGCGAGTAGTAGCTGTGAAGCGATGCGGCTGTGCGGCCGCGGGTTCGATTCTCGCATCGAGACAAATGCTTGTGTGAGCCACAAATATTTGTTTCGGGTCTGGGTGTTGTGAGACCCCAAGTCCCCCGTAGTTCCTGATACCCACGATACAGGTTTAACCAGGGCGTTCAGGACTATGTGTGTTTATACTATTATTATACTTTATACGAATTTTATTATTATTTATATAGCAACGATAGCTCAGCGGGGATTGGTACGGACTGTCAAGACGCAAGTCGCAGGTTCGAAACCAGCCCCAAGAGCATACACCTCTGACTTTTCTAAGTCACGTGTATATCAATTGTTAATTATCGCTTGCTTTAACGGTGAAGGAAACATCGTGAGGAAACCTGCATACCTGAGAACTCGATAAGATTTTTCGAAGGTATGTGAAGTCTGCCAACCCGCATTAGGCCAGCGTGGTGGACCAAGGCCTAACCCCTCTCATTCAGTAGAGGAGGCCCGTGCCCAGCAGTGGAACATGTATAATACAGGGCTAGTAAAAAAAATACGAATTTTGAAGTCGGTTATTGGATTTTTTACTTATAATTTATAATACACTA
This sequence comes from Amorpha juglandis, assembly GCA_949126905.1. Lineage (NCBI taxonomy): Eukaryota > Metazoa > Arthropoda > Insecta > Lepidoptera > Sphingidae > Amorpha > Amorpha juglandis. The sequence goes on from OX421393.1 coordinate 7,393,852, forward strand.
GATGACCCGGTGAACTTCGTATCACCTACATAATATATTTGTGTAAAATGTGGTCAAAACTTAATACAAATGTTTTATTTACATTGAATGCAATTAAGTGAGGTACTGCGCCATTGCACGTGAGGTAGCCCGTCGCACATTTAATTGACTTCGACGACCTAAGTCAGGTCGTCTCCCACCTCCCTCCGGTTGGACAGTCCTGTCCCCGTCCCGTCCCCGTCCTGTCCCTGTCCTGTCCGCGTCCCGTCCCCGTCCTGTCCCCGTCCCGTCCCGTCCCCGTCCCGTCCCCGTCCTGTCCCCGTCTTGTCCTGTCCCTGTCCTGTCTCACTGTCCTGTCTCACTGTCCTGTCTCTCTGTCATGTCTCTCTGTCCTGTCTCACTGTCCTGTCTCACTGTCCTGTCTCACTGTCCTGTCTCACTGTCCTGTCTCACTATCCTGTCTCACTGGCCTGTCTCACTGTCCTGTCTCACTGTCCTGTCTCACTGTCATGTCTCTCTGTCCTGTCTCACTGTCCTGTCTCACTGTCCTGTCTCACTGTCCTGTCTCACTGTCCTGTCTCACTATCCTGTCTCACTGGCCTGTCTCACTGTCCTGTCTCACTGTCCTGTCTCACTGTCCTGTCACAATGTCCTGTCTCACTGTCCTGTCTCACTGTCCAGTCTCACTGTCCTGTCTCACTGTCCTGTCTCACTGTCCTATCTCTCTGTCATGTCTCTCTGTCCTGTTTCACTGTCCTGTCTCACTGTCCTGTCTCACTGTCATGTCTCTCTGTCCTGTCTCACTGTCCTGTCTCACTGTCCTGTCTCTCTGTCATGTCTCTCTGTCCTGTCTCTCTGTCATGTCTCTCTGTCCTGTCTCACTGTCCTGTCTCACTGTCCTGTCTCACTGTCCTGTCTCACTGGCTTGTCTCACTGTCCTGTCTCACTGTCCTGTCTCACTGTCATGTCTCTCTGTCCTGTCTCACTGTCCTGTCTCACTGTCCTGTCTCACTGTCCTGTCTCACTGTCCTGTCTCACTATCCTGTCTCACTGGCCTGTCTCACTGGCCTGTCTCACTGTCCTGTCTCACTGTCCTGTCTCACTGTCCTGTCTCAATGTCCTGTCTCACTGTCCTGTCTCACTGTCCTGTCTCACTGTCCTGTGTCACTGTCCTGTCTCACTGTCCTGTCTCACTGTCCTATCTCTCTGTCATGTATCTCTGTCCTGTTTCACTGTCCTGTCTCACTGTCCTGTCTCACTGTCATGTCTCTCTGTCCTGTCTCACTGTCCTGTCTCACTGTCCTGTCTCAATGTCCTGTCTCACTGTCCTGTCTCACTGTCCTGTCTCACTGTCCTGTCTCACTTTCCTGTCTCACTGTCCTGTCTCACTGTCCTGTCCCTGTCCTGTCCCTGTCCAGTCTAGACGCTATACGACCCGTCATCACGGCAAGCTTCGCAACGACAACTCAACAACTACTAATAAATTAAAAATTAATAAAAAAAACATTGTCCAGCGGACAAAATTGTGAATCTAAACCATTCTCAGATCCCCTTGAACACACACAAAAAATTTCATCAAAATCGGTCCAGTCGTTTAAGAGAAGTTCAGGAACATACACACTCACAGAAGAATTATATATATAAAGATGTATAATTATGGTTTAAGGGAATATATGTTCGGATGTACAGATATTACTTATTATAGCTTATTATAGAATGGTGTTTCGTTAAAGAACGGGCAAGAAACTCTAACGTTGCTCTTTTCTAAACTGATTTACAATATGCACTACATTGAAATATTATTTATTTGAATTCGAGCAGCTCAATTTATGCCAATGAGGAACGTTATAAAGTAAAATAATGAAATCATTGAAGTGGTATCTTCTTATGGGAGGGTAAACCGCTTCGTAACGTAACGCGTTACGGCGCCACTATCTGGCTTCCCTTTCTCTCACGCATACGGTAGCAGTAGGCAGGCTCCTCCGCTCTCACTTTAACCCACATTAGTTTAAGTTATCACTTCTGTCGAGCGTCCCGAGAAGCACATTCTTTTTATTTTTGTGCATGATCCTCAAGATATGAATAAATTAGCTATAGCAAGCAATAACAGAGTAGATCAGTCCACACAAGCAGCATCCGTTTACCAGCATGGTAACGACCATCGACCATCAGGCGACCAACTTGCTCGTCCTTTTTTATTAACCTAAATAATGAATCGAGGAGGTCGCTCGCCTGATGGTAAGCCACGCCTGCCCATTAACAGAAGCAACACCACACAGAACTTTGAATTATAAAGCACTGCATGGCTCTGAACTGCGCTCGTTACCCTGAGACATAAGATGTTAGGTCTCATAACGCCCAGTAATTTCACTGTATTGAATGTCCTTCAAACCGCAACAGCAGTGCTTAGATTGCTGCTTGGCTGCAGATATAAAAAGTAGTTTTTCGATCTATGCTTAGGATACCAAGACAGCCTCCGTGGCGCAGCGGGCGAGTAGCCGGCTGTGAAGCGAGAGGCCGCGGGTTCGATCCCCGCACCGAGACAAACATTTGTGTGATCCACAAATATTTGTTTCGGGGTCTGGGTGTTGAGACCGAAAGTCTCTCGTAGTTCCTGACACCCACGACACAAGACTCGTATCTTACTGTGGGGTCAGGACTATGTGTGTGACTGTTGGGTGTATAATAAAATGCAGTCATTTCACCTCAGTTTTTTTTGAGACAGTGGTACCCCAGTCCAGGGTATATCCTGACATACCTGTAAATGTTGTATATTAAGTAATTGATTGCTCATTGTATAGTTATAAGTCGAAAATGTATACAAGTGATATAGACGCCATAAGTTTTTGGAAATATACTTTTTTTATAAGTGTGTTTTTTTACTAATTCAAAGACGGGGTTGGTGGGAGGGTACTTATTTTTTGTACCCGATTAAATAACGGCGATTAAATGTAATGTAGATGCCGCCATAGTGGCTCGTTCAGGCAGTGTGTATATATTTTTTTTTATTAAATTTATGACGAGACGAGCAAGTCGCTCGCCTGATGGTAAGCGCCACGCCTGCCCATAAACAGAAGCAACACCACACAGAACTTTGAATTATAAAGCACTGCATGGCATTGAACTGCGCTCGTCACCCCGAGGCAATGTTAAGTCTAATAATGACCAGTAATTTCACTGGCTTCAATGTCCTTCAAACCGAAACCCAATACTTACACAATGTTGCTGGGCGGCAGAAATATACAAAGCAGTGGTACCAACCCTGTAGTAGGCAACAAAAAAAGCTGAATTGAAAACCTCCTTCTGTTTTGAAATAAGTTTAAAATGCAAAGAGACGCAACGTCTCTTCGCAGTATCAGTCAAGCAGATCGGTTAAAACCCGTCTCCGCCCGCGTGAACAGCATTTAAATATTATCATCCCCTATTTTGACCCTTTTGGGGTAGAATTTATCAAAATCCTTTCTTAGCGGATGCCTACGTCATAACATCTACCTGCATGCCAAATTTCAGCCCGATCCCTCCAGTGGTTTGGGCTGTGCGTTGATAGATCACTATGTCAGTCAGTCAGTCACCTTTGAGTTTTATATTTTTTTTTTATGGCATAGATCGGCAAACGAGCAACTGGGTCACCTGTTGGTAAGTGATCTCCACCGTCCATTTATGCCCACAATATCAGAAGAATTATGGGCGCGTTGCCGACCCTAAAGAAAAGGGATAATTAGGGATTGGGAAGGGGAGGGGTATTTGGGCCTCCGGATATCTCACTCACCGTACGAAACGCAGCAGCAAGCCGCTACTTTACGTTGGTTTTCTACAGCGTGGCTCTACCACTCACAATATTTAGATTGCGTGCCTTATACCCGCATTTATAGGAGTAAAGACATTTATGTAGAGAGGATGGATGAACGAATGAAAAAGTATGAATTAATTTAAACGGAGTGTGAAGGCAGGCCGGCGTGATCTTGCCGACCTACGATGGACACATTGTTTATCGTTGGTCGACACTATTCCTGGATTGCACTACACTTACCATTAGGTGTAGCGTAGTCACTTCGCTGAGCCAGGTTAAAAAAAAATGAAGGAAGATCGACGAAACAAACATACATGGCGAGTGTGAATGGTACAGATGGAAGAGGAAGGCCTCGGCGAACGTTATTAGATCAAGTCGGAGATATTGTCGAGAAAGGCCAGGTCAGAAGTACCCTAAACCGACGTGCGTGCATAAAGAATATAATGAGAGTGAAGGAGGCCATAGAGGTGTGTAAGGATCGTAGCAGGTTGAAGTCCGTTGTCTCTGCCTACCCCTATGGGAACATAATCCGGCAAACGAGCAAGTGGGTCACCTGATGGTAAATGATCTCCACCGCCCATGCACAATGTTAGACGAATCATGGGCGTGTTTCCGACTTAAAGGAAAGGGATAATTGAGGATTGGGAAAGGGAGGGGGATTTGGGCCTCCGGATATCTCACTCACCGTACGAAACGCAGCACCAAGCCGCTACTTTACGTCGGTTTTCTGTGAGACAATGGTAACGACCCGGTCGAGCCGGCCCATTCATGCTATAGACAAAACAGTCTACAGCGTGGCTCTACCACTCTATACTCTGTATGTAAATTAAAGACAACATTACAAAATATATATTTATTTATACACAAATACATATTCTTTGGTTTTAACATAGAAAATTAAGTGAAACACCACAGTCCCTTAGTCAGTGTCAATGAAAAAAAAAATCTGACAATAGTATTTTACAAACTATGATTTAAAAAATTACAGATATAATAACTAAGCAGACGACGCAGTCTGTACGAAACTAGGCGTAGCAAATTGTTTCTACCTGCTATGACGTGACAACATTGATTAGAAACACTATAAGTACAATCACTTTTAAACAGCTTTAAATAAATAAACCTTATAGCGTAATAAAGTATTTATTCTTTTTATCATCTAATTGGAAATATTTTATGAAAGAACAATAAAAAGGAAAAAAAAACTAGGAAACAACAATAAACAGGAAAAAATTAATCGGTTTTACTTACAAATTAATGTTTTGTAGTAATTTATATCAAAAATACTGTTATTGTAATGTTTATTCTTTAACTGCTTAGGCTATGTATGTTCCAAACTGCATTGCTTCATTTCGGTTTTATAGAATTGGGGCCCAGGTACGTGTACCTCTCATGATTTATGCGTCATCTACTTAGATATAATGTCTGTGACAAATTTACAGAGCATACGTTATATTACATATAATTATATTATTAAAATCAGGTCACAGTTTAATAAAAAAGGTCAACATTTCAGGCATTATTAGAAAATAACAAAAATAAGTAACAATTCTTTAACATAAACTCTAAGTTCTAAATATTGTTTAATATTTTGAAATGTCACTAATATTTCATTCATAATATCAAAACAATGGTCAAAATTAAATTGTATATCCATCCGTAATAATAAAAAAACACAGGACCTTGAATTAAAAAAAATAGTTAGAATAGGCAAATTTAACAAAATTAAATTTAAAATTAAATACAAATAAATTTTCAAACTACAGTTTCATACATTTCTTTAAAAAGTTGCCAAATGATTCCCTTGAAGAATTAATTATAAATTAAAACAGCAATAGCTTAGCGGGGACGTGGGAAGTGTACGGACTGTTGAGACGAAAGTCACAAGTTCGAAACTAGCCAAGAGCACCTCTGACTTTTCTAAGCTGTGTGTGTATTAATTGTTAATTATGGCTTGCTTTAACGGTGAAGGGAACATCGTGAGGAAACCTGCATACCTGAGAAGTTCTGACATTAATTACGAACGTATGTGAAGTCGGCCAGTGTGGATTAAGGCCTAACCCCTCTCATTCAGTAGAGGAGGTCTATGCCCAGCAGTGGCACTGTATAATACAGGCCTAGTATAGTTAAGAACTCCACAAAGGGGCTTTGAAACCCGTAGTTTGTTATTTTCCATTGAATTGTTTCCCATTTCCCTCAAATTCCATCAAAAAGTATTTAACACATCAGGTATCATCGTCATTATAAACCTTATCGAAAACAAAAAAAATCATAAAAAGAATATAATTTGGTGGAAATAGATGGAAAAAACGTGAAGCTATTTTTTGAATTAAAATTACAAAATTAGACGCCATTTTCTTCGATGACAAACTTTTTTTCCAATTTATAAATTCTGGATATTAGTCTTTTAAGCATATACATTCCAATAATTATTCTTAACTAAAAATCGAATATTATATTAAAACTATTTATAATAACTGTCTCCATTTTATTGTCTTAAAATTTACTTAAATTATATTTGCTACATCATTATTGTACATTACAAATATTCCTAAGCTATATTATATTTATAAAGTGCGTCTACATTTGTGACAATTTGACTCACTGACTGACCGTGTCATATACACGTAACAAAGATACAACTATGGACGGATGTAAAATCCATTCCGAAACCTCGTTAACATTAATGAACATTTATTATTTTATGTTAAAACTCTGATCCATATTAAGCGTAATGTAATACATCTACGGATTCTCGGAGGGTCAAAATGTCACAAATTAATGTGGACGCACCTTCACACAATGACCTATAGGTCTCTCTTTAGAGGATGCACAAACGCTCTGCCGTAAAGTTCAAAGTGTTCAAAGAGCAAGTGGGTCACCTGATGGTCAGTGATCTCCACCGCCCATGTACGCCCACAACCACAAGAATCATGGGCGCCTTGCCGACCTTAAAGGAAAGGGATAATTCGGGATTGGGAAGGGGAGAGGAATTTGGGCAATTGGAATTTCACATATTGGCGATTTAGTATTTTTTTGCCTTTAGTGACAATATATTGTAAAAGTTTTATATCCTCAGACGTACAATAAAAGGTTATTCGGAAAATGTGTACTAAGGCGAAAGGACATAAAAGTACCAGTAACTCTGGAAAACTTTTGTACTGGCAACATTTTCAATACATTGAATTGAAAAACACGCTTATAATTTACACAACTGGACCTAGTTACGTAAAAAGGAACCAATGTAACGACCAAATAACCATTGTAATGGAAAGGTAAAATGGGGATACTGATTTTATTAAACAAACTACAAGATAAAATTAGTTTAAATTATTGAATTTAGTAAAAGATCTATAATTTGAACTAATTTAATCTCATAGTTTTTTTGGAAAATCAGGCATGAAATTTATTCCATTATTCATTTCCATTTATTCCTACGATTTTGCAAAAAAATACGGTATTAAAATAAAAAAAATAAAAAAAGTTTCTAAAATAAAAAAAAACTCATTTTGTACACAACAAATCATATTTTTTTTAATGAGAAATCATAATCCTTATCAGCGATACTTTAAGGCGATAGCTTAGTTCCCCTTTTCAAACCATGTACAACAGACTACCGTAAAGGCATTAATAATAATAAGGTTCCTATACTAATTAATTGTACCCAGGTAACTTGGCTTCCTTGGAAGATCAGCCACTGCCCCCTCCCGTCAGACATCATGGCTTAGACAGTGCTTCCTTAATGAACCACAGGGAAAAATATCTGCATGTAATAGTAGAAGAAGTAAGCGCAAAGCATGACCAACATCACTTGAACTGACTTGTCGAGGTAGTATAACCTGTGGAGGAAAATATTTAACAATTTTATTACCCGGCCCTGCTTGCATGAGGCCATGCACGATACAGATAAAAAAATTTTTTTTTCGAAATCCAGAAAAAAAAAAAAATTGAATCAATTAAAATACACAGACCAGACGAAAAAAATTTTTTTGTTCGAAATTTCAAAAAAGGATTTATTTAAAAACAATAAAAATATATAAAAAAGCAAAGGTGCAACTTGCGCTGCAGCAACGATTCGCCGTCCTTATTACCGTTCCGTGATGTGATAGGGGGCAAGCCTATCACCATATCGGACACAATTCCAGACTCCGGGCCGATACTGAGCATTTCACCCAATTTCACTTTACCCGGTTTATCCGGTTCTCCCCAGGGGGCTTACCTATCCTAACCCTTTTCCCATCCCTTTTCCATCCCCTCCCCCTTGGCCCCTTGGCAGGCCGGCATGATCTTGCCGACCTATGATGGACATATTGTATATCGTTGGTCGACACTATTCTTGTATTGCGCTACACTTACCATCAGGTGTAGCGTAGTCACTTTGCCGTGCCAGGATAAAAAAAAAAAACCCTACCCGGGCATCGAACCCGAAACGTCAGCACAGCAACCCGTGAACGCAATACATTTGCGCCACCGAAGCACTTTTTATTTCATTAGCGACAAAGTCATCTAATTGGATTCAATTTGAGAAATAACATTTTTTAAATAAAAAATGTGCATTCTTGAAAAAATCTTACTGTTATTGAAGTCTTTTGGAAAAAAGTTGGTTCGTAAAAATCTTACTGTTTTTGAAGTCTTTTGGAAAAATGTTGGTTCGTAAAAATTTTACTGTTTTTGAAGTCTATTGGAAAAAAAGTTGGTTCGTAAAACTCTTACTGTTTTTGAAGTCTTTTGTAAAAAAAGTTGGTTCGTAAGAATCTTACTGTTTTTGAAGTCTTTTGGAAAAAAAGTTGGATCGTAAAAATCTTACTGTTTTTGAAGTCTTTTGAAAAAAAGGTGGTTCGTAAAAATCTTACTGTTTTTGAAGTCTCCTGGCCTGTGGCAGTGTGGCAGGGTCTTCCTTGCAACAGTACTCGCGTGCTCCTTTTATGTAGTTCTTTATGTACGTGCTCCAATTCACTTCCTGGCGACAAAACAAGGGATTTATTTACTTCAAACGAACAAGTCGCTTGCCTGATAGAAATGCCTGCCCATAATCAGAATTAGTACATACATAACTTTAATTAAAAAGCACTGCATGCACTGGGCTACGCTCTTCACCCTGAGACATAAGATGTTAAGTCTCATAATGCCAAGTTATTTCACTGGCTTCAATGTCCTTCAAGCCGAAACACAACAGTGTTTACATATCGTTGCTCGGGGTGACGAGGGCAGTTCAGTGCCATGCAGTGTTTTTCAATTCAAAGTTCTGTGTGGTATTGCTTCTGTTTATGGGCAGGCGTGGCGCTTACCATCAGGGGAGCGCCTTGCTCGTCTAGTCATACAATCAAATAAAAATAAATAATAAAATGAAAACATTTAAAATAGATAGTTACAAATAAAATTCACTAATCTTTACAATACTTTGGCTATCTTTTTTTTGCTCCATACAAAACTAAAGTCTCCACTATACGTGGGTTGTCTTCAAGACAGTGGTAACAACCCGGTCGAACCGGCCCATTAATGCTGTAGACCCATTCGCTGGTGGGAGGATACTTGTATCCGACCGGATAGCGACCACCGGACACTGGTGCTAAAACCTGCCATAGTGGCCCACCTTGTATGGGTCGCGTTCCAGGGTCAGCCAGTGTATATCCGGTTCTCCCCAGGGGGCTTGCCCTCTGATCCTAACCCTTTTCCCATCCCTTTTTCCTTCCCCTCCCCCTTGGCCCTACGATGAGATACTGCGGGGTCGCCAGTATTCCGTTAATAGGGACCCCGTAGTTCATCCCGCGAACTTTGGCAGGCCGGCATGATCTTGCCGGCCTACGATGGACACATTGTTTATCGTTGGTCGACACTATTCTTGGATTGCGCTACACTTACCATCAGGTGTAGCGTAGTCACTTTGCCGAGCCAGGATAAAAAAAAAAACAAAAGTATTTACACGAAAAAGCTGGCCAAGATCGGGCTAAGTGTCTTAGGAAGAAAATGGGTCCTGGCATTAGGCCGAGAGATAGAAATAAATAACATACCCTTATATCTGTATAAAACATTTCATTATCTTCTTCGCAGATGTGCTTCTGTAGTGCTAAGAAGTTGTCGTTCTTGAAGTGCCATGCTTTAGTAGTGTAATACTGTAATACTTCGAGACCATAGTTGATTCGCTTCTGCATCTTGACCATGCTAGAAAATAAGTGAAATGGTTCGTTATCTCTTGTATATGCTTTGCTGGTGGTAGGATATTCATATCCGCCCGGATAGCGACCACCTTACATATGGTGTTAAAACCTGCCATAGTGATCCACACAGCTTGTATGGATCGCGTTCCAGGATCAGCCAGTGTATATCCGGTTCTCCCGAGGGGTTTGCGACATAACTTGATGGTTGTTTGCGGCGGGTATAGGGGTACATCCTTGTATCACTGTGCCTGCATCAGTCATCCGCCTGTCCTGTCGCAGGCCCCTTGATTTGCTTCTTCCCTCTTGGAATGTGAAGAAGTATTTGTACAGGCCGACATGATTCTAGTGACCACCGATAATTATTGTTCGTCGGTGGTCGCTAGCTTTTTGAACTAGACTGCGCTTACCATAAGGTATGGTATGATCAGTTTGCCGTGCTCGGATAAAAAAAATCATGTCCACGCCTTTGTCCCCGAAGGGGTAAGCAGATTAACTAGCTAACTACTCTAAACCAGTTTTTCCCAACCTTTTTTAGGCCATGCCCCACCTTAACATTTTTTTGTTAAATTTGTCACCGATATCTAGCATTGCATTTAAATAACCCAAAGCGAAAGGGTTAAAGTCGTGTCGAGTCCGTTTTTAAATTGCCCCCCTTAACTATCAAATTGCCCCCTTAACTATCAAATTGCCCCCCTTAACTATCAAATTGCCCCCTTAAATATCAAATTGCCCCCCTTAACTATCAAATTGCCCCCCATAACTATCAAATTTCCCGCCTTAACTATCAAATTGCCCCCCTGTGTGGCGTGGGCCCCAAGTTGGGAAACACTGGTCTAAATACTTACAAAGTCTTCTTTCCCATAAGAAACAGCAATAAATCGACGAAATATGCGGGCAGGAGATGCGTGAAGAACAACGCCACCTGGTGTTGGAGGCGGGAGGTTTTGGGTGAGCCACCCGGGTACCAGAGACATACTGAGAACGGATACTCCTGCACGTGGACACGACCTGCCGGAATACACTAATTAATATTCATGAAAAAATTATATGTATGCATATTTATTTATTTATGACAGCCTCCGTGGCGTAGACAAATGTTTGTGTGATCCACTAATATTTGTTTCGGGGTCTGGGTATTGTCAGACCGAAAGTCTCTCGTAGCTCCTGATACCCACGACACAAGACTCGTATCTTACTTTGGGGTTAGGACTATGTGTGTGACTGTTGGGTGTATTTATTTATTTATTTATTATCTGGATTGGTACCACCGCGCCCTCTATTTTACAGTTTGTAAGTATGTTTCGGTTTGAAGGACATTGAAGCCAGATAAACTGCTGGGCATTATGAAAAAAAATAATAAAGATATAGCACAGTCCAATCCATGCAGTGCTTTGTAATTCAACGTTCTATGTAGTGTTTCTATATATGGGAAGGCAGGCACTTGCAATTAGGAGTGTTACCTGAGGCATTTTTCTCATGTCTTTGGTGTAGGGATGTTGCTAAAATATCTAGATATCGATATTTTAATCAAGTATCGAAATCATATCTAAATCGATATTTATAAAGCAGAATGTGGACTCTAATCTTGAAACACGCACGTTCCATGTTTGTGCGGTCATAAAGAAAAAAAATAGTTTCATCAAATTCATCGTTACAGTTATGAAAAAAAAACCGTTATTATAAGTATTATTTTGTACAAAATTATTTTTCAAAAACAAAATGTTTTTAATTGATTGGTTAAGTACGGAAAAAGCATCAATGAACATTTATATGATTTTACATGCCTTGAAGGCAACTTAAACACATATTTTGTGCCCATCTACGGCTCAGTTCCTTTCAAGTATTAAAAGATTCCTCTCTTCTTATAATAAAAGTAAAAAAATAAAAAATGTACCAAAATTTACTCTTTTTATAATAAAAGTAATAAATTAAAAGGAATCACAATTCAAAGTGAAAAGCAGTAATTTTGTATAACTTACCCATATCTAAAGCCTCTCCCCATGTGATCGGGTTTAGTCCAGACTGTGTTATATTGCAAATTCGTACTTCTTTTGGTCTGAAACGAAAATAAATTGTAAATTTATTGTAATTCTAGCTGTCCGTCGCGGTTTCACCTGCATTTTGTTGCCTTGCTTCCATGGGTCAAAGCGTGATATGCATATAAACCTTCCTGATGAATCACTCTATCTATTGCTGAAAACTGCATTAAAATCCGCTGAATAGTTAAAAAGATCTAAGCGAACACAGAATAACACAATCCTACACATATTTACAATACTGCCATCTAGTGACAAAAATATTAACTAATCAAATTCATACTTACAATGCTATCTAGTGACACAGAAGGGAAACTTAATTTTTATAAAGATTAATAAATACTGTTTTCTTACTTGTCCATTCCAGTAGTGTACGCTAAAATAATACAAGCGTTGACAGCCATGTCTACTGGCACCACGTCAGCTAGCAGAGAGTCGTTGCAGTGCATTGTACGAATGACACCTGAAACATAATTAGCGAATATCGCCATCTGTTATGGAATAGCAAAAACTATTTCGTAGAGAATGTTATAGTCTACGCCATTTAGTGAATAGGAATACAACTAAGTAGTAGGTCCCATATATGATAGGAGCGTTTGGGTTGTTGCCACCGCTTTGTCTATTTCTACCGATAAGCAGCAGTGTGTAAACAAGCAGTTGTGAATAATGGAAAATCACTTTTTAGAATTCCGTAATTTAGTATATTAAACAACTAGTGAGATGTATTTTAAATTTAAGTAATTTAGGTAGTCTTAGCGATAGCTCAGCGGGGAGTGGTCCGTCTATCCAGACGTAGGTCGCAGGTTCGAAACCATCCCCAAAAGCATCCACCGATAAGTTTTCTAAGATACTTGTGTATTCATTGTTAATTATCGCTTGCTTTAACGGTGAAGGAAACATCGTGAGGAAACCTGCATATTTTCCTGAGAATTTCTCCACAAGAATTTTGAAGGTATGTGAAGTCTGCCAACCCGCAATATGCCAGCGTGGTGGACTAAAGCCTAACCCTTTCCATTCAGTAAAGAAGGTTCGTGCCCAGCAGTGGGACATACACAGGACTAGTATTATTACTAGTATTCTCTAGGCCAGGGTCTGGATGAAAATCAGCGCCAAGCAATTTTATTGTTTGTCATTATGCTGATCTAGATCCTCTTGGCACTGTTGTGGTGACACATATACCGTTCACACTTGTTTTTTTTTTGTTTGTTTTGTTTTATTTACCTATTGTTTTGATACTTATATTGTTAAACTTTTTACCACCCATTGGTTGCCAATTAATGTTTCTTTCTTTTCTTTCTTTCTTTCATTATTATTGTATACAAAACAGTACTTACCTTTTCCGGCTCCAACGAGTAAGCCTGTAGGTCCATTTAAGTTGTCAACCCATCCAGGTAGCGGTTCCTTGTGAGCTGCTGTTACTGTAATAGAAAAATCATTAAATAATTAATAAGCTCACACCTGTATAAAGGGGTAGGCAGAGGTATTTGTTATAGCATAAGCCGGCAAACGAGCAAGTGGGTCACCTGATGGTAAGTGATTTCCACCACCCATGTATGCCCACAATGCCGATCATAAATTAATAATTAATGAATTGGGAAAAGTAGTTTTGGGCCTCCGGTTATCTCACTCACCAAGCTGTTACTTTACGGGGTCTGTGAGGCAGATCAACCCAGTCGAGCCGATCCATTCATGATGTAGAAAACTGTCTACAGCAGTGTTTCTCAACCTTTTTTAGGCCATTCCCCACCTTAACATTTTTTTGTTAAATTTGTCACCGATATCTAGCATTGCATTTAAATAAACGAAAGCGAAAGTGTAAAAGTCGTGTCGTGTCCATTTTTAAATTGCCCCCCTTAACTATCGAATTGCCCCCCTGTGGGCTCCATGTTGGGAAACACTGGTCTACAGCGTGGCTCTACAACTTGCAAATAAATAAATTAAGTAAAGAATAGTTTTTCCCCTCACCGATAGATGGCCGTGCGATGCATATGGGGAATTTCCCCGCGTGCTGCGATACCAAGTCTTCGGTCAGAGATTTGGTGTAAGCGTATGTGTTGGGCTGCGGGTCGATCAATCTGAAACAAGGACGTGAGTTTGAATCCTGGACGTGGAACAATGACTATCTAGTATAGAGTTTTATATTTGTTTATATTCTAAAATGAATTAGTTAGAAAGAAACAAAACATGTATTGATTTTTTACACATTTGAATTGTTTTTTTTAATTATTTTGTGGTGACCTGACGAGCAGGTCGCTCGGCTGATGGTAAGGTCCACACTTCAAACAGACACAACACCACACAGAACTTTGGATTACAAAGCACTACATGGCACTGGAATGCGTTCGTCACCCTGACACATAACTTGTTAAGTTTAATGCCCAGTAATTTCGCTTTCATGGTTCTTCAAAACAAAACAACTCTGCTTGGCGGAAGAAATAAACAAAGCGGTGGTACCATCCAGACTATACGCTTGGTTCTCACATACTAGAAATCTAGCACCTAGTAGAATTAATACAAAAATGAAGGAAGTCAAAATCACTTTCGAAGATTCCGTTACAGACAAACATACTTACATACATCTGAAGCTAATAAAAGCGTGTTAAAATTCCCGAGCGCTATGACATGTCCTTCTTTAAACGAGGCTTAAAAAGAGTATTCCTTCAGCAGTAGGCAGCGGCTTGATTATACCCCTGGCATTGCCGATGTCCATGAGCGGCGGTCACCGCTTACCATCAGGCGGGCCGCTTGCTCGTCTGCCTAACAAGGCAATAAAAAAAATCTTACTTCGGCTGCATATGCGCCAATAACTCGTCGTCCATCCAACTGGCGCAGTGCATGACATGCTGAGGGCGGTGATTGGCAGGGTACACCTTCTCTTCCAGGAGGTCCACCTCGCAGCGGCAGTACGATGTCGATACGTGGATAAAGGCCTGGGGTGACACAGAAAAATAATTATTTATTAATTTATTTACAACTTAATTGTACATTGAAATAAAACTAATTTAAACGGATTTTATCGCGGTTTTTTATTTTAATTATGGTCCCGACGTTTCGAAAGCTTTTCAGCCTTCGTGGTCCACCCCGTGACCTTTTTTCAATTCAACCATTTTATTTCAATGAGTAACATTCGCGTAAACGTAAGAAATCATTAATTGTACATCACAATATAAAGTATTAAAACTATACAATAGACATCTGAATAATAAAAAGAAGTACAATTGGCGGCCTTATTGCTAACGGCAATTTCTTCCAGGCAACCTTTGGATGGACTGGATTGATAGGTAAATGAGCGGGCGGTCAACATATAAATGAAACTTACACAGAATAAATGTACATATTTTAATATATACTAAATATGTAATTAGGAATCTTTTTTATAGCTTAGCAGCAAGAGTATGTATCACTGACAGTTTTTTTTATCTGAGTTAAAGTAACTTTCATAAAGCACTGCACGGCACTGAACTGCGCTCGTCACCCCGAGATACGAGTTGTTAAGTCTCATAATGCCCAGTAATTTCACTGGCTTCAATGTCCTGCAAACCGAAACACAACAGTGCTTAGACACTGTTGCTTGGCGGCAGAAATAGACAAAGCGGTGGTACCAACCCAGACGGCCTCTCGCATATGAGTGAACTACCACCTTGTCCAGTGCAGTCCAAAAAACAAACAATGAGTTTATCGGTGGTCACCAGAATCATGCCGGCCTGTATAAATACTTCTTCACACTCCGAAGAGGCAAGAAGGAAATCTAGCGGCCTGCGACAGGACAGGTGGATTTATAATTACGATGAACGGCCGCAAACGAGTATGCATCTCAATTGCGTCAGTGGCGTAGTTGTAATACGTACGCGGTACGACTGGTCGGTGGCGGTGACGACGAGGTCTAAGGTTCGACCTCCGATTCGGGTAAAAGTGATCTTGGATTTTCTATCACAAAATTCTCTGTATTGGCTTGCCCTCTATCACATCACAAGACGGAAATAAACTCGGCAACTCTCTCTCTTCGATAAGATTTTTCGAAGGTATATGAAGTCTGCCAACCCGCATTAGGCCAGCGTGGTGGACTAAGGCCTGATCCCTCTCATTCAGTAGAGGAGGCCTGTGCCCAGCAGTGGGATGAATGTAATATATAGGGCTAATTAAAAAAAAACTCTCTTTCTCTCTCTATCTATCTCAAATATAGGTATGCTGCTTGTACTGCAGCCTGCCCTTTCAGAGATTATAAGCCTGTGTACATACATATATGTTATAATTTACCTCAAGGTTTTTGACTCCTTCAGCAAGTTCTAGAACCTTCTTGGTGCCCACTGTATTCATGTTGACAGCATCGCGGATGAACATGTCGAATCTGAAATCATATGGATTTATTTTACTAAGCTGCGTTTTATTCTAGTAAAAAAGGTTCATACGAGCTGAATCGCAAGCAAGTAAAAATAAAAGATTATGTCCATGACAATAACAACTAACTTTAGTTGATTAAATGACGAGACGAGCAAGGCGCTCGCCTGATAGTAAAACGCCTGCCCATAATCAACAGCAATACAACACAGCACTGGATAGCACTGAATTGCGCTCGTCACCCCGAGACATAAGATGTTAAGTCGCATATTGCCCAGTAATCTCACTGGCTTCAATGCCCTTCAAACCGAAACAAAACAGTGCTTACACACTGTTGCTTGGCAGCAGAAATAGACTAAGCGGACCACCCCAGACGGCCTCTCGCATACGAGGGACCTACCACCTTGGGATCCAATGAACTTGCATTTTGTAAGTAGTTTTTCTTCTATCAGAGGATCACAAACAAGTGGTCTCAACCGCCTACAATACCCAAATCTCGGACATTTTGTCGACCAATTAAGGGATTGGGAAGGGGAGGTATTTTGGGACTCCACACATCTTTTGTAGGAGGAAAGCTACACTGTATCTACAACTGTCTACAGAATGAGTAAGTTGGCTGGACCGGGTTAGCAACACTTTATCGAATAGGACTTGCGTTAAGTGATAGTGAAAGGCACCAGTAGCCTTTTGTACTGTGGATTACATTTTTAGAGCACCCATAACCCCCCTTCTATTTTTTACAAGGGCTGACAAACGAGCAAGTGAGTCACCTGATGGTAAGTGATCTCCACCGTCCATAATTATCCATAATACCTAAGGAATAACATATGCTGATTAGCTAACTGAATTGCTGATTTCTTTTTCTTTCTACATGACGCCAACCCAACCCAATGGTAAGGTCCACTTTCCTATCATGGTTGGATGGTGGATTTGGTATTGTGTGGGGAAACCCACACCTTTCCTACCCGCAACGGGAATCAAACCTGGTCATCCTCATCCTTCAATCAGCAATGCACCATGTGAAGGTGAGGTTGGCTTTGGACATAAGATGTTGGTGGCATTTACACTCCACGCTGACTTCTGCTTTATCCTACTAATATTGAAAATGTGAAAATTTGTTTGGATCTTTGGATGTTTGTCCGTCAATCACGCTGAAACTACTGAACGGATTTTGAAGAAATTTGGTATACAGACAGGGTATGAGGTGACTTGGGTGATAGGCTACTTTTTATCCCGGAAAAAGCAGATCACGCGGGCGGAGCCGCGAGCAAAAGCTAGTACAAAACCCACACACAAGTTTCAAGAACAATTCAACAGCTATAACTACCTGACACACGCGGCACAGTGGAAAATGATCTGGCATTCATTGTGTAGAAGTTCCCTGTCAGCTGCTGATATACCCAGGTCTTCGGACAGTATGTCTCCGGGAATCACGTGCAGTTTCTCCAGACTCTTGGGGCATTCTTTGTGGATTCTGTCAAACATCTGGAACGAGATGCGGTTAAGTGTCAGTCCGAGTCGCGTACGAAGGATTTTTTTTTTTACTAGGCCTGTATTATATACGACCCACTGCTGGGCACGGGCCTCCTCTACTGAATGAGAGGGATCAGGCTTTAGTCCACTACGCTGGCCTAATGCGGGTTGGCAGACTTCACATACCTTCGAAAAATCTTATCGAATTCTCAGGTATGCAGGTTTCCTCAGGATGTTTCCTTCACCGTTAAAGCAAGCGATAATTAACTATTAATTTACACGTAACTTAGAAAAGTCAGTGGTGGATGCTCTTGGGGCTGGTTTCGAACCTGCGACTTTCGTCTTGACAGTCCATAACACTCCCCGCTGAGCTATCGCTGCTTATTAAGGATTAAGAAGGATTACGCACCTTAAATGTTTAGTTTTTGTAATTTTAAGCAGCTTCAGAAAGAAAAAAGAATCACTAATAAGTTCTCAACTTATCCATTATGTATGCCGGTCAAATGTTTTTTTAATAGTGTAAGTATTTAAATGAGCAAATTGATAATCTGATGTTAAATGAACTAAATGGGAAAATATCCAAAGAATCATGGACGCTTTGCCCACCTATTAAAGGGAACAGGATTTTGACCTACGGATATCTCACTTACTGTATGAAACACAACAGCGAGCTGTTAACGTTTGTATTCTGTGAAACTGTGGTATCAATCCGGTCGAGCCGGCCCATTCATAACGGAATACGAAAGAAAATCGGATACTCCTCAACGAATAACAGTAGCCGCACTGCGATTTGGATTTTGAAGTTACTATTAAATGTTTATCAGCATAATATGGGTCGCAACAATAAAACATATTCTATAGCTCTGAATTCATGACTCAATATAAATACAGCGCCATCTATCACATGTATTCAGAAACATTAGTTCGTCTATTGACCGCTAGATGTCACTTACCCGATAATTCAGGAACTCTTCAAGCCGCTCTTTGCTGCTGTGTCCTTTTTTCGGCCTCATGAGGAGATAGATCATTTTCAAGTCTGGACAGCATCTCAGGAGCTTCTCAACGAGGACCTTCCCCATGAACCCCGTGGCACCAGTTATGAAAATGGATTTATTTGCGTAATACTCCGCTACCCTCAGCGACCTCGTCATCTTGAGATTTTAATCTGTGGAAATAAAAAAAAAATCAGCCGACTTTAAAAGAGAGATTCTGTATTCAACCCGCATGTATGCGCTTCGGCAATTCTCGTCTATTTGTAAAATACAAAGGGGCGAATATATGATACAAATTAAATATAAACCAATATAAATAGTCTATGTACGTTTTTTTCTAATGTCAGACTTCCTGCCGTTGTGCCGATTGCCATATCCCCCACCCTAGTCCGTGAATCCCTACATTTAAGGATCCCCTCCCTCTTCCCATGCTTGTTGGTGTGCCTTTTCCTGCCAGCCTATAGCGCGGCGGTTATTCCAAAGTTCCCATAATCTTAAGTTAGTCTTATTAATGACAATTAATGTTCTGTACTTGACCTGTCATAAGCGCTTTCTTAGCATAATGAATAAAAATTTTGATTGTTGAACCGGACGGCCAGACATTCATTGTATATTCGTAACTCGTAAAAACGAAACATTCCTAAAACGCATCATTTATATTGTACTTCATAAATTTATGTTTTACTAACATTATTTTACTAACATCGACTTATATGCAAGAAGGTTTAAAAGTAATATATGAAGATAAGATTCTTATGAATGAATGTACAGCATCGTCTCAATATAACTTATATATACAGGGTTATTTTTAAAACACTGACAACCTCGCAGGGCCATATAGCTGACTCCATAAGGAACAACTTTTGTTCTACGAGTTTGGACATAACTCAATACATAAGAAAAAAAAAGGATTGTACAAGTTTTTGTTATGTAGTTATTTTGTTCGTACGTCTACGTGTAGGTATTATCGATCGAGACGGCGCGGCCGGTCATTGAACTGACGCACGCGCCCGCGTGTATTACGTAATCTGCGCGTAGGTAAAATTCAAGACGGAAATTAAATTCATAATTATTTTTGTATGAGAATAAAATCTAACAAATTATGAAAAGTCGTAGAACAAAAGTAGTAGCAAATGACCTTAGGAATCTACTCCTGCGAGGTTGTCAGTGTTTTAAAAATAACCCTGTATAATTAAATTGTGACCAACTTCGACTTATACTTGAACGAATGAAAAAAGAAACACCCAAGTCCGTCTACATTTGGTTGAGTTATGCATGGTTATACATAAAACCGCGTCGAATTAAGAACCTCCCTCCCTTTTTTCGTCGGTTAACAAAATGAGGACGAATTCGCAAAAGTACTGCAAGGTCAACTAGATAATATGAAAGTATAGTCCTTCAAGGTTACGTTTGGTCATTCATTTATAAATAAACCATTCCTATTCATACAGCTCTGTAGTATAAATAAAATAAATAAATACACCCAACAGTCACACACATAGTCCTGACCCCAAAAGGTTAAACCTGTATCGTGGGTATCAGGAACTACGAGGGACTTGCGGTCCCACAACACACACACCCGAAAAAAAAATTGTAATAAATGTTTGTCTTGGTGCGGGGATCGAACCCGCGGCCTATCGCTCTAATCAAATAATCATAACTTGTTGTCATAGAATAAACAAATAAAAATATATTGTGACTATAAATTGAGATATAAACTATCCTATCTCTCAAGTTTCATCAAACCGCACACAATTTACAAAATTTGATTAAAATCGCTTCAGTAGTTTAGGAGTTCATCGCGGACAAACAACGTGACATTGCATTGTCATTTGCTACTACTTTTGTTCTACGACTTTTCATAATTTGTTAGATTTTATTCTCATACAAAAATAATTATGAATTTAATTTCCGTCTTGAAAGTTACCTACGCTCTGCGCGTATCGCAGATTACGTAATACACGCAGCGCGCGCGTCAGTTCAATGACCGGCCGCGCCGTATCGATCGATAATACCTACATCCAGCCGTCAGCTGACGTACGAACACAAACACTACACAACAAAAACTTGTAAAATCATTTTTTTTCTTATGTATTAAGTTATGTCCAAACTCGTAGAACAAAAGTTGTTCCTTATGGGGTCAGCTATATGGCCCTGCGAGGTTGTCAGTGTTTTAAAAATAACCCTGTATAAAGATATATTTCTTTACACGTGCATTTTAACACATCCTGTAACGTCATAAGATACGTCGTGCCCTCGTTTTACATCATTTGACTGGCGCACCTTCCATCGGATATGATAATATATTAATATTATATCTAATATATAAAATTCTCGTGTCGCGTTGTTGGTGGTTAATCTCCTCCGAAACGGCTTGACCGATTCTCATGAAATTTTGTGTGCATATTGGGTATGTCTGAGAATCGGACAACATCTATTTTTCATCCACCTAAATGTTAAGGGAAGTATTTTTATTTTTTGTTAAGAAAATTATTTTTTTAAAAGGATAAAATGACCTTGACCCATTATGACCTTGATATATTAGGTACTTCATAATCACAGTCATGTAACAGTAATTAAAGTTTACACAATCAATTTTAAGTACTCATTAATACAATGATGATGTACTGCATGGTTAGAATTTTAAATTGGTCGTGTTATAGACATCTATTAATGACAGTTCATATAAATAGATGATGGATAATCCTACGGCAGCAATGACGAGACGAGTAAGGCGCTCGCCTGATGGTATCGCCACGCCTGCCCATAAACGGAAGCAAACCACACATAACTTTGAATTACAAAGCACTGCACTGAACTACGCTCGTCACCCCGAGACATAAGATGTTAAATCTCATAACGCCTAGTAATTTCACTGCCTCCCTCAAACCGAAACGCAAGTGCTTACACACTGTTGCTTGGCGGCATAAATAGACGGCGCGGTGGTGCCAACCCAGACGGCATCTCGCATACGAGGGACCTACCACCTTGTAATTGTAACTCGATTCCGAAATAAAAATAATCCCTGTGAACTAATTAAAAAGCGTATATAATTATATGATATTTATACGATAATTGTGAGCAGTTTGTGTATGTCATGCTCGCTTTAATGTCTGTGCTTGCGGCGGCGTCGTGTGCCGGGTTGGTCACTTCCCTGTAACATGGTTGAGGAGGCCGATGGCTGGCACATGCGTCATGCTCGTGAACGGGTGCTGCTTGTGTGGACTGGTCTGCTCAAACTCTTATTGCGTGTTTAGTTAATTTATTCATATAGTTCTTGAGGATCATGCACAAAAAACTATTATAATCTAATTATTTTACTTTTAGTACAAGATCCCGGGGAACACTGTCCTTCACCCATCTGTTTAGCGGATGAAAATAATATTTTAGGGTATAAAATGTGTTGCTGAACACATACCAATAGGGTTGCCTAAAAATATGGTCAAGGATATGATTAACATTTTAAAAAAAAATATTTTTTATAATTTCCCTGACTTGCTTACCAAAAAAAATGAACCTTCAATGATATGTGTACAATGTATACTACCTGCAAAAAATAGGTTGCCTACCTTTTTCTGGCCACTACTACCTGGTTGCCGTGTGCAAATAGGTAACTAAAAAGTGGTCATTGCGTTCATCTAGCTCCTAGCTTTTGCAGGTAGTATACATTGTGGGTTTTTATTAAAGGTTCATTTATTTGGTGAACAAGTCAGTGAAATAATATCTTTTTTTTTTAAATTCGTAAAACATATCCTTGACCATATTTTTTGGCAACTGTATTGGTATTAGCAACACATTTTATAGCCTAAAATATTATTTTCATCCGGTAAACAGATGGGTGAAGGTCAATGTTCCCCGGGATCTTAGACCATTTATAACGTTCCTCATTGGCATAAATTGAGCTGCTCTAATTCAAATAAATAATACTTTAATGTAGTAGTGTATCGTAAATCAGTTTAGAAAAGAGCAACGTTAGAGTTTATTGCTTTTTTGTCTTGAACGAAACAGCATTCCGAACTGGCTGTAGAGATAAAATTTGACTGAATCTAAATGTTTGACATTTTAATGATTCAATATTTTTTTATCCGAGCACGACAAAGTGACTGCACTGCATCTGATGGTAAGCGTAGTGCAGTCCAAAACACCAACGGTGTTAAAACCTGCCATAGTGACCCGCACGCCTTGTGTGGATCGCGTTCCAGGATCAGCCAGTTTATATCCGGTTTTCCCGAGCGGCTTGCGACATGACTAGATAGTGGTTGAGGCGGGTATAGGGGTACATCCATGCATCAGTCATCCGCCTGTCTTGTCGCAGGGCCCTCTATTTGCTTCCCTCTTGGGAAGAAGCATTTATAAAGGCCGGCATGATTCTATTGATCACGGATAAACTCATTGTTTGTCGGTGGTCACTAGTTTTTTGGACTGCACTACGCTTACCATCAGATGTAGTGCAGTCACTTTGTCGTGCTCAGATTAAAAAAAAAATATGTGTAAATCTAGACCTGTAATTAAAGGAGGTCAAAATCACGTTCAAAGACAAGTTACAGACAAACCTACCAACCTACCAACATACAAACATCATACAACACATACATACGTCCGAAGCTAATAAAAGTGTGTTAAAAATTACTTAATTTTATCGGAATAAAAATCTATGCGAACGAATTTTATTCCAAACTAGCATTTGCTCGCGGCTCCGCCCGCGTGAAAGGCTTACTTTTATACAACCTTTTATCCCTTATTTCATGTGTCCATCTATAAAATTGACGAAGTTTCATACAAACTTGCGACCCCTATTCGCCCCCTTAGAAATGGAATTTCCGAAAATCCTCTCTTAGTGCTCCCACTACACTCCCTGAGAAACCTTCATACCAAATTTCATCTTTCTACGTTCAGTAGTTTCGGCTGTGCGATGTCCGTCAGTCAGTCAGTCACTCAGTAACGGAAGAGTTTTATATATATTGATGATTGATAACAGCACAAATAACGGAGAAACCTATTTACATAATATATAAAAAAAAAAAAAGAAAACCTCCTTTTTAAAGTCTGTTAAACAACCGTTTCTATGTCAAATTTTAAAAATCGAACATTTATTGACATATTGATATCGTGTTATTCAGAAAGCTCGTTGAAGGCGCACCATATTCATATTAATGTGAATGCTTTCAGGGTCGCCACCTCAATAGGGTTGCAAAGGGTGGGGAGACTGAATTCTAGTACAAGATAGTGTGTCATTTAGGAAAGGAAGGACATCTGTCACCTTTCTGTTGAACCAGTTTGTCGGGCGTTTTTTATAGCATAGGCCGGCAAGTGAGCAAGTAGGTCACCTGATGGTAAATGATCTCCACCGCCTATGTACTCCTACCATATCAGAAGAATCATGGGTGCGTTGCCGACCTTAAAGGAAAGGAATAATTAGGGATTGGGAAGGGGATGGGATTTGGGCTTCCGGATATCACACTCACCGTACGAAACGCAGCAGTAAGCCGCTACTTTATGTCGGTTTTCTGTGAGACAGTGGTAACGAACCGCTTGAGACCTGTGAGTGGTAGAGCCACGCTGTAGACAGTTTTGTCTATAGCATGAATGGGCTGGCTCGACCGGGTCGTTACCTCTGTCTCACAGAAAACCGACGTAAAGTAGCGGCTTGCTGCTGCGTTTCGTACGGTGAGTGAGATATCCAGAGGCCCAAATTCCCCTCTCCTCCCAAAATCCCTTTTCTTTAAGGTCGGCAACGCTCCCATGATTCTTCTGGTGGTGGGCGTACATGGGCAGTGAAGATCACTTGACAGGTGACCCACTTGCTCGTTTGCCAGCCTATTCTATAAAAAACCCTGAACCCGAGACCTTAGCATATCAGTCGTACTCGTGCGCAATACATAATAGTATTGATTAATGTATTTGAATCGTAGTATCACTACATAGTATAAAATAAAGTCGCTTCCAGCTGTCTGTCTGTCCCTATGTATGCTTAGATCTTTAAAACCACGCAACGGATTTTGATGCGTTTTTTTTAATAGATAGAGTGATTCAACAGGAAGGTTTATATGTATAATACATGCATAATATACTAGAGAAACACTGATAATTTTAGAGGTTTCTAATGTGATGTCATAAATAAACACATTTTTGTGCGCTTACATTGCAAACGCTGGCTAAACCCTACGAGATAGATCAAAATGATGTACTACAGTATTGTACACCTTAAAAAGGTCTACAAAAAAGTCCGCGATGGTATATGTCTATCTCTTAGGGATAACCCACAATAACCATTTTTTATGCTTTACTTTTTACGACAAATAATGGCTTATTCACGAATGGCTTTGTTACATTGCAAACGCTAGTTAAACCCTACGAGATGGATCACGCGGGCGGAGCCGCGAGGAAAAGCTAGCAAATATAATTCTTTGCAATATTATTTTGCAATTCGACATTCCTAATATAACATCTGTTCTATCAATAAAATTGCGAGTTGCATAATAACGTTACATCATCGAACCCATAAATTATAATAGATGTCTAATTTATTTTATGAATCGATAGCTCAACGGGTAGTGGTACGGCCTGTGGAGACGAAAGTCGCAGGTTCGAAACCAGGCCCAAGAGCATGCACCTCTGACTTTTCTAAGCTACGTTGTTAATTATCGCTAGCTTTAACGGTGAAGGAAACATCGTGAGGACACCTGCATACCTGAGAACTCGATAAGATTTTTCGAAGGTATGTGAAGTCTGCCAACCCGCATTAGGCCAGCGTGGTGGACTAAGGCCTAACCCCTCTCATTCAGTAGAGGAGGCCCGTGCCCAGCAGTGGGACATGTATAATACAGGGCTAGTAAAAAAAAAATCTAATTTACATAATGACTAGCTATTACCCGCGACTTCGTCCGCGTGGTTATTGTTAAGTTCACAGATACTTTTTAACCGACTTCAAAAAAGGAGGACGTTCACAATTCGACTGTTTTTTTATGTTTGTTACCTCAAAACTTTGGACTGGGTGTACCGATTTTGATGATTTTATTAAGTTTAATTTTTGTTCGTGAGATCCTATTTTTTTTCTAAAACTATTTTTATTTTCCAAAATAAATATAGACTAAGTTACTCCATGTTGCATTGGCTATCTGCCAGTGAAAGCCCCGTCAAAATCGGTCCAGCCAATTCAGAGATTAGCCGAAACAAACAAACAGACAAAAATTTTAAAAATGTTATTTTGGTATATGTACCGGGTATACATCCAAATGCACTTAGTAAAAAGCGGTTATTTTAATATTACAAACAGACACTCCAAATTTATTTATTTGTATAGATGTATAGATGGATTCAAGGATTCGTGCCTTCGATATTAAAGTTAAAACCACTCAAGACTGCCTCGGTGTATTGCGTACGCGGTACGACTGCTGTGCTGAGGTCTCGGGTTCGATCCCCGGGTCGGGTTATATAACGTTATTTTATCACGAAATGCTCAGTGTCAGCCCGGAGTCTGGAATTGTGCATTGTGAGATAATTTAGAAATGCGTAAGATTTTTTTAATAGCATAGACTGGCAAACGAGCAAGTGGGTCATCTGGTGGTAAGTGGCTCGACCGGGTTGTTACCACTGTCTCAAAGAAAACCGAAGTAAAGTAACGGCTTGCTGCTGCATTTTGTATGGAGAGTAAGATACCCAGAAGCCCAAATGCCCCTGCACTTCCCAATTCCTTAATTATCCCCTCCCTTAAAGGTCCGCATAACGCCCATGATTTTGCTAATGTTGAGGGCGTGCATGGGTGGTGGAGATCACTTACTATCAGGTGACACACTTGCGCGTTTGCCGGCCTAAGCTATACAAAAAGTTCAAAGCCGAGACCGCCGCTAACCGAAGACATATTTAAATTCCGATTAAATTAGTATATGTTTAATGATTTTTAAAAAAATCCTATGCCTATGTAAACTTTTTAAACTATATTAATATTATATTACCTATATATATCCAAAATTTAATCTGAACGGTAGAAAAAAAAATGTGTGCGTCTCGGGACGCTCGACAGAAGTGATAACTAAAACTAATGTGGGTTAAAGTGAGAGAGGAGGAGCCTACCTACTGCTGCCGTATACGTGAGAGAAAGGGAAGCCAGACAGAGTGGCGCCGTAACGCGTTACGTTACGAAGCGGTTTACCCTCCCATAACAAGTTATCACTTCAATAAATTCTATATCCTTTACATTTAAATTTTTATGTACACACTATACAAAACAAACTATAAAATATATCCGCAAAGTGTCTACGATAATATATTATTGTATGCGAAGTAAATAATAAAAAGATAATGTATTTTACACACGTACATTGTTCTGCGAAATCTTCCGTGTTGCATCCCGAGCTTAGAAATGCTAGTATTATTGAAACGACCAATAAAGCCGAGGAGTCAGGCCCTGGATTTAAATCTCACATCAACCACAATTATAATAAATTAAGCTCACGCCATTCTCCCTGATGGGGTAAGCAATTTTGCAACTAGTGAAATCACACTGGTGCTAAAACCTGCCATAGTGGCCCACCTTGTGTGGGTCGCGTTTCAGGGTCGGCCAGTGTATATTTCCGGTTCTCCCCAGGGGGCTTGCCCCCTGATCCTAACCCTTTTTCCATCCCTTTTTCCTTCCCCTCCCCCTTGGCCCTTTGGCAGGCCGGCATGATCTTGCCGACCTACGATGGACACATTGTTTATCGTTGGTCGACACTATTCTTGGATTGCGCTACACTTACCATCAGGTGTAGCGTAGTTTGCCGAGCCAGGATTAAAAAAAAAACATAAAAATTAAAAATGAAAATATTAAAGGTCGCAGGAAGTCGCTGGCTGCAGGCCGCTTCCATCAGATCGGGCTGGAAATCTTTGGGAGAGGACTATGTTCAGCAGTGGACGTCCTGTGGCTGATGATGATGATGAAATTATGTTTCGCCAAATTTATTTCCGTGTCACGACGTGATAGGAGCTGGATCTATTGCCATATCTGGGTTGGTACCACCGCTTTTTTATTTCTGCCGCCAAGCAACAATGTGTAAGCACTGTTGTGTTTCGGTTTGAAGGACATTAAAGCCAGAGAAATTACTGGGCATTATGAGACGTAACATTTTATGTCTCGGGGTGACGAGCGCAGTTTAGTTCCATGCTTTGTAATTCAAAGTTCTGTGTGGTGTTGCTTCTGTTTATGGGCAGGCGTGTCGTGTGTTGCTTGTCTCGTCATTCAAATCAAATAAAAAAAATGAGCCTCCTTCTTTTTTAAGTCGTTTAATAAACACAAGTGTCATCTGTTTCTCAACTTATGTACGCTACTAGAATAAGTGACATATGTCAATGGCATGTCATTTAGACGCGGCAATTACGAGTCATTGGAAACCACAAAGGTGTCTGTTTTGCGAAGTCATCTGTGGTCACAACTAGTAATTAGGGTTACCTTGTGCTAGTTAATTTTCTTTTATTTATAGTAATTTTTTTTTATCCTGGCTCGGAAAACTGACTACGCTACACCTGATGATAAGTGTAGCGCAATCCAAGAATAGTGTCGACCAACGATAAACAATGTGTCCATCGTAGGTCGGCAAGATCATGCCGGCCTGCCAAAGGCCAAGGGGGAGGGGAAGGAAAAGGGATGGGAAAAGGGTTAGGATCAGGGGGCAAGCCCCCTGGGGAGAACCGGATATACACTGGCTGACCCTGGAACGCGACCCACACAAGGTGGGCCACTATGGCAGGTTTTAGCACCAGTGTACGTTGGTCGCTATCCGGTCGGATACAAGTATCCTCCCACCAGTCATCATCATCATCAGCCACAGGACGTCCACTGCTGAACATAGGCCTTCCCCAAATATCCTGACCAACCTGTTGGAAGCGGCCTGCATCCAGCGACTTCCTGCGACCTTTATCAGGTCGTCTGTCCACGTTGTAGGTGGTCGTCCATACAGACGTTATAGTATAGACCGGCAAACAAGTAAATAGGTCACCTGATGGTAAGTGGTCACCGCCTATGTACGTCTACAACCAGAAGAATCATGGGCGCGTTGCCGACCTTAAAGGATAGGGATAATGAAGGGTAAGGAAGGGGGATTTGGGCCTCCGGATATCTCACTCACCCTAACGAAACGCAGCAGCAAGCCGCTACTTTACATCGGTTTCCTGTGAGACAGTGGTAACGACCCGATCGAGCCAGCCCTTTTATGCTGTGCTTGCATCGGTCATCCGCCTGTTCTGTCGCAGGTCTCTCGATTTGCTTGATTTGCGGAGTGAAAAGAAGCAATTATAAAGGCCAGCGTAATTTTTGACAGCCTCCGTGGCTTGTCGAGCGAGTAGCCGGCTGTGAAGCGAGAGACCGCGGGTTCGATAACTACACCGAGACAAATGTTTGTGTGATCCACAAATATTTGTTTCGGGGTCTGTGAGACCGAAAGTCTCTCGTAGTTCCTGCTACCTATGACATAAGACTTGTATCTTACTGTGGGGTCAGGACTATGTATGTGACTGTTGGGTGTATTTATTTTATTATTATTATTAAAAGTAATTTTTAGTTAGAAAGTGATTATGCGTTATCCAGAAATAGTTTCCCACGGTACTCGGTTTACAACATTGTTTAGCGAAAGGTTAGTTTTGGAGAATCATCTTGAGGTCACAGTGTTACACAACGCAACTTCAATTGTTCATAAATCATATTTATTTTTTTATTTATGGCTCTTGCAGTACTATGCATTTAGCCAGTGTCAATTACAATTCATTCTCAAGTTATTTTTACAAGAACGATGAAACACGGGTGCGCGATTTCAAGGTCTTGTCGGAGTTTTGGTGTTAACTCCTTTCAGTAAGATTCTTAATTCACTTATTTCAATGTTTCCATACACTGTTCATCACCGTCAATATTTATTGAACAAATCCACACCACTTTTATACAACAAACACAACTCTAAAATAGTTTATGAAATAAATCAAAATAAGCGATGAACTGCACTGTCAGAATTCCCGCCAAAACCCCTTCATAAATCATACAAAAGTATTTTATCCTGCTAAGTGACTACACTGTACATGAGTATATGAGCTATATGAGTCGTAAAGCCAAGCTGTAGACAGTTTTGTTGACTTTTTTATTTTACTCAATATTTTATATTAGAAATGTTATTATTGTGAAGGATATTCTAGGGTGTATTAGCTCTACGTTTTCGAAATTAATTCTTCGTATCTAAATAAATAAAACTCAAAGGTGACTGACTGACATAGTGATCTATCAACGCACAGCCCAAACCACTGGTGGGATCGGGCTGAAATTTGGCATGCAGGTAGATGTTATGACATAGGCATCCGCTAAGAAAGGATTTTGATAAATTCTACCCCCAAGGGGATAAAATAGGGGATGAAAGTGTGTATGAAACTTTGTCAATTTTAAACGTTCACGCGGTCGAAGCCGCGAACAAAAGCTAGTGAGTTATATGAGTCGTAGAGCCAAGCTGTAGACAGTTTTTTTGACTTTTTTATTTTAGTCAATATTTTATATTACAAATATTATTATTGTGAAGGATATTCTAGGGTGTATTAGGTCTACGTTTTCGAAATTAAATTATTAATTCTTCGTATCATTTTATATAATAGCCCTCAGGTCTCCACATGCGAGTGGTCGCCTGGGTTGGCACCAACACTTTCTATTTTACTGCCCTGCAGCAGTGTGTAACCACTGTTGTGTTTTGGTCTGATGCCCTCCCTTTTCCCATGCTTGTTGGTGTGCCTTTTCCCGCCAGCCTTTAGCGCGGCGTTTAGTCCAAAGTTCCCTTAATTCTAAGTTAGTCTTTTTAATGACAAATGTTATGTACTTGACCTGTCATAAGCGCTTTCTTGGCCTACATGATTAATAAAGATTTTGATTTGATATTCAAACCAGTGAAATTACTGGGCATTATGAAATCTTGCCTTAGGATGATGAGCGCTGTCCAATGCCATGCAGTGCTATGTAATTCAACCGAGCGAGTAGCAACCAGCGTGTTTCGTCATTGAAACTAATAAAAAAGTAATAAAAACATTAATTGCATATTTCTTACTAATTCGTATTATGTTTCGGTTGTGAGTGTTGTGAGACCTTAAGTACCCCTTAGTTACTGATACCTATGATACTGGTTAATTTAATGTTTTTTTTTAATGCACTGGCCGGCAAACATGCAAGTGAGTCACCTGGTGGTAAGTGATCTCCACCGCCCATGTACGCCCACAATACTAGAAGAATCATGGGCGCGTTGCCGACCTTAATCCTTGGTATAAATAGGAATAAGTAAGGGAGGGGGATTTGGGCCTCCAGATATCTCACTCACCGTACGAAACGCAGCAGTAAGCCGCTACTTTACGTCAGTTTTCTGTGAGACAGTGGCAACGACCCGGCCGAGCCGGCCCATTCATGCTGTAGACAAAACTATCTACAGCATGACTCTACCACTTGAAAATAAAATGTTTAATTGATGTGTACACATGGTGTTAAACCTTGCCATAGCCACGCACACACCTTGTGTGGATCGCGTTTCAGGATCAGCCAGTGTATATCCAATTCTCTCGGGAAGCTTGCGATATGCCTTAATAGTTAGTTGTGACAGGTATAAGGGTACATCGTTGTATCTCTGAAGAGGGAAGAAGCATTTATATAGGCCGGCATGAATCTGGTGATCACCGATAAACTCATTGTTTGTCGGCGGTCGCTGGTTTTTTGGTTTGCACTACGCTGACCATCAGGTGTAGTGCAGTCACTTTGCCGTGCTCGGATAAAAAAAATAATAATATACATATAAAAGATAGAGCAGCAGCGATAGCTCAGCGGGGAGTGGTATGGACTGTCGAGACAAAAGTCGCAGGTTCGAAACCAGCCACAAGAGCATACACCACTGACTTTTCTAAGTTACGTGTATATTAATTGTTAATTATCGCTTGCTTTAACGGTGAAGGAAACATCGTGAGGAAACCTGCATACTTGTGAATTCGATAAGATTTTTCGAAGGTATGTGAAGTCTGCCAACCCGCATTAGGCCAGCGTGGTGGACTAAGGCCTGATCCCTCTCATTCAGTAGAGGAGGCCCGTGCCCAGCAGTGGGACGAATATAATATAATAGGGCTAATAAAAAAAATAAAAAAATATATATATAATAGATAGCATCATGAAATCAGTGTGGCCGGTAGGACTATTTTTACACAAATTTATTAATCATACACCAAATATTTGAGCCTTTGAAAGTGCAATGATAAATTACTGAGAAAAGTAAATAATATAACCAGTTTTGAAGGTTAAATTGCTCAACCGATTTTGATGTAATTTGGCACAAACCTGGGGTCAATGTGTGCCATAGCCGATACTTTCAAATTATCGGCTCAAGGAGATTTTTAAATAATATTTACTTAACATAGGCCTTCGAATTCTCTTTGGATTTTAGCGATTCGCCTTAGTTATGCTTATTTTTTTAAATAGGAAGTACAGTTTTTTATCAACATTTTGCTGGTTGGAGGATACTTGTATCCGACCGGATAGCGACCACCGTACACTGGTGCTAAAACCTGCCATAGTGGCCCACCTTGTGTGGGTCGCGTTCCAGGGTCAGCAAGCGTATTTCCGGTTCTCCCCAGGGGGCTTGCCCCCTGATCCTAACCCTTTTCCCATCCATTTTTCCTTCCCCTCCCCTTGGCCCTTTGGCAGGCCGGCATGATCTTGCCGACCTACGACGGACACACTGTTTATCGTTGGTCGACACCATTCCTGGATTGCGCTACACTTACCATCAGGTGTAGCGGTCACTTTGCCGAGCCAGGATAAAAAAAAATCATCATCATCAGCCACAGGTCGTCCACTGCTGAACATAGGCCTCCCCCAAAGATTTCCAGACCGGCCTGTTGGAAACGGGCTGCATCCAGCGACTTCCTGAGACCTTTATCTTTACCTTTTTAGTTTTTTATAGTTTATATTATCAGAGGACGGCAAACTGTGAAATGGATCATCTTGGGAAAAATTATCACCATCTACACTAATATTATAAAGAGGAAAGATTTGTATTTTGGTATGTAACGAATAAACTTAAAAACTACTGAACCGATTTGAAAAATTCTTTCGCCATTAGAATCCTACATTATCCCTGATGAACATAGGCTACTTTTTATCCCGGAAAAAGTAGATCACGCGGGCGGAACCGAGAGGAAAAGCTAGTTGCTCATAAATATATGCAATATCAGAATCATAAAAGCATAGCTTAACTTAAAACTGTACTCCACACAAATGACCTTGACAATTTGCCATACAAAAATCTAGCGGAGTGGAGGTTACGCTTTTGAGATACATAGTGACGGAAGCGTTTTTATTGGTTAACTTTTTAACCGACTTTAAAAAAGAGGGACTCGATTCGGCGAGTTATATTTGCTTTTTTATGCATGGTTTCTCCGCCTACCGATTTTGTCAAAAAAAAAACATTCTATCGAGTTTAGCTGCGATATGGTCCCATATAAATTAAGTTAAGAGCTGATGATGGAGTTCGGAGTAACAAAATAAAAATCCCTAACTGTTTTTTGTTTTAATTTTTTTTATTATAATTGTGTTTTAATAAAGGGTTTTCTTTTTCGTATCATTTTCTGTTGCGAATAATGTATAATATTTAACATTTATAACCTATTGCCGTTAAAAGATGGTGACACAAATGAATATTTGGATCTATGCAATAAGAAAACCTTATTGTATCATGTGAACTGGACCATAATAGTTTCCCATACATGTTACATCATCATAATTAGATTAAAAAACACGCACGGAGACGCGTTTGTAATGCATACGCGGTACGACTGTTGTGCTGAGGTCTTGGGTTCAATCCCGGGTCGGGAAAAAGTGATATTGGGTTTTCTATCACGAAATGCTCAGTACCAGATCGGTTGGTAGGTCGACGCTGAGCATTTCGTTATAGAAAAACCCAATATATTTTTTTCTGACTCGGGGATCGAACCCGAGACCTCAGCACAGCAGTCGCAGCGCGTGAGTAATACAATTACGACACCGAGGCAGTCATTTCATCTACATAGTGAGTAATGGTTGTGACATACGAACAGATAGACGGACATCACCAAATTAAAAGAGTTTCGTTTTTGCTATAGGGTATTCAACCTTATTTCCATAATGTAAATCAGTGGTTCCCAGACTTTTTCTCATAGACCACTATAAAATTTAGCTTCCCAAAACTCGACAAAAAATTTGATGATTAGATCTAAAATATTATCTGCCTATATTGATAGGTGAAGTCAAGTCAATATTTTAGTTCTTGTTCGAAAGGGAGGTTCCCTTTCCAAGTCGGTGGAATATACCACTTAACTAACACACTTCCGAGTAATCAATAATTAAACATTTCCAAGTTCCGATTAACATTCCTCGATGGAATATTACGCAATTAAGTGACACTGACGACCCTTATGTATTTATAGCATAATGATAAAGGAAATTTTCAATGAATATGTATAGATTACCCACATTGTGTTAATTTTAACAATTCATTGTTATGATTCTATTTATATTTTGTTGCGTAATGGTCCGGAGTCCCTCAGCCAGCTAATCCACTTGATTACTATCAAACAATTTTCCGTGAGTAGCTAGTAACAAAAAAATCAGCTCATTCAAATCATTTTTTATGACCTCGTTATCGATACCTATTGGAAGCCCCTCCTTCCAATAGGTATGATTACTAACCAGCTGATTTTTTTGTTTTTACTTAGTTAATATTCATATAATTTAACAGTCATATTGTCCTACAAATAAAATAACAAATTTTTGAGTATCATCAAATCGAAATATTCTATCCTTGCTACCTCTGTTAGCTACCACAATAGAGAATTTTCGCATAGGGAATTGTTGGGCGTCGCATCGAAACGAAGCTACTCACGGAAAATTAGCTTGATAGTAATCAAGTGGATCAGCTGGCCGAGGAACTCCGGACTAAAATCATTTGAACTCTGAAATGAAATAGTGATTAATAAACTATTTCACTTTAATTCATTTAATTTCTCATCTTTTTTTTTATTCGAGCACGGCAAAGTGACTGAACTACACCTGATGTGCAATCCAAAAAACCAGCGACCACCAACAAACATTGAGTTTATCGTTGGTGACCAGAGTCATGCCGGCCTGAATAAATGCTTCTTCCCTCTAGGGAGAGGAAAGAAGCAAATCGAGGGGCCTGCGATAGGACAGGCGGATGACCGATGCAGGCACAGTAATACAAGGATGTACCCCTATACCCGCCTCAATCAACCATCAAGTCTTGTCGCAAGTCCCTCGGGAGAACCGGATATACACTAGCTGGTCCTGAAACGCGATCCACACAAGGCGTGTAGACCACTATGGTAGGTTTTAACACCATGTGTACGGTGGTCGTTATCCGGGTGCATATGAATATCCTACCACCAGATCAGAGACAGCCTCCGTGGCGCAGAGGGCGAGTAGCCGGCTGTGAAGCGAGAGGCCGCGGGTTCGATCCCCGCACCGAGACAAATGTTTGTGTGATTCACAAATATTTGTTTCTGGGTCTGGGTGTTGTGAGAGGGAAAGTCTCTCGTAGTTCCTGATACCCACGACACAAGACTCGTATCTTACTGTAGGGTCAGGACTATGTATGTGACCGTTGGGTGTATTTATTTTATTTATTTATTTATAGGTTCCCATTTACCACCAGAACCCTGTGACAGATATGCCGCACCACGTCTGTGTCTTTCTTTTCCATCTTTGTTATTAACTGCTTTATCTTTTAAGCCGTTATGGATAGCTGATTTAAATTTTCATAGAATATATCATATCATATTTATATGTATTGTATGCCAAATTTCGATTTAACGCGACATTTTGAATGAGGTCAAAATCATAAAGATTTCGTTACATACAAACATAATCTATGAAGCTAATAAAAGGTGTTAAACATTTTTAATGTCAAGAGACATCCTTCGACGGTCGGCAGAATTATGCCTGATATACACTGGCTGATGTCAGAAAGCCTCGCCTGAACGAGCTACTATGTTTGGTTTTTCAATATGTGTAAGGTCGTTAAACACACCACACCTCCTTATTGTAAAAAAATTGGTGTGTGTCGTGGGACACCAGGTAGGAACGAAGTTCCTTCGGCTAATGTAGAATCGACACAAATTGTAAAAAATACAAATTATCAACTAAAATAACAAAATATGTCTCTTTATTTTTGTTTGACAACATAAAATTACATAGAAATAGAATAGAAAAATAGAAATAAAAAAAGACGTGTAGCACTCGGAGACTGCCGCGGTAAAGCTATTGTATAGCATTTTTTATCAACTTATGTAATTATAAATAATAACGAGCTAGCGTAATCTTTTAAAAATCGAAGGAGATATAAAAATACTTCAAGTATTACTGGCTGAATGAATTTCATTTTAAAAAAGGAACTAACGCTGGCTGGTTATGCGACGCTTTTAACGCTTTTTTCTTACGGTTTTACTATCACATTTTTTTCAGTTCGGTCACGCAGCAAAATCCCTATCGCCTCCAAGCCTGCCGTAAGGAACTTCGTTCCAAAAATATTTAAAAAAATCATTTTGTGCCAGTCTTACGTGTAGAAATTAAGGTATGTGTAGACTTGTAAACTACAGACATAGACATACTAGATAACGCAATTCAAGTCTCAGTTTTGTCTTTATTTATATTAAAGGCCGGCAAACGAGCAAGTGTTACACAAGGTGGTAAGTCCCTCGTATGCGTGAGGCCGTCTGGGTTAGTACCACCGCTTTGTCTATTTCTGTAGCCAAGCAACAGTGTGTAAGCACTGTTGTGTTTCGGTTTGAAGGATATTGAAGCCAGTGAAATTACTGGGCAATATGACACTTAAAATCTTACGTCTCGGGGTGAGGAGCGCAATTCAGTGCCATGCAGTGCTTTGTAATTCAAAGTTCTGTGTGGTGTTGCTTCTGTTTATGGACATGCGAGGCGCTTACCATCAGGCGAGCGACTTTGTCATCTCGTTGTTCAATCAAATAATAAATAAGGGTGCGTCTCGGGACACTCGACAGAAGTTATAACTTAAACTAATGTGGGTTAAAGTGAGAGAAGAGAAGCCTGCCTACTGCTACCGTATTCGTGAAAGAAAGGGAAGCCAGACAGAGTGGCGCCGTAACGCGTTACGTTACGAAGCGGTTTACCCTCCCATAAGAAGTTATCACTTCAAAAAAAATGCACCTAAATAATATTTGTGTTGTCTATAAATATAAGTCTGTGGTATGTTTGTGAGTATAACTGCATTAAAGACGTATACCACACGGC
Source organism: Amorpha juglandis (assembly GCA_949126905.1). Classification (NCBI taxonomy): domain Eukaryota; kingdom Metazoa; phylum Arthropoda; class Insecta; order Lepidoptera; family Sphingidae; genus Amorpha; species Amorpha juglandis. The sequence continues at coordinate 7,430,910 of OX421393.1, forward strand.
TGGTATTTACTAGCCAGTTATGTTCAAGGTTCGTTTGCGAAATGAGTTGCGTTGGATCGGGCCGTCAAGACGATGTCAGTGTGATGACCGATTCACCATTATGCTGATGAATCGATTCATCCTACTAATATTATAAACGCGAATGTTTGTAAGTATGGATGGATGGATGTATGTTTGTTACTCTTTCATGTAAAAACGACTGGATGGATTTTAATGAAACTTTACAATAATATAGCTTATACATCAGAATAGGACATAGGCTACTTTTTATCCCGGAAAAAGCAGATCAAAAGCTAGTAATATATACTGGGTTACACCATAATAGCAGTTATAGTTAAGGTTTATGTCAAATTTGACGATAACAGTAACGCTGACGTTAACATTGACTATGAAATAAATAAATAAATACACCCAACGGTCACATACATAGTCTTGGTCCCACAGTAAGATACGAGACTTGTGTCGTAGAACTATGAGAGACTTTGGGTCTCACAACACCCAGACTCCGCGACAATTTTTTGTGGATACATAAACATTTGTCTCGGTGCGGGGATCGGACCTGCGGCTTCTCGCTTCACAGCCGGCTACTCGCCGGCTGCGCTACGGAGGCTGTCGATTTTCTGTCGTTTATTTTGTACTATGGGCTGGGTTGGCATCCGGACGTAATTCTGGGTCATTTAAAACCAGCGCTGTGTTGTGGCTCGCGCCATAACCACATTATGCTGTGCTGGCCTCTTGTTGTTACCATGAAGGCATTTTTATAGCATAGGCTGGCAAACGAACAAGTGGATCACCTAATTGTAAGTGATCTCTTCCGCCCATATACAATACCAGATGAATCATTAGTGCGTTGCCGACCTTAAAGAAAAGTTAACTAGGGATTGGGAAGGCGAGGAGGGTTTGGGTCTCCGGATATCTCACTCACCGTACGAAACGCTATTTTATTTTTATTATAGTTGTGTTATTTCGGAGTTGCGCCGCCGCCTCCGCTGCGCCATATTACGACGATATTTCATTTCCAACTTTTGTATAAGAATATTAAAAATAAATACATTTGTAACTTCGGCGATGCGTTTATTATTTATTTAAATCATGCGAATTCCGATGCCAATAAGGCTTATACGAGACGGCATTTCTCTTTAGAAATTGCACAAATCTACGCCTTGACTCAATTGGCTATTCGCAAGCCTTGGCCGTTATACATAATCATAAACAAAATGCATATTATTGGGAAACGACTCCGCGGATACTGATACGCACACGCGCGACTACACCGCGACTTTCAACCGACTTAATAATTACAAGTTGATATCTTCGTCGTCACTAGAATCTTATTACAAGGTAGTGTTACATACATCATTTTTTTCTATGCTGGCTCGGCAATGTGACTACGCTACACCTGATGGTAAGTGCGCAATCCAAGAATAGTGTCGACCAACGATAAACAATGTTTCCATCGTAGGTCGGCAAGATCATGCCAGCCTGCCAAAGTTCCCGGGATGAACTACGGGGTCCCTGCTAACGGAATACTGGCGACCGCGCAGTATCTCATCCCAGGGCCAAGGGGGAGGGGAAGGAAAAAGGGATGGGAAAAGGGTTAGGATCAGGAGGCAAGCCCCCTGGGGAGAACCGGATATACACTGGCTGACCCTGGAACGCGACCCACACGGGGTGGGCCACTATGGCAGGTTTTAGCACCAGTGTACGGTGGTCGCTATCTGGTCGGATACAAGTATCCTAGTGTAGATTTGCACTAAATAAGTAACTCAAATGACTTAATATGTTTGTATGTTTGATATAATAAGTCGATCAATTGATTTGTGTTATTTTTCACTTTATTTTATGGATATAGGAATTGTTCAAAAAGATGGTAATAATTTGAAGTTTAATTTGAAAAATTGGAAAAACGGCTATCGTCTTGTCTAGCTCCTAGAAAAAAGCACTAGTTTTTGTTTAATTCTGCTAACAAGTTTCAGTTCATGTAAAGCAAGGTATTTCATTTTAGCTGAGATTCAATAGTAGATTCCTCATATGCGATAGTCCGTGTCGTGTAGTTTGAAAGCATTTTTTTTAAGTTTTAGTTTTGAATAATATTTGAATGTTTAATTTAAAAAGCTACGGATTTTGATAAAATAAATAAACACTGTTGTGTTTCACTTGGAAATAAATTTAAACCAGTGAAATTATAAGGCGTTCTGAGACTTGACATCTCTAATCTTGGGGTGACAAGCGCAGTCCAGTGCCATATAGTGCTTTGTAAATCATAGTTCTGTGTGGTGTTGGTTCTGTTTATGGGCAGGTGGTGTTTATCATCAGGCGAACATCTTATTTTTTATAGCATAGCCCGGCTAACGAGCAAGTGGGTCACCTGATGGTAAGTGATCTCCACAGCCCATGTACGCCCACCACCAGAAGAATCATGGGCGTGTTACCGACCTTAAAGGAAAGGGATAATTAGGGATTGGGAAGGGGAGGGGATTCGGGCTACCGGATGTCTCACTCACCGTACGAAACGCAGCAGCAAGCCGCTACTTTACGTCGGTTTTCTGTGAGACAGTGGTAGCCACCCAGTCGAGCTAGCCCATTCATGCTGTAGACAAAACAATCTACAGCGTGGCTCTACCACTAAAAAAATCCAGCTCGTTTCATCATTCATTAGCTTGAAAAAGTATATTTTTTTGAGTTTACACATAGACTAATTCACAGCTACATTTTCACCAAAAAAAGATTTAAACGGGCGCGGTGTGTCCAAGAATGCAAGCTGTTAGTAAAGAATATTTATATAATATTTTTTATAGGGAAATCCGGCTAACGAACAAGTGGGTCACCTGATGGTAAGGCATCCATTGCACATGTATATTTACACTATACAACAATTATTGGTATTGCTGACCTTAAAGACAAAGGTTAATAAATGAGACCTTGGGAAGGGGAGGGGGTAGGGCAGGGGAAGGGCAAGGGGAAGGGGAAGGGTGATTTGGGTCTCCTGATATGGCAACAACAAGCTGTTACGTTGCGTTGGTTTTCTGTGAGACATTTATAATCCGGTCGAGCCGGCTCAGTCATGCTGTAGACAAAACTGCAGTATTACTCTACTATTTGTAAAACTACGATTAAAATACTACTACGGTTAATGGATATTGAGGTTGGATGCACAAATATTTGCTCCAGGGTCTGGGTGTTGTGAGACCGAAAGTCGCTCGTAGTTCCTGATACCCACAACACAAGACTCGTATCTTACTGTGGGGTCAGGGCTATGTGTGTGACTGTTGGGTGTATTTATTTATTCATTCGATGAAAATCTTACTTAATCTTACTAATATTTTAAACGCAAAAGTGTGTAAGTATGGATGGATGGATGGATGTATGTTTGTTACTCTTTCACGTAAAAACTACTGAATGGATTTTAATGAAACTTAATAACAATAGTATAGCTTATACATCAGAATAAGACATACCATTATTTATTAACATCTTCTTCTAAATATATAAAACTCAAAGGTGACTGACTGACATAGTGATCTATCAACACACAGCCTAAGGCTGCGGTTAGACGACGCGAAAAATTTCGCGCGCAAATGTATGTTTTATTAACTAGGACTTAACGTTGAAATTCTTTGTGAGTAACTAACCACGCGGCGACCGCGCGGTTGGAGCGTTGCGAAGAATTAAACATTATGGCTTAGTCAATAGAGTTTACATTAGTTTTTCGAGTGATTCGAGCGAGGCGCCCGCGCGGCCGCAACGCGGTGGGATTCCGTGTCATATAAACGCGCCCTAAACCACTGGAGGGATCGGGCTGAAATTTGGCATGCAGGTAGATGTTATGGCGTAGGCATCCGTTAAGAAAGGATTTTGATAAATTCTACCCCCAACGGGATAAAATACGGGATGAAAGTTTGTATGAAACTTTGTCAATTTTAAACATTCACGCGGGCGGAGCCGCGAGCAAAAGCTAGTTATATATGAAAATTTGAGTCACGTAGTTTGTCCGCGATGAACTCCTAAGCTACTGAACCGATTTTAATGCAGTATGAGTACAATACAGGGCTAGTATTATTTTATAAGATGGTAGGTCCTCATATGCGAAAGACCGTCTGGGTTGGTACCACCGCTTTGTCTATTTCTGCCGCCAAACAACAGTGTGTAAGCACTGTTGTGTTTCGGTTTGAAGGGCATTGAAGACAGTGAAATTGCTGGGCATTGTGAGTCTTAACATCTTATATATTGGGGTGACGAGCGCAGTTCAGTACCATGCAGTGCGTTGTAATTCAAAGTTCTGTGCGGTGTTGTTTCTGTTTATGAGCAGGCGTGCGGCTTACCATCAGGTGAGCACCTTGCTCGTGTCGACATTAAATCAAATAAAAAAAGTTTTTTTTTTATAAATGTTGATGACGAGACGAGAAGTTCGCTCGCATGATGGTAAGCGTCGCGTCTATCCACAAACAAAAGCAATACCAATCATTTAAATAATTCGAATAATAAATCACTGCATCCCGAGATATAAAATGTCAAGTCTTTTAGTGGTAACTAATGACACTGGCGTCAATGCATCTAAATAATATCGTCATTGGAAAATACTAAAGCGTCAATAGATGAACTTTACGATAGAGCTTTAAGTTGTTTTTTTAAGAAGAAATACGTAATATATGAAAATTTATTGATTTTTCCTATTATTTTTTTGTTTCCTAGAATATTTTAATCTATGTTATTATAAATCAATAGCTAGAAGTAGCAATAGGCCAGCGGGGAGTGGTACGGACTGTCGAGATGAAAGTCGCAGGTTCGAAACCTGCCCCAAATGCATACACCTCTGACTTTTCTAAGTTACGTGTATATTAATTATCGCTTGCTTTAACGGTGAAGGAAACATCGTGAGGAAATATTATTGTTATGGATATGCTATGTTAGGTTTACGTTATTAGGTGTACAATTTGGAACTACGTCGCTATAATTTTAATAAATAAATACACCCAACAGTCACACACATAGTCCTGACCCCACACTAGGTTAACCTGCATATTGGGTATCAACTACGAGGGATTTGCGGTCCCACAACACCCAGACTCGAAACAAGTATTTGTGGATCACACAACAATTGTCTCGGTGCGGGAATCGAACCCATGGCCTCTCGTTTCGCAGTCGGCTACTCGCCCTTGCGCCATGGAGGCTAAAATAGCAATTTTTTTACTAGCCCTGTATTATATACGTCCCACTGCTGGGCACGGGCCTCCTCCTCTACTGAATGAGAGGGATTAGGCCTTAGTCCACCACGCTGGCCTAATGCGGGTTGGCAGACTTCACATATACCTTCGAAAATCTTATCGAGTTCTCAGGTATGCAGGTTTCCTCGCGATGTTTCCTTCGCAAGCGATAATTAACTATTAATATACACGTAAGTTAGAAAAGTCAGTGGTGTATGCTCTTGGGGCTGGTTTCGAACCTGCGACTTTCGTCTCAACAGTCCATACCACTCCCAGCTGAGCTATCGCTGCTTATTACAGTACAGTTCAAATATAATAGCGACAAGGGACGTGCATCTCACGAAAGTCGCCAAAATCATGCCGGCCTTAAGTTATTCGTGAACGGGTGCAGCTCGTGTTGACTGGTCTAGTCAGACAGTTAACCTTTATTGCATAATCTTAAATAATTCATCATTCTTGTTAGAATGCACATAAATCATTATCAATTCATTATTTATTTTTATGTTCCGCATTGGCATAAATTAAGCAGTTTGAATTGTAACTAAAAACAACAGTATTAATATAATGTAAATATTGTAAATCAGTTTTGAAAAGAGCAACGTTAGAGTTTTTTGTTCGTTCTTTTTTAACGACACAACATTCCCAACTGAATCTAAATGATATATAACATTTTACAGATTCAATAAATATTTTTTTATTTGTTTATATGATCCACGAATAATTTGAAATAAATTTTTTTTTTTTTGGAGCACGGCTAAGTGACTGCACTACACTTGATGGTAAGCGTAGTGCAATCCACTCACGACCACCAACAAACAATGAGTTTATCGGTGGTCACCAGAGTCATGCCGGCCTGTACAAATGCTTCTTCCCTCTTCGGAGAGGAAAGAAGCAAATCGAGGGGCCTGTGACAGGACAGGCACAGTGATACAAGAATGTACCCCTATACCCGCCCCAATCAACATTCAAGTCATGTCGCAAGCCCCTCGGGAGAACCGGATATACACTAGCTGATCCTGGAACGCGATCCACTCAAGGCGTGTGGGTCACTATGGCAGGTTTTAACACCATGTGAACAGTGGTCGCTATCCGGGCGGATATGAATATCCTACCACCAGCAAAACTAATTTAAAATGACTATATTGCGGTTTTTGTTTTAGTTTTGGTCCCGACTTTTATAATTTTTTCAGCCTTCGTGGTCACGGGGTGGACTGAGATGTAGGTTGTCCCGAAATGTTAATGTTACATTATCTACCTTCAGTTTGAAATTATTAAGTTCTGTTGATGGTCCGACCTACGTAGAAGGAGCTCACAGTGTCTTGAGGTCTAGCAGTTGGTCTTTTGGGTTCCGATTTTATAAAGTGTATAATAGGATCCCAGGCTTATGCTAGCTTCCAACGTAGGGACCAAAATTAAAATGAAAAACCGCGATAAATCCGTTTAAATTAGTTATATTTCAATGTATTACATTCATGTATAAGAAATCGCCACGAATATTTGTTTCGGAGTCTGTGTTGTGGGACCGCAAGTCCCTCGTAGTTCCTGATACCCACGATACAGGTTAACTTAGTGTCGGGTCAGGACTATGTAATGTGACTTTTGGATGTATTTATTTATTTATTGTATTATCAAAAATAGAAGAACGCTTTATCAATATTTGTTAACCGACTTCAAAAAAGGGAGGAGGTTCTCAATTCTTTGCGTAATTTTTTGCACAACTAATTGTACTTAATAATTTCCATTGCACAGAAGGAAAACAGATCTTTTGTGGGCAAAATCAAAATGGTTTTATTTTATTTTTAGCGTTTTATAAAAAATCATGTCTACCTCGGTAGCGCCGCTGTATCGCGGGTACGACTGCTGCATTGAGGTCTCGGGTTCGATCCCCGAGTCGAGTCAAAGTGATAGTGGGTTTTTTTATCATTTGTACTTGGTACGGCGATAAGCCTGCCCCCTATCACATCATGGGCCATCATCGGTCAAGGTATTTGGGTCACTATGGTAAGGTCATCATTTATTTATTTATTTGGACAACCAGTAGTTATTACATTATTACTTATGATAAAAAAGATAAATACAATCATAAATTTAAATGCACAACATTTTAAGGTGTCACCGCATGCGTTGAACAACAAATGTAAATTATATATTAGAATATTAATCTAAATGACAATATTCATTTATAAAAAACAAAAAACATTTATATCAACTAATATTAACATATACACTCATGTGCACATGCATACATACACACATATGCGCACAGCTATACACATATACATAAAACTATAGATATAGAGGACCTGAAATTATTTTATTATATTTTTATTTGAGTCCCTTAACACTGTCAGTTTTTTTTTTGTAAATTGGCAATTTATCGAGAAACACATCCACCTTGCCACAAATAGAATTATATGTTTTGGACGAACGGGATATGGTAGAAAATTGCATTAGATTAGTTCTGACAAGTGGCTAATGTAACAGTCCGGCGTTAACAAGTGCACGCCTAGGGACACGGCGTGGAACGCGTAAACTGAAAGAACTTTACTGGTGGGAGGATACTTGTATCCGACCGGATAGCGACCACCGTACACTGGTGCTAAAACCTGCCATAGTGGCCCACCTCGTGTGGGTCGCGTTCCAGGGTCAGCCAGTGTATATCCCGTTCTCTCCAGGGGGCTTGCCCCCTGATCCTAACCATTTTCCCATCCCTTTTTCCTACCCCTCCCCTTTGGCCCTTTGGCAGGCCGGCATGATCTTGCCGACCTACGATGGACACATTGTTTGTCGTTGGTCGACACTATTCTTGGATTACGCTACACTTACCATCAGGTGTAGCGTAGTCACTTTGCCGAGTCAGGATTTTAAAAAAAAGGAGTGATGGACAATCAAATTTATATCTCAAAACTTTATACAGGAACATCATGTGTGCGTTGGTCGTTGTTTGAGCGGATATGAACCCTACTACCAGCAAAAGATGTACCCAGACGGCACGGTCAGTATAATAAAATAAATAAATACACCCAACAGTCACACACATAGTTATACCTCATGTTTTCCTCATATTATACTCCCCAATCAGTTCAACTTCATCTACAAGTTGAATTAAAAAATTACAACTACTACCGGTTATACCGGTTATCAGTTATTTACCGGTAAAGAATCTACGGTTATTGCAAGCCCTATGGACAGTGTGCAATTTTTTTTTTTTTTATCCTGGCTCGGCAAAGTGACTACGCCACACCTGATGGTAAATGTAGCGCAATCCAAGAATAGTGTCAACCAACGATTAACAATGTGTCCAGCGTAGGTCGGCAAGATCATGCCGGCCTGCCAAAGGACCAAAGGGGAGGGGAAGGAAAAAGGGATGGGAAAAGGGTTAGGATCAGGGGGCAAGCCCACTGGAGAGAACCGGATATACACTGGCTGACCCTGGAACGCGACCCACACCAGGTGGGCCACTATGGCAGATTTTAGCACCAGTGTACGGTGGTCGCTATCCGGTCGGATACAAGTATCCTCCCACCAGCTAATAATCCAGCTAATAATAATAATAATTAATCGTCATCAGTAGGCAGCTAGAGAAAGGTTGGTATGTTAGCTAGGCTAGGGATATTCCTGCCAGTAAGGGCCACGACACATCTCCTTACCATTAAAACCCTTACCCTACTCCTTCCTACCCTTGACCCGATTTCCATATCCTCCTAGTCCGTGAATCTCTACATTTAAGGATCCTCTCCCTGTTCCCATCCATGTTGATGTGCCTTTTCCTGCCAGCCTATAGCGTGGCGGTTATTCCAAAGTTCCCTTATTTTTAAGTTAGTCTTATTAATGACAAATGTTCTGTACTTGACCTGTCATAAGCGCTTTCTTAGCCTACATGATAAATAAAGATTTTGATTTTGAATACATAAGCATTCGCGCCGGTAATTCCCAAAGGGGTTGGTAGCGGTGCGACCAGACCTACATTTCGCCGAGCATAATTCCGTCCCATGATGTGATATGGGGCGAGCCTACTCCAGTCAATTCCAGACTCCGAGCTGATACTGAGCATTTTGTTTGATTGAATGACGAGACGAACAAAGCGCTCGCCTGATGGTAAGCGCCACGCCTGCCCATAAACAGATGCAACACTACCAATAACTTTGTAGTACAAAGCACTGCGTGGCACTGAACTGCGCACGTCACCTCGAGACATGAAATGTTAAGTCTCATAATGCCGAGTAATTTCACACTTTCAATGCCCTTCGAACCGAAACACAACAGTGCTTACACACTGTTGCTTGACAGAAATGACAAAGCGGTGACACCAACCCAGACGGCCTCTCACATACAAGGGACTTACCACCTTGTATAAGATACGTTTGTTTCGTGATATAAAAACCCAATATCACTTTTAACCGACCCGGGGATCGAACCCGAGACCTCAGCACAGCAGTCGCAGTACAACTACGCCACCGAAACAGTCTAATAATTAATATATAAACAACTGTAATAATATAAATAGTCGCACAACGATTAAAAGTCGCAAGTCTGCCACACCCATTAAATCGAATTAATATGAGCCAAAATTATACGTTGCGAAAGTGGCACGGCTGTTGCTGTAATATTGAATGGCAACCGTGGTGCCACCACCGACCTTGATAACCTTCTACCATGGTGTGGCGACGACCTTGGTAGTCGAATTGAAGGGCGACCACATTAGTTTAATCCTACTAATATTATAAACGCGAAAGTTTGTAAGTATAGATGGATGGATGTTTGTTACTCTTTCACGTAAAAACTACGGAATGGATTTGATTGAAAATTTACAGTGATATAGCTTATACATCAGAATAGGACATAGGCTACTTTTTATCCCGGAAAAAACAGATCACGCGGGCGGAGCCGCGAGCAAAAGCTAGTCAAATTTATATGTTACTAAACTTCAACCATAGCTTAAAATCTTCTCCATTCAATTATCTTTCAAACAAAAAAAACCGCATGCAAATAGATCGATTCGTTTCGACGCTACGATATCGTAGACGCAGTCATATAAAGAGACAGACGAAAAGTCTAATAAAAATAAATAAGTCAAGAATTATGAACATCCTCGTTTTTTTATTCGGTTGAAAACGAGCCAACTAGCGCAATCAAACAAGATTTTACCAAACTGGTATACGAACCCGGGATCGTACGGTTCACAACCTTAACCACTTAAAACGATGAGGCAATTTTAATTTACATTTATGAGTTAATTCGCAATATATTTTGGCAATATTATAATTAAACTGCCTAAACCTACCTTGTGTTTTATACAAGGTGGTAGGTCCCTCGTATGCGAGAGGCCATCTAGGTTGGTACCATCGCTATGTCTATTTCTGCCGCCAAGCAAAAATTTGTAAGCACTGTTGTGTATCGGTTTGAAGGACATTTTAGCTAGTAAAATTACTGCGCATTATGAGACTTAACATCATGTGTCTCGGGGTGACTTTTGTAATTCAAAGTTCTGTGTATTGCATATGTTTATGGGCAGGCGTAGCGCTTACCATCAGGCGAGCGCGTTGCAAGTTTCGTTATTTAATTAAATAAAACAAAATAAGTTAATAAATTTAGCAATTCAAAATTAAAATACGTGCCAGGTTCTATGAACGGTGTTCACTTCATGCGTGTCTATGAATAAATAATATAGGAAGGTATTCATGTTTCAATATATGATAATGATTTACGCATTGAAATAAAACTAATTTAAACGGATTCTATCGCGGTTTTCCGGTATTCGCGGTCAAAACCGCGATAAAATCCGATTAGTTTTATTTCAATGAGTAACATTCGCGTAAACGTAAGAAATCATTACGGATTTTATCGCGTTTTTTTAATTAATTTTTGATCCCGACGCGACGTTTCGAAAGCTTTAAAGCCCTCGTGGTCACGGGGTGGACTATTTAAATTAGTTTTATTTCAATTTATGATTCCAAAAATGTTACATGTGGATGCCCTAGTTGCCACTCTGCCTACACCTTCGGGGTTATAGGCGTGTATTTGTGGGATAAGCAGATATATTAGTTGTATTAAGAAATATGTTTTTATAATAATGTATTTTTTTACTTATAAACTATTAATGAACTATTAATATTCTATGCGAAAAATTGATTAAATATTTATAAGTTTTTTCACAACTATCTCAAATTATTAATTCACTTTACTTGTTATTCTATAAATTACATTTGTTTATTAATGGCTATGTAAATTAACAAAATGTGCTCTAAATATAAACAAAAACCTTATTAAATCTATAAATGTAAAACAAAGTCGGGTTAGTTACACCTTTATTGAAGAACGGCTCGACCGATTTTAATGAGTTCTGCTTTGTGGGATTCGCCTCTGTCCCGAATAGCAGAATAATTATTAAAATATCTGATAAAATTCACGGATTTTTTTTTTATTTTTTTAGCAGAACAACCGACATAACACACTCTGCAATGGCCAAAATTTTAGTAGCATATAAAATCATAATCTGGCACGAATGCATGGCGCACAACTTGACTGAAAACTTGAAAGAATCATTTTACTATCATGCGATTACCGCCAAGCTCTGCCAGTCGTTCTAAGATTTACTACTGCCGATGAAATAAATCATCATCATCATCAGCCACAGGACGTCCACTGCTGAACATAGGCCTCCCCCAAAGATTTCCAGACGGACCTTAAATAAATGCTTGCCTAAAATTATCAAATCTGCGGCGCTATGAAACTTCTGAACTGAAGTTGCATTGCTGAACAATACATGCTGAAGATTTCTCAATGCAATTGCTAATTATCGCTAATAGCCGTGTTACTATCGACGATTCGAACGGTTTAAAATAAAAAAAAAACATAACACACATAGCCCTGACACCACAGTAAGATACAAGTCTTGTGTTGTGGGTATCAGGAACTACGAGATACTTTCGGTCTCGACCCAGACCCGAAAAAAATATTTGTGGATCAGACAAACATTTGTCTCGGTGCGGGATCGATCCTGCGGCCTCACGATTCACAGCCGGCTACGCCACGGAGGCTGTCAAAATTTATTTCATTTCCTCAAAATTTTTACAATTTCGTCTCATCGAAAGACTAACTCATTAACAAAGTATTCCTAAAAATCAAGTTGCATTGCTGAACAATACATGCTGAAGATTTCTCAATGCAATTGCTAATTATCGCTAATAGCCGTGTTACTATCGACGATTCGAAAGGTTTAAAATAAAAAAAAAACATAACGCACATAGCCCTGACACCACAGTAAGATACAAGTCTTGTGTTGTGGGTATCAGAAACTACGAGATACTTTCGGTCTCGACCCAGACCCGAAAAAAATATTTGTGGATCAGACAAACATTTGTCTCGGTGCGGGATCGATCCTGCGGCCTCACGATTCACAGCCGGCTACGCCACGGAGGCTGTCAAAATTTATTTCATTTCCTCAAAATTTTTACAATTTCGTCTCATCGAAAGACTAACTCATTAACAAAGTATTCCCAAAAATCATTCATCATTATTAACCACAAATATAACCTATTATCAAAAAGTTAATTAGAAATGTAATACAATCAAAAGTTAAACTAATTACTTTTTATTATTATATGTACTTAGTGATTTATTATGATATTTATTTATATATGAATGAAGAAATTATGACTTTATATAAAACAAATATAACATGCATGTCAAAATATAATATTGTGTATAAATATATTGTATACTTATACTGAAAAAGTTTTATTGCATTCTATCACGAGTTCACGACATATCTCATGTCTTTTAAATAATTTTAATCTCATTAGAAATAAGTAATATCATATGATTGGAGAAGATATTTAATTATTTATTTAAATTAGTAAATGTAGTTAGTAGGCCGTTGGATGTCCAAATAAAATAACGAATGGTTGAGTGAGCGAGTAATTTTGGCGGTTATAACGATGTGGACGACTTAAGGCCATACCCCCAGCAAAAGGCCGCGCGATCGAGATTTTTAGAGGTTATCTAGTCGTTACTTAAAATAAATATTGATTAAAAAAATATACAATATATTTCTACAATCTGTCAGCTTTACTTTGTTTGATTCAAATTCATGTTAATGTTGATATATTTTTTTTAAATTGTCTTTATGAATGAACCATAAATATGAGAAAAATGCAGATTCCGTGTGTTTCCTTTTAAAGTACAGATTGTTTTCATATGAGATTAACATCACTAGATAGGCAATTAAATAACGAATATTTTGCCCGTTTTAAATTTTCGAAAAGACCAAAACCTGATATTTTAAATCAATTTAGCTTATCCGACCGGATAGCGACCACCGTACACTGGTGCTAAAGCCTGCCATAGTGGCCTACCTTGTGTGGGTCGCGTTCCAGGGTCAGCCAGTGTATATCCGGTTCTCCCCAGGGGGCTTGCCCCCTGATCCTCACCCTTTTCCCATCCCTTTTTCCTTCCCCTCCCCTTGGCCCTTTAGCAGGCCGGCATGATCTTGCCGACCAACGATGAACACATTGTTTATCGTTGGTCGACAATATTCTTGGATTGCGCTACACTTACCATCAGGTGTAGCGTAGTCACTTTGCCGTGCCAGGATAAAAAAAAAAAAAAAAAAAAAAATATTCGCTAAATACGTGCATATTCTGCACGAAAATTCACACGCCGACTACACGAGTCAGTTTGCCGCGAGTCAGTCAAGGTCTTTTGCTCACGGAAGCGCCTTAAACTGCGTAATCTATACATATAATAAAAATGTAACAGATCGCTGTCTGTACATGAAAGATATATGAGAAAAAATATTATTGGGACCTTTATCAACACAATAGCACCCCTTACAATTATTGTTAGAATTGTTGTCTGTTTGTCTGTGCGTTTGTGCACGCTAATCTCAGAAACGGCTTATCCGATTTAGATGTAATTTTCACTAAAATATAGTGGTAAGCTTCACTGAACAATTAGTGTTGGTTTATGTCAATCGATTCATAAATATATCGGTAATATAACGGTGCAGAACTTCACGCGGGCGGAGCCGCGAGCGAATGCTAGTTCAGAATAAAAACGTTAGTATTCTACATTCATTTAAATCTATTGACTGTTTGACAATGAAGCCACTAACTATCCAAAACTCCTTGGATGTGCCTGAATTACGACCGCACAATTTATTACTGAAGATCGGGGTAATTCGAAATCTAAACGAACAAAAACTATGCAATGGAACGCTTTTGGTGATAAGAAAACTGATGCAATGTGATTCAAGCGACGATTCTCAAAGGAACGTTCAAATGCGAGCCAGTTCTCATTCCGAAGGTTTTAATGATCCCATCCGATATACCCTTTTACATTAAACGAATTCAATTTTCGAATCGTCTTGCCTTCGCCAAGACGTTAAAAAAATCACGAAGCCAATCTTTGAGTGTTTGTGGTCTGAATCTATAAAATGCATTGTCTCATGGTCATTTGTACGTGGTATGGTCACCTGTCAGCTAACAAAACGAAAAATGTATGCCACAAGGTGCTTCACTGAAGAGAATTAACCGCAGTGACACCCATGCAGCAAAACACGCCATCAAAATACTCATGTTTGTACTTTTATTATATTTTTATTTTCTTTATATATATCGTAATAAACTATTGAACTTAACACATTTTTGTATTAATTTTATTACGTTATTAGAATCCTAAATTATGTGTAGTTAAAATTTAACTCAACATTTATTGACTATTAGACGGTATGAAGTTAATCATAAACAATTTTGCAATTATTAATTACCTATGTTTTATATAACTGAGAAATTTTAAGATAAAATAATTTTAACTTAAACATTATTCCTAGATTATTAGATATTTTATAATAAATACGATTAATTTAAATATTTTGTAAAATAATAACAATCAATTATAGTTACACTTCCATAGACACTCTAAATTTAAAAAACTATTAAAAACAAAACTCACCTTTCCCGCGAAAACAAACACGACACAACACTGGCACACTAGGCACACGATTAAAAATAAAAATTAATAAACAAGAGATGCGCTACATGCAAAGGACACGGCGCGAATGTCTCGATGTCGAATGATTGGCACTCGATTACGTTCTTAACGGAGAGGGACTTTATGACCTCCCTACCTTTTCTAAATTCAAATTAATTTCGATTGTCGTCCTATAAACACGGTTAAATACCATAAACACTTTTTAACAGAAATAAATTAGACTCAATCGAATCGAAATCGATAGGTCGAATCTAAGTTAAAGTTTTACATCATTTTTTGCCGACTTTAAATAGGCGTTCCCAATTATTATTTAAAAAAATTAAATGATTTTTCATTTTTCATTTAAATATAAAAAAAATATATAAAAACCGACTCCAAAAAAAATAACCCTGAAAAGTTAAAAATAACAGTGTTTTCAGTGTTAATTATGAAGTCAGTCTTTAAATTTTGTTAAAACTAATTTTCTTTTTATGATTTGATAGCATAACGCAATCTATGAGTTTAATATACTTTTAGAATGATAGAGCCACACTGTAGATAGTTTTGTCTACAGCATGAATGGGCCGGCTCGACCGGATCATTACCACTGTCTCACAGAAAACCGACGTAAAGTAGCGGCTT
Source organism: Amorpha juglandis (assembly GCA_949126905.1). Classification (NCBI taxonomy): domain Eukaryota; kingdom Metazoa; phylum Arthropoda; class Insecta; order Lepidoptera; family Sphingidae; genus Amorpha; species Amorpha juglandis. The sequence goes on from OX421393.1 coordinate 7,446,728, forward strand.
GCTGCTGCGTTTCGTATGGTGAGTGAGATATCCGGAAGCCCAAATGCCCCTGCTCTTCCCGATCCCTAACTATCCCTTTCCTCTAAGGTCAGCAACGCGCCCATGATTCTTATGGTATTGTGGGCGTATATGGGCGCTGGAGATCACTTACAGATTATTTATTATCAGATTACTTACTTATCAGGTGGCCCACTTGCTCATTTGCCTGCCTATGCTATAAAAAAAATTAAAATTCAATCAATCACATGTCTTGTTCCCTGTTTGGGGTCAGCCTTTCTGATATATTAACACCACTTTTAGCGATTTAACCCCATCGTCAGCTATTATTATTTTATGTATTCTTTTTTTTATTTTTTTATCCTGGCCCGGCAAAATGACTACGCCACACCTGATGGTAAGTGTAGCGCAATCCAAGAATTGTGTCGACCAACGATAAACAGTGTGTCTATCGTTGGTCGGCACGATCATGCCGGCCTGCAAAGGGTCAAAGGGGAGGGGAAGGAAAAAGGTTTAGGATCAGGGGGCAAGCCCCCTGGGGAGAACCGGATATACAATGGCTGACCCTGGAACGCGACCCACACCAGCACCAGTGTACGGTGGTCGCTATCCGGTCGGATACAAGTATCCTCCCACCAGCAATTTCAAGTGTAAATAAACTACAGCAGTTTTCTTCCAACACACTCCTGCATTCCTGATCACCTCAGTTCTTTTTTATTTGATTGAATGACGAGACGAGCCAAGCGCTCGCCTGATGGTACGCGCCCATAAACAGAAGCAACACCACACAGAACTTTGAATTACAAAGCACTGCATGGCACTGAACTGCGCTCGTCGAGAGAAATAGACAGCGTAAGATTTTTATAAAAAAAACATTGTTACGCAATTACGAAATGCTACTATTGATCACAAATTACTATAGCACCGGCTCATTATTTTTTAAAATTATTTTTAGCTTACATAATGTTTTATGAGTCATATTAATTTTAATTGAAAAGGTTTTATGTTTTCTGCAGTCGCGCGTCCTTACAATGAGTGTAATTACTAGGTGCAACCTACTTTCGAAAAAAAAAACGCGACTAAAAAAATTATTTTTGTTTTTTTATATCTTTACTTTAGGCACATGACTGAAACTTTCACAATATTATAGCAACTAGCTTTTGCTCGCGGCTCCGCCCGCGTGAACAGCATTTTCCGGGATAAAAGTAGCCTGTAACCGTCTCCAGGGTCCCATCTGTCTCTGTAGATAAATTTATCAAAATCGGTTCAGTGATTTAAGCGTGAAAGCGTAACAAACAAACTCACTTTCGCATTTACTTTCACCCCTTTTTTCATCCCTTATTAAATAAAATTTCCAAAATTCCTGAAACACGTATTTATTTGTTTTACGTCAATAACCGAAATACAAAATTTTGTTTATGTAACTTTCGAAATGACGGACTTTCATACATATTATCATCCCCTATTGTGACCCCTTTGGGGTGGAATTTTCTAAAATCCTTTCTTAGTGGGTGCCTACATAACAAAATGAATATACAGTCCGAATTTCATGCTTGTAGCCTTGATAGTTTGCACTCGGCGATGATGAATCAGTCAGTCAGTCAGGACATGTTATTTTATAAGTATAGATAATTAGGCTGGATTGCACCATAATAGCAGTTATAGTTAATGTTATGTCAAATTAAATAAATACACCCAACAGTCACACACATAGTCCTGACCCCACAGTAAGATACGAATCTTGTGTCGTGAGTATCAAGGACTACGAGAGACTTTCGGTCTCACAACACCCAGACCCCGTGACAAATATTTGTGGATCACACAAACTTTTGTCTCGGTGCGGGGATCGAACCCGTGGCCTCTCGCTTCACAGACGGCTACTCGTCCGCTACGCCACGGAGGCTGTCATTAATTTGACGATAACAGTAACGTTGACTTTAATATTAACTGTGGAATGTGTTGCACTATCGTATTCGAATACTACTAGATTCCTCGATTAATTGTAGTAGCAAGGACATGGTATTATTTTGGGGCACAGACGCTTTGGGAGATATATCGGTTTGGAGGTTATTTGACCATCTGACAGCTATTTAACTTAAACAATACCTTTTACTAGCGAATCTATGGCGGTTATGGTGAACAGCTAAAGTTATGACGTCGTCTAACATTTGTCAAATGGTTCAACTCATGTTTTGCTTAACCGGTACTTTAACGTTTTTGTTATTGCCAAAGTAAGTTGGTGCAATCCAGCATTAGTATTTCTTTCTGGCATTGGTAATGCCAGAAAGAAATACTAACTCCATTTTTTTTACTAGCACTGTATTATATTCGTCCCATTGCTAGGCACGGTCCTCCTCTACTGAATGAAAGGGATTAGGCCTTAGTCCACCACGCTGGCTTAATGCGGGTTGGCAGACTTCACATACCTTCGAAAAATCTTGTGGAGTTCTCAGGTATGCAGGTTTCCACACGATGTTTCCTTCACCGTTAAAGCAAGCGATAATATTAACAATTAATATACACGTAACGCAGAAAAATCAGTGGTGTATGCTCTTGGGGCTGGTTTCGAACCTGCGACTTTCGTCTCGACAGTCCATACCACTCCCCGCTGAGCTATCGCTGCTTAGTGAGTAATTAATATAAAAGATTAAATTTAATTTGATTAAATTATTGCTTTAAATAAATATACGAATGATTAAAATTTGCGTGAAATTTTAGAATATCTATATATTCGATAAGCTCCTGTACATAAACACTTACTGTCAGGTGTATGTAACGAGCCCTAAATACGCCCACACCTTTTTGTAACACGATGATTAATGCATTTTTCTACACTACATAATATTATAAAGAGGAAAGATTTGTATTTTTTTATGTAACAACTTAAAAACTACTGGACCGATTTGAAAAATTCTTTTGCCGTTAGAAAGCTACATTATCACTGAGTAACATAGACTACTTTCTATCCCAGATAAAGCAGATCACGCGGGCGGAGCCGCGAGGAAAAGCTAGTCATTAATAAGTCACCAGTAACCAGTCATGCTATTCTGACATAATGAAGCTGTTACTTGTTGCGAAAATATTACATTTTTAAATGAAATTTAACTTATATAAAAAAATATACGTAAGAAAATGTGAAAAGCAAGAAGCGTAACTACTGCATAACACGTTAAGAGAGTTGCAAAATATAATTTCAAGTCTTAGTCATCTTTAGCTTATCAGAAATCAACATCTTACAAAAAAACACATTTTCTTTTTTTATCCTGGCTCAGCAAAGTGACTACGCCATACCTGATGGTAAGTGTAGCGCAATTCAGTGCCGACCAACAACAAACAGTGTGTCTATCGTAGGTCGGCACAATCATGCCGGCCTGCCTTACTGCTTCTCCACACTCCGTTTAAAGGATTCCATATTATAGGAAGGAGGGAACACGTGTGCCGGCAAACTATTCCACAGCTTAATGGTCCGGCAGAAGTAAGATTTCGAGAACTTTTTATGCCGAGCCAAGACGGAGGAGACCATGAAGACATATGTTTGTAGATCACACATATGTCTCGGTGCGGGGATCGAACCCACTGCCTCTCGTTTCAAAGCCGCCAGGCTGTATTGTACAACAAGCAAAACCAACAACCTTAATGTGTTTGTAATTAATAACAACAAGTTTTAATATCACATTCATCATTAGCAGCGAGCGTTCTCCCGGAACTGTTCTTAATTTTATTTTAATCGACGAAAAATAATTGGCCTAATATCAGCATACTAAAGTTCGAACTTCTTATGGGGAACTTCTCAGGTATGCAGGTTTCCTCACGATGTTTGCTTCGCCTATGCAAGCGATAAATAAAACAGAAGTTTTAAGTTTTTTTTATCCGAGCACGGCAAAGTGACTGCACTACGCCTGATGGTAAGCGTAGTGCAGTCCAAAAAACCAGCGACCATCGAAAATCACTGAGTTTATCGATAATCACCAGAGTCATGCCGGCCTGTATACATGCTTCTTTCCGCTTCAGAGAGAGAAGAAGCCAATCGAGGGGCCTGCGACAGGACAGGCGGATGACCGTGTAGGCACAGTTATGCACATACCCACCCCAATCAACCATCAAGTCATGTCGCAAGCCCCTCAGGAGAACCGGATATACACTGGCTGATCCTGGAACGCGATCCACACAAGGCTTGTGGATCACTAACTGATCACTGTGGTTACTGTAGGTTTTAACACCATGTGTACAGTGGTCGCTATCCAGGCGGATATGAATATCCTACCACCAGCAGGTATAAAACAATATAGTTAAAGAAGAGGTAAGATGCCATTGTGCATGATAGTGTATGTATAAGTAGAAAACGCCAAATTTACTTAGATCTGAACCAGACGCTACAGCGGGGTTTTTCCACGAAGACAATAATATTTTGTTACCAATAATGCTCCGCATTACAATAATTATCTATTATATGGTAATTTGTGCAAGCGATTATTAAACTATCTCGATCGTTAGCGTTAATTAAACGATTGTTCGTTTCGTAATGCCGGCTTAGCGTATGCGTCATAGTACGGTCGATTCCCCGTATAGGTAGTTTAACCGACTTCAAAAAGAAAGTATTCGGCGAGTGTTTTAATTTTTTTAAATGTTTGTTGACAGCCGCCGTGGCGCAGCGGGCGAGTAGCCGACTGTGAAACGTGAGGCCGTGGGTTCGATTCCCGCACCGAGCAAATATTTGTCTGATCCACAAATATTTGTTTCGGGGTCTGGGTGTTGTGAGACCGAAAGTCTCTCGTAGTTCCTGATACCCACGACACAAGACTCGTATCTTACTGTGGGGTCAGGACTATGTATGTGACTGTTGGGTGTCATCATCAATTTTGACAGATTTTTTATTCTATAAAGTTAAGTTTTTTTTAAATACTGCCTCGGCAAAATGACTACGTCACACCTGATAGTAAGTGTAGCGCAATCCAGGAATAGTGTCAACCGACGACAAACTGTGTCTATCGTAGGTCGGCAAGATCATGCCGGCCTGCCTAACTGCTTCTTCACACTCTGTTTAACCCCATATTATAGGAAGGAGGGAACACGTGTGCCGGCAAACTATTCCACAGTTTAATGGTCCGGCAGAAGTATGAATTAGTTAATTATGAATTGCGATGTGGTCCCATATAGTAATAGAGCCACGCTGTAGACTGTTTTGCATGAATGGGCTGGCTCGATCAGGTCTTTACCACTGTCTCACAGAAAACCCACGTAAAGTAGCGGCTTGCTGCGTTTCGTACGGTGAGTGAGATATCCGGAGGCCCAAATCCCCCTCCTCTTCCCAATCCCTAATTATCCCTTTTCTTTAAGGTCGGCAACGCGCCCATGATTCTTCTGGTGGTGGGCGTACATGGGCGGTGGAGATCACTTACCATCAGGTGACGCACTTGCTCGTTTGCCGTCCTATGATATATAAAAAAAAAGTTGATATAAAACTAATTTAAACGGATTTTATCGCGTTTTTTTTTTATTTTAGTACCTACCGACGTTTCGAAAGCGTTTTAGCCTTCGTGGTCACGGGGTGGACCCCGTCCAGTCCAGTGCGTTTAAATTAATTTTATTTCAATGTATAATATTCTTGTAAATATAAGAAATGGTAATGAAATAAGTTTTAACAAAACTTAATAAACGACTTCTTCTTTTTTTATAGCATAGGCCGGCAACGAGCAAGTGGGTCACCTGATGGTAAGTGATCTCCACCGCCCATGTATGCCTACCACCACAAGAATCATGGGCGCGTTGCCGACCTTAAAGAAAAGGGATAATTAGGGATTGGGAAGGGGAGGGGATTTGGGCTCCCGGACTTCAAAAATATACTGAAAAAAGTCAAATAACAATTTCTATAGGTCTCTTTTGAGTCGGTGCCTGTGTCCCTGTTGGTCTACAGAAATTGCACCGACTGAAATTGTCCTATTCCAGATTATGGTCTACCTGTATACCAAATTTCATCCAAAACCGTTCAGCCGTTAGGCGTGATTTGTTTTTTTTTACCCGAGCACGGCAAAGTGACTGCACTACACCTGGGCTAGTGCAGTCAAAAAACCAGCGACCACCGAGAAACAATGAGTTTATCGGTGGTCACCAGAGTCATGCCGGCCTGTATAAAGGCCTACGACAGGACAGGCGGATGACCGATGCAGGCACATGGATACAAGGATGTACCCCTATACCCGGATAATCATCAAATCATGTCGCAAGCCCCTCGGGAGAACCGGATATATCTACCTACCTACCACCAGTAAAAATTAACAAACAAACATCCTAATTCACAAACTTCCAATTTTACACTTCGAATTCAGTATTTTCCTTTTTTTTTTTTTACTGGCACGGCAAAGTGACTACGCTACACCTGATGGTAAGTGTAGCGCAATCCGAGAATAGTGTCGACCAACGATAAACAATGTGTCCATCGTAGGTCGGCAAGATCATGCCGGCCTGCCAAAGGGCCAAGGGGGAGGGGAAGGAAAAGGGATGGGAAAAGGGTTAGGATCAGGGTGCAAGCCCCCTGGGGAGAACCGGATATACACTGGCTGACCCTGGAACGCGACCCACACAAGGTGGGCCACTATGGCAGGTTTTAGCACCAGTGTACGGTGGTAGCTATCCGGTCGGATACAAGTATTTGGGTCCTTTTTTTATATATAGTATATCAAATCACGAGACGTGTAGGTACCTATTAAAAATGATACAAAGGTGCCTTTCAAGACATTTATGTATTTCCCCAAATTGCAGCAATTTTGCTATAATGCGATGATAGTATAATTTATAACTCCGACATTCATTATACGTTGTTATTCTAACACGGAGAAGTAACTACATGTTTACATTCATTTTATACCTACCACTTGGGTAGTTACTAGTTTCCTATATTCAATATTATACATTACTAGCTTTTGCTCGCGGCTCCGCCCGCGTGAACAGCATTTTCCGGGATAAAAATAGCTTGTAACCGTCTCCAGGGTCCCATCTATCCCTGTAGATAAATTCATCAAAATCGGTTCAGTGATTTAGGCGTGAAAGCGTAACAAACAAACTCACTTTCGCATTATAACTATAATTATAATTATTATAATTAATGAATGATTTTACTAATATAGGCTAGGCATGTATACTAACAAAATGAAATGGATTCTTAATATCTGAAAATAAATGAATTGAATTGAATTAACTTTCACCCCCCTTTTCATCTCTTATTAACTAAAATTTCCAAAATTCCTGAAACACGTATTTATTTGTTTTACGTCAATAACCGAAATACAAAATTTTGTTTATGTAACTTTCAAAATGACGGACTCTCATACATATTATCATCCCCTACTTTGACCCCTTTGGGGTGGAATTTTCTAAAATCCTTTCTAGTGGGTGCCTACGTAACAATATGAATATACAGTCCGAATTTCATGCTTGTAGCCTTGATAGTTTGGGCTCGGCGATGATGAATCAGTCAGTCAGGACATGTTATTTTATAAGTATAGATTTTATATGCAACAGAAAATCATATAAAAGAAACCCTTTTGTTAGTACACAATCAAAATCGGTTCAAAAATGAGCCCGCAATTATGGTTTTAAATATCGGTATGAGCAAAGGTTTGCTGGTGGGAGGATACTTGTATCCGACCGGATAGCGACCACCGTAGACTGGTGCTAAAACCTGCCATAGTGGCCCACCTTGTGTGGGTCGCGTTCCAGGGCCAGCCAGTGTATATCCGGTTCTCCCCAGGGGGCTTGCCCCCTGATCCTAACCCTTATCCCATCCCTTTTCCTCCCCTTCCCCCTTGGCCCTTTGTCAGGCCGGCATGATCTTGCCGACCTACGATGGACACATTGTTTATCGTTGGTCGACACTATTCTTGGATTGCGCTACACTTACCATCAGGTGTAGCGTAATGGCCATTTGCCACGGTGACGTCAAGGTTTGACTCGTCTGTTATTTGACAAGTGCCCCCTCCATCAGATTTGAATGACATCTAATTTATTTTTTCGTGGACAGATTAATGATTCTTTCTGCAATAGGTTTTAGGTAACGTAACTTATTGATTAAAATAATAACAAGAATCAAGTCAACTACACTATTATTTCTTAATACGCCTGATGGTAAGTGCCTCGCCTGTCTAGAAGCAACACAACTTTTAATTATAAAACACTGATATAACAAATAACATCGTGAGGATACCTGCATACCTGAGAACTCGATAAGATTTTTCGAAGGTACCTATGTGAAGTCTGCCAACCCGCATTAGGCCAGCGTGGTGGACTAAGGCCTAACCCCTCTTATTCAGTAGAGGAGGCCAGCTAGCCGTGCCCAGCAGTGGGAGTTGAATAAAACAGGGCTAGTAAAAAAAAAACAACAATCAAAAGACTGTTGGTTGCCTTGGCGAGCTATAACATATTTGTATGTATGCATTTCGGCACAATTCCAAATCCCGGAACCATTCATTAGTGCTAATGGTGACAACCATGAGGTTTTCACCCTGTAAAAGGTGGTAGGTTAGGTGGTAAGTCCCTCGTATGCGAGAGGCCGTCTGGGTTGGTACCACCGCGCCGTCTATTGACGTCGCCAAGCAACAGTGTGTGAGTGTGTGTTCTGTTTCGGTTTGAAGGACATTGAGGCCATTGAAATTATTGGCTCTTACTGGCTACTATCTTATGTCTCGGGGTGACGAGCGCAGTTCAGTGCCATGCAGTGCTTTGTAATTCAAAGTTCTGTGTGGTGTTGCTTTTGTTTATAGGCTGGTGTAGCGCTTACCATGAGGCACATTGCTCGTCTCATCGCGTATAGATAAATAAAATATTCATCATCATCAGCCACAAGACATCCACTGCTGAACATAGGCTTCCCCCAAAGATTTCCAGACCGACCTGTTGGAAGCGGCCTGCATCCAGCGACATCCTGCGACCTTTATCAGGTCGTCTGTCCACCTCGTAGGTGGACGTCCAACGCTGCGCTTGCCAGTACGTGGCCTCCATTCCAGAACCTTTCTGTCCCATCGGTTATCGATTCTGCGAGCTATGTGGCCTGCCCACTGCCACTTCAGCTTGCTAATCCGCTGGGCTATGTCGGTGACTTTCGTTCTTCTACGGATCTCCTCATTTCTGATTTGATCACTAAAAATATAATACGGTATTAGTCCAAAATACCTCAGTGCCTGAAGACCAAAGTCTTCGATCAATGTATGTTACTAGTGATGACATACGGCACTGAGACGTGGCCTCTGAATATGGGCCGTATAAGACGGCTCACAGCGAGCAGCAGCGAGCTATGGAGAGAGCTATGCTCGGTGTTTCTCTACTTGATCAAATAAAATATTCACTTGACTTAAAATTTTACAGTTCTTTTAACTAAATAAATCAAAGATGCAGTATCAATATAATGCATTTTGATAATATGTTTCGTAGAGTCTGCACGGTTTATGCTTCAAGCAATCACTTCAAAAAACTTTGCGAATAAAAAAAAGGAATGTTTAGTACAATAGCGACATCTAGTAGAAAAGATGAATGATAAGTAGACGTATACAAACAAAGCACCTATAGAATACAATTATTGTAATCTGAAAGCAATAGATGGCGCTTAAAGCGTTTCTGTTATTATTTGCTACATAATTCAATGTTGTGACAATAGATGGTGCTGTAAGGTTAAAAGTAAAACTATGAATTCCGCATTCTACAATTTGTCATTATTAATTGGATTTCTAATATATGTCATTTTTGTGCATAAAAAGAACCTTTCTAATATATTGTCATTTTTGTGCATAAAAAGATATAGTCAGGGTTCCCTGGGCCATTTTTCCACTTGATTACTATCAAGCTATTTTTCTGTGAGTAGCTTCGTTTCGATGAGACGCCCTACAATTCCCTATGCGAAAATTCTCTATTGTGGTAGCTAACAGAGGTAGCAAGCATAGAATATTTCGATTTGATAATACTCAACAATTTATTATTTTATTTGTAGGACAATATGACTGTTAAATTATATAAATATTAATTAAGTAAAAACAAAAAAAATCAGCTGGTTAGTAATAAAAAAAACGTGTGCGTCTCGGGACGCTCGACAGAAGTGATAACTTAAACTAATGTGGGTTAAAGTGGGAGCGGAGGAGCCTGCCTACTGCTGCCGTATGCGTGAGAGAAAGGGAAGCCAGACAGAGTGGCGCCGTGACGCGTTACGTTACGAAGCGGTTTACCCTGCCATAAGAAGTTATCACTTCAAAATAATTGTCGAATTCACATCCCACATGTCGGTAACCTCGTGTGCCAGATCTAGATATTTGGTCATTTCGATAAACAAATTATAATTAACTATCTATCCCTCGCGGTTTCACCTGCATATCACTGCCCTGCTCCTATGAGTCATAGCGTGATATACATATAAACCTTTCACATGAATCACTCTATCTATTGCTGAAAACTGGATTAAAATCCGTTGAATAGTTTAAAAGATCTAAGCGAACAGATAGCGGAAGCGACTTCATTTTATACTATGTAAAGATTATTATTTTTATAACTGCAATCAGTGCAGTGCATTCACTTCTGCGATATCAGAATATGTTCCGTTGAAGCTGTAATTGAGGAAAATTTAAGTAAAAAATTTTTTTTTTCAGTTTACAAGGTGGTAGGTCCCTCGTATGCAAGAGGCCGTCTGGGTTGGTACCACCGCGCCGTCTATTTTTGCCGCCAAACAACAGTGTGTAAGCACTGTTGTGCTTCGGTTTGAAGGACATTGAAGCCAGTGAAATTACTGAGCATTATAAGGCGAGCGCAGTCCAGTGCTTTATAACTCATAGTTCTGTGGTATTGTGGTGGTTGGGCTGGCGTAGCGTTTACCATCCGACGAGCGACTTGCTCGTCTCGTCATTCAATTAAATAGAAAAAAAGTTAGTAAGCCGCATGGTGTGTAGTTGTATTAATACGCAAGTAGGAAATATGCGCGAGCCAGGGCGGTGAAAGCGACCACGGTTCATTACACGACACTAGTGATGTACACGCTTGTTTATCGATAACACTAATGTATCGATGCGAATATGCAATAACATTTCGACACATCAAGTTAATATTAAGATACTGATTTAATTTTGGCTGGTAGAGCCACGCTGTAGACAGTTTTGTTTACAGCATGAATGGGCTGGCTCGACCGGGTCGTTACCACTGTCTCACATAAAACCGACATAACGTAGCGGCTTGCTACTGCGTTTCGTACGGTGAGTGAGATATCCGGAAGCCCAAATCCCCTCCCCTTCCCAATCCCTAATTATCCCTTTCCTTTAAGGTCGGCAACGCGCCCATGATTCTTCTGGTGGTGGACGTACATGGGCGGTGGAGATCACTTACCATCAGGTGATCCACTTGATCGTTTGCCGGCCTATGCTATAAAAAAAAAATATTCAAACAAATTTTATCGCGGTTTTTTAAAATTGTGATCGCGTGATCTGCTTTTTTCCGGGATAAAAAGTGGCTTATGTCCTATTCTGATGAGCTATATGATTGTAAAGTCTCATTAAAATCCATTCAGTATTTACGTGAAAGAGTAACAAACATACATCCATACTTACAAACTTTCGCGTTTATAATATTAGTAGGAAGTAGGATTAGTAGGATAGCACAAATCAAATCAAATTCTTTATTTGTAAGCATAGGTTACAGGTGTTATTGAAATACATAATATAATATTCATCACATCACATCTTCCTGTTTTAAATCGGTTGAATATCAACTGCTTTCTTTTTTCAAACAAATTGGAAATGCCCAGGGTATGACCAACAGGAGCTGTCCCTTACACGCCTATTCCCCTACAATTCCCCATTTCCTTTATATTGAATTAAATTAAATTAAATACACCCAACAGTCACACACATAGTCCTGACCCCACAGTAAGATACGAGTCTTGTGTCGTGGGTACCAGGAACTACGAGAGACTTTCGGTCTCACAACACCCAGATCCCGAGACAAATATTTGAGGATCACACAAATGTTTGTCTGTGTGCGGGGATCGAACCCGCGGCCTCTCGCTTCACAGCCGGCTACTCGCTCGCTGTGCCACGGAGGCTGTCATATATTTATAATATTTATCATTATTTATTTTATCGATAATGTCCCAACACTAGTAGAGCTGGTTATGTTATGTATATAGCAATATTACGTCAGAAGCATCATTCTACATTACACACATTTTTAAAGTCGGCTAAATTAGCAAACATAGAGTTTTGTAAGGATCGATCGATTCATGTTTCCTAATTCTAATAAAGACTATTTCTATTTGTATTTTTGAGCATCACGCAAAAACTACTGAACTGATTTGAATGAAATTATATATACAGATAGATAATCACCTGGATTTTTAGGATTCTATATCCAAAAGTTACCAAGGAAACCAACTACACAGTTTTGTCTACAGCATGAATGGGCTGGCTCGACCGGCTCGTTACCACTGTCTCACAGAAAATCAACGTAAAGTAGCGGCTTGCTACTGCGTTTCGTACGGTGAGTGAGATATCCGGAAGCCCAAATCCCCTCCCCTTCCCAATCCCCTATTATCCCTTTCCTTTAAGGTCGGCAACGCGCCCATGATTCTTCTGGTGGTGGGCGTATATGAGCGGTGGAGATCACTTACGATCAGGTGACCCACTTGCTCGTTTGCCGTATGCTATAAAAAAAAAACTCAAACGCTCCATTTAGTTCACGATTGGTGCTTTATATATAATTTATCAATGGCTAAATTTACCCCGCTAAGGTCAAAGTTAACCGAACTGTGAGTAAGTACTTTCTCTCAGTACATTATCATAGTAGATTGCACGAGCGACGATGCTTAGTTGGTCAGTCGGACTATCGAGGACCGGTTGGTTACGTAAATTAAGCAACGTAGGTCGTGACTCAGTAAGGTTCTGTATACTTTATTATTAAGTTTTTGAGTGGTTGACAGTAGATAGACAGTTTTGTATAGCTTGAATAGGCTCGACTGGGTCGATACCACTGTCTCACAAAATGAGATATCCGGAGGCTTGATATTTGCTGGTGGTAGGATATCCATATCCGCCCGGATAGCGACCACCGTGCACATGGTGTTAAAACTTACCATAGTGATCCACACGACTTATCCGGTCAATTATCTAATTATTTAAGGTCGGCAACGCGCCCATGATTCTTTTGGTATTGTGAGCGTACATGGGTGGTGGAGATCACTTACCACCTGAACCCACTTGCTCGTTTGTCGGCCTCTCATTTCGAGCAAGTGGGTCACCTGATGCTAAGTAGTAGAAGAATCAAAGGCCAGTAGCCGACCTTAAAAGAAAGGGATAATTAGGGATTGAGAAGGGGAGGGGATTTGTGCCTCCAGTGTGCCAGATATCTCACCTACCGTACGAAACGCAGCAGCAAACTGTTACTTTACGTCGGTTTTCTGTGAGACAGTGGTAACGACCCGGTCCACCCGGCCCATTCGTGCTGTATATAAAACTATATACAGCGTGGCTCTACCACTCGAAAGGTAGTAGTTCCCCTATTTTACCGTTTATAACACCCTTTTATTAGATTCATACGTATGTTTGTATGTTAGTATGTTTGTATGTAACGGAAAATTTGAACATGATTTTGACCTCCTTCAAAACGTAGGATTAAATCGAAATTTGGCATACTGATCAAGGAGCGATGACAATACAATATTAAAAAACAAATACTAAAAAGTGAAAAATAATGGTCGTATGGTAATAATAATGGTGGAGGGCATGGTGTGAATAGTTATAAATATTTTATTGACAGGTATGAGTAGGAGGATTATCATTTTGGTAATATCTTAAAAAAGCACCGCATGCTTTTTTTACAATAAAATATTTTTTTGGCTTCAAATTTATAAAAAAATATTTTCTATTTTTTGTTTTGTTTTTTAACACTATTATTTTTTTAATTACCCTTTTCAGCCAACAAAACCCTAAACAGTAACAAATTAAGTTTGTGCAATGAGAAAGCAATATAGTGGACTTATTTTACTTGAGGTTGAAAATACCAATATTGCAAACATGTTTTAGGTGGTTGGCCCCGGATCTAGAGAAAAGGGGGGGGGGGATATTGCGCGGAAGTGATGACACTGTACCTGATAAGTATAAAGTAGGCCAACTAAATGACTATCCTATCCTACTAATATTCTAAACGCGAAAGTTTGTAAGTATGGATGGATGTATGTTTGTTACTCTCTCACGTAAAAACTGCTGAATGGATTTTAATGATACTTTACAATAATATAGCTTATACATCAGAATAAGACATAGGCTACTTTTTATCCCGGAAAAAGCAAATCACGCAGGCGGAGCCGCCAGCAAAAGCTAGTATATATATAATAACTAAAAACCAACCATCGCTGGTGGTAGGATATTCATATCCGCCCGGATAGCGACCACCGTACACATGGTGTTAAAACCTGCCATAGTGACCTACACACCTTGCATGGATCGCGTTCCAGGATCAGCCAGTGTATAATGTATATCCCATTCTCTGGAGATTGCGACATGACTTGATGGTTGGTTGTGGCGAGTATAGGGGTACATCCTTGTATTGACAGCCTCCGTGGCGCAGTGGGCAAGTAGCCGGCTGTGAAGCGAGAGGCCGCGGGTTCGATCCCCGCACCGAGACAAATGTTTGTGTGATCCACAAATATTTGTTTCGGGGTCTAGGTGTTGTGAGACCAAAAGTCTCTCGTGGTTGCTGATACCCACCACACAAGACTCGTATCTTACTGTGGGGTCAGGACTATGTGTGTGACTATTGGTTAGTGTATACCCGTGCCTAAATCGGTCACCCGACTGTCCTGTCGCAGGACACTCAATTTGCTTCTGTCCTCTTCGGAGTGTGAAGAAGCATTATTCAGGCCGGCATGATTCTGGTGACCATCGATAATTGTTTGTCGGTTGTCGCTGGTTTTTTGGACTGCATTGCGCTTACTAAAAGGTAAAGTGGGGTCACTTTGCCGTGCTCAGTAAGAAAAAACTATTATATGATGGTGATCCATCGCTTTGTCCATTTCAAGACAAATCGAACCCATCATTTTACAAGGGGGTAGGTCCCTGGTATGCGAGAGGCCGTCTGGGTTGCTACCACCATTTTGTCTATTTCTGGCGCCAAGCAACGGTGTGTAAGCACTGTTATGTTTCAGTTCGAAGGACATTGAAGCAAATGAAATTACTGGGCATTATGAGGCTTAACATTTTATGGCTCGCGGTGACGAGCGCTTTTCAGTGCCATGCAGTGCTTTGTAATTCAAAGTTCTGTATTTTGCTTCTGTTTATGGGCAGACGTGGCAGTTATCACCGAGCGTCTTGCTCGTCTCGTCATTCAAATAAAAAAAGTTACTGCATTTTACCCCTCTGTATTGAATACCTCCATTACAATGCGTTTTCAGAGGTCATTACTCTCACGCGCTTGTAAACAACGGTGGTGCAGTTGTAATGAACGTGATACGACTCTGACTACTGAGGTATTAGATACTATCCCCGAGACAGGTAACAGTGATATTGTGTTTTTTTTATTTGATTGAATGACGAGACGAGCAAGGCGCTCGCCTGATGATCATGATGAGTGCAACATGCTTTTTAACACATGTTATAGATATGGCTTGTAGTTTTTACAACTGGCCGCCTGCCTATAGAAAGAAAGAAAGAAACATTTATTGGCAACTAGCTTTTGCTCGCGGCTCAGCCAGCCTGATTTGCTTTTTCCGGAATAAAAAGTAGCCTATGTCTTATTCTGATGTATAAGCTATATTATTGTAAAGTTTCATTAAAATCCATTCAGTAGTTTTTACGTGAAAGAGTAACAAACATCCATCCATACTTACAAACTTTCGCGTTTATAATATTAGTAGGATAAGTAGGATAGTAGGATCATTGGTAAAAGTTTAACAATATAAGTATCAAAACAATAGGCAAATAAAAAAAAAACAAGTGTCCCTCCACAACAGTGCCAAGAGGATCTAGATCAGCGTAATGAAAAACAATAAATTGCTTGGCGCTGATATTCATCCAGACCCTGGCCTAGAGAAACGTCACCCAAAAAAAAAAAACAAAAAAAAATCATACGTATTGCGCTTCTCAATGTGTGTCTTTTTTCCCATCGTCAACTCCTCTGGGAAGATATAAAAACATCAGCCTTATTATAATCTACTATCTTACTGTGGCACAAGCCTCCTCTAAAAGGTTAGATCTTAGTCCACCACGCTGGCCTAATGCGGGTTGGCAGACTTCACATACCTTTGAAAAATCTTATCGAGTTCTCAGGTATGCAGGTTTCCTCACGATGTTTCCTTCACCGTTAAAGCAAGCGATAATTTACAATTAATATGCACGTAACTTAGTAAGAATGCCCTTTAAATGTAGAACAAACAGACAGACAAGAATGTACAGACTTAGGAGTAGGGTTTCATTGGCATCAGCCAGGTATTGAACCTTTAAAATATAAGTACTTCGTATACTAACTAAGCTAAGGTGGACAGACGACCTGATAAAGGTCGCAGGAAGTCGCTGGATGCAGGCCGCTTCCATCAGGTCGGTCTGGAAATCTTTGGGGGAGGCTTATGTTCAGCAGTGGACGTCCTGTGGCTGATGATGATGATGATGAAGGTCCATGATTCCGCAGGTGTTGTGGATATTCATGAACAGTGGAGATCACTTACCATCAGGTGACCCACTTGCTCGTTTGCCGGCCTATGCTATAAAAAACCTTTTATCTGCAAGTGTGATAAAAACTGAAAAATACATCACAATTTTTTTTTATGTTTTAAGGTCCAATGTCGAAGTGATAGACATTTTGGCGAACAGTGGGGGAGTTATTTCGCAAAATGTCACAATTAAGGATAATATTATTTCTTAATAAACAGTTTGTGGTGTTAAGTGTGCAGAAAACACACGGGGACGTAAAACGCTTACACCTCGGCGTTTTTAAAAACGCCGTCATATATTTGTTAAAGTATCTGATGCATGTATATTTTTACCATACTGATAGCGTATACACTTACTCACGCCTGTTATAACCGTAAGGGTGGGCAGAGGTGTAACGAGTACTAATATTAATAATACACCCAACAGTCACACACATAGTCCTGACCTCACAGTAAGATATGAGTCTAGTGTCGTGGGTATCAGGAACTACGAGAGAATTTTGGTCTCATAACACCTAGACCCCGAAACAAATATTTGTGGATCACACAAACATTTGTCTGTGTGCGGGGATCGAACGCGCCTCCCGCTTCACAGCCGGCTACTCTCCCGACAAGCCACGGAGGCTGTCAAACTGTGTACACTCACATTTCCTCGAGCTTATTTCCGTCCCATGATGTGATGGGGAGCGACACCATACCGGGTACAAATCCAGACTCTGGACAGATACTGAGCATTTCCTGAAACCCAATATCACTTTTACTCGACCCGGGGATCGAACCTCAACACAGCAGTCGTACCGCGTACTAATACTGCGCAACCGAGGTAGTCAACTTCTAATATTACATTTATTACATATGGTGAAATGTACTGTATAATATTATTAGTCAATTAATTAAAACTCGACTTCAAAATCCGACAATATTATTAGCAAATTTAATTGCAAAATCTGTTTACATTTGGCGGAGATATAGCGTTAGGTATATAAATTTCAAATAAATAATAGTTTAAACAATCTAAAAAACACGTTTTTACAGAAAGTCCAACTAAAAAATAGAAAATAAATTTTAATAAATGTGAAGAAAAATTATTTTATTGTAAAAAAGCGTAGGGGGTCAAAATCGAGAGTCCGTCTGGGTTGGTACCACCGCTTTGCCTATTTCTGCCGCCAAACAACAGTGTGTAAGCACTGTTGTGTTTCGGTTTGAAGGACATTGAATCCAGTGAAATTACTGGGCATTATGCGACTTAGCATCTTGTGTCTTGTGGTGACGAGCGCAGTTCAGTGCCATGCAGTGCTTTGTAATTCAAAGCTCTGTGTGGTGTTGCTTCTGATTGCAGGCGTGACGCTTACCACCAGGCGAGCGCCTTTCTCGTCTCGTCATTCAAACAACAAAAAAATACCCCTTCCCAATCCCTTACTTATCCCTTTCCTTTAAAGTACATGATTATTCTTTATACCATGAGATGACCTTGTTCATTTACTGACCTCAGTCATAAAAAAACTCCCGCGTTTACTCGTCAGAGAATTGAGACCCTAATCCTTTTTTTCTTTTTTTTTGTAGCATAGATCGGCAAACGAGCAAGTGGGTCACCTGATGGTAAGTGATCTCCACCGCCCATGTATGCCCACAATATCAGAAGAATTATGAGCGCGTTGCCGACCTTAAAGGAAAGGGATAATTAGGGATTGGGAAGGGGAGGGGTATTTGGGCCTCCGGATATCTCACTCACCGTACGAAACGCAGCAGCAAACCGCTACTTTACGTCGGTTTTCTGTGAGACAGTGGTAATGACCCGGTTGAGCCGGCCCAATCATGCTGTAGACAAACTGTCTACAGCGTGGTTCTACCACTCATATCCTCTTGGAAGTAGTTCAAAATCATAATTTAAACCACAGTTATCTTCATATCCGTTTCTACTGACCCAGAAAAAGCCATCAAAACTGAGAAAAAGTGGTTTAGGCATCTCAATTATAGTTATGTACAGAATGAGTTGTTACGTGGCATTGTTCTTGGGTAATGTTGTTTAAATTGTTATGAAACTTGAATACAAACAAATTATGGTCACTGGTAAGCCTCTGTGGCGCAGCGGGCGACTAGCCGGCTGTGAAGCGAGAGGCCGCGGGTTCGATCCCCGCACCGAGACAAATGTTTGTGTGATCCACATATATTTGTCACAGGGTCTGGGTGTTGTGAGACCGAAAGTCTTTCGAAAGAAAAGACTTTCGACGAACAGCTGGTATCAACCCACGACACAAGACTCGTATCTTACTGTAGGGTCAGGACTGTGTATGTGACTGTTGGGTGTATTTATTTATTTATTAATCACGGGCGCGTTGCCGACCTTAAAGGAAAGGGATGATTAGGGATTGGGAAGGGGTGGGGAATTTGGGCTTATATATTTCACTCACCGTAGGAAATGCAGCAGCAAGCCGCTAATTTTAACGGCTTTTAATTTAAACGGCTTTTATCGCGGTTTTTTATTTAATTTTGGTCCCGACGTTTCGAAACCTTTTTAGTGTAGTCACAAGGTGGACTGCTGAAGCGGTTTATATGTATATCACGCTATGACCTATAGGAGGAGGGTAGTAACATGCAGGTGAAACCGCGATGGACAGCTAGTTTATTATAAAATCTCCCTTAACACATAACTTGTAAAAAAACCTATCACGATTCTAAAACAGACCGCATAGGTTATGTAATAAAATCACATATCCCTGCGGGACCCTAAAAATATCACTCTAGTATGATTAGGACTCGTAGACCGAGGGTTCCATAGCCATACACTTAATTATTTATTTATGGCAAAGGCAGAAATTGTTTTCCGTTAGGGATTCTGGTAGTCAGGCGGGTCGCCCCATATTATATAAATCCACCTTTAAATCATAATGGAAGGGCAAGGTGTGGTTTACAAGGTGATAGGTCCCACGTATGCGAGAGGCCGTCTGGGTTGGTAGCACCGCGCCCTCTATTTCGCCGCCAAGTAACAGTGTGTAAGCACTGTTGTGTTTCGGTTTGAAGGACATTGAAGCCAGTGAAATTACTGGACATTATGAGACTTAACATATGTCTCGGGGTGACGAGCGCAGTTCAGTTCTTTGTAATTCAAAATTCTGTGTAGTGTTGCTTCTATTTATGGGCAGTCGTGGCGCTTACCATCAGGCGAGCGCCTTGCTCTCGTCATTTAATCAAATAAAAAAAAACTAGAGTTTTGCGTTACATTTCCTCTACACAATATAAGTCTCTTCGAGTCAAAAGGCCCTTATCTTAGAAACGGAGCGTTCCTGACCACATTATTTAACCGTATGTTTCCGACATTCCGACAGTACCTATAGTGCATTAGACGCGTAGCCGGCTGCAAAGCGAGAGGACTTGAGTTCGATTCCCGCACTGACATAAATGTTTATGTGATACATAAATATTTGTTTTAGGTGGCGTGGAACCGCAAGTATCTCATAGTTCCTGATACCCACGACACAAGACTCGTATCTTCTTGTGGGGTCAGTACTATGTGTATGCCTGTTACAGTGTATGTATTTATTTAAATGCTTTATCAAGCGACTTTAAAACGGGAGGTTCGGAATTCGATTGTATTTTTTTGTTTTTGCGATAAATCTTTTTTTAAATTATTTCATTAAATGACGAGACAAGCAAGGCGCTCGCCTGATGATAACCGCCACTCTTGCCCATAAACAGAACCAACACCACACAGAGCTTTTGAATTACAAAGCACTGCATGACTTCAATGTCCTTCAAACTGTAACACAACAGTGCTTACACACTATTGCTTGGCGGCAGAATTAAAGGGCGCGGTGTTACCAACCCAGACGGCCTCTCGCACACGAGGGACCTACCTTGTAATCTTTAAACCCCACGGTTCCCAGCCTTAGTCTTCTATTACTAAACCAATGCGGGTTCGATCCCCGCACCGAGAGAAATATTTGTGTGATCCACAAATATTTCTTCCAGGGTCTGGGTGTTGTGAGACCGAAAGTCTCTCGTAGTTCCTGATACCCACGACACAAGACTCGTATCTTACTGTGAGGGCAGGACTATGTATGTGGCTGTTGGGTGTATTTATTTTTTTGTTTAATGAAGCGTTTATCAATCCATTTCCTGAATGATCGAAACGCAGCGTGCTCGCTCGTTTTTTCTATCCGTATGTTTCGAAAGAGTTACAGAGAGGGTTACGACAAGCGATCGGCAGTGAAAGCCGGAGCGCGCCCGCGACGGACGCGCCACTCGTCATGTGTTTATAACTGTGCCGGCACCGCTTGTAGCTTTGGTAAGTCGTTTTAACCGACTTCGAAAAGGATGAGGTATATTTTACGTGTTTTTTCCGCCATTTGTGGACTGATTTTGATGATTTTTGTGTTCGATTGTGTTTACTCCGAGTGTCTTTTATAAATTTGGTAGGATTGATGGAGTGTGTGCGATTTATCGGGATTTCAATTCAGTTAAAAAGTTATAATTAAAAAAAAATACCAGTCATATAAAGGTATATTTTTAAGTGAGCCCCGCTGTGAAAATTTTGTATAGAACGTATGGACTAGACTATGACCAATATCTCATAGAAAACCAACGTAAAGTGGCTGCTTGCGTGCAACATAAGTTTCCGGAGGCCCAAAAGCCGCAAGTTCCCAATCCGTGATTCTTCTAGTATTATGGGTGTTGTTTCCACTTTCCGTGGCGTAATTGTCGAGTAGCCGGCTGCGAAGCGAGAAATTGTGGGTTCGATTCTCGTACTAAAACAAATGTTTGTGTGATCCACAGATATTTGTTTCGGGTTCAGGTGTTGTGGGACCGCAAGTTCCTCGTAGTTCCTGATACCCACGATACAGTTAAGCTAGTGTGGGGTCAGGACTATGTGTGTGACTGTTGTGTGTATTTATTTATTTATGGGCTGTGGAACTCCTCAAATTAAATGACACTTCTTTGCCGACATCTAATATAAAAAAGTTTGCTCATTAGTGACAGGATAGATCAGTAAGTCCCAGGTTCGTTCCCAGGACGAACAATTATTGGATAATTGTTTTGCAAATTTTTATTCAATAATTATTTGCAAAGTACAATATCTTAGGAGGATTACCTAAATAATAGGGTAAAATATTAAATTCGGTATTACCTCATCCTAATGACGGCGTTAGTTTGAGAAACTATGAGGACATAGGTTCAAGTCCCGCGTCAGACAAACACAATGTAGTGTTTAGATTTTTAGATAAAAAAAAAACTACCATAAGTGCAAAAGTTACACATCTGTCTATCCCTTGGAAATACGGATTTGGACCTCCGGATATCTCACTCACCGTACGAAACGCAGCAGCAAGCCGCTACTTTACGTCGGTTTTTTGAGACAGTGGTAACGACCCGGTCGAGCCGGCCCATTCATACTGTAGACAAACATGGTATAACTGATTATTTTAGCGGTCAATATGTTAATCTTTAGTTTATGTAAATATGTTCCGAAAACCCCATAACTTATGTAATATTTGTTATGAAATATTTACATCATGTAGAAAGTTGCCTTGGCCGAGATATAGTCAATAATGTGATTACCGGTTCAAAGTCTAGTGAGGGCAATATTTACACTTCTGCAATAATTGACCTGGTTGCGTAGTGGTGGTACTACTGAAGTCTCGGGTTCGATCCCCGGGTCAGGTAAAAATGATGTGTTCTATCACGGAATGCTCAGTATCATTCAATTTCTGAGTGGTAGAGCCACGCTGTAGACAGTTTTGTCTACAGCATGAATGGGCTGGCTCGACCGGGTCGTTACCACTGTCTCACAGAAAACCGACGTAAAGTAGCGGCTTGCTGCTGCGTTTCGTACAGTGAGTCAGATATCCGGAAGAGCAAATCCCCTCCCCTTCCCAATCCCTAATTATCCCTTTCCTTTGAGGTCGGCAACGCGCCCATGATTCTTCTGGTGGTGGGCGTACATGGGCGGTGGAGATCACTTACCATCAGGTGACCCACTTGGTAGTTTGCCGGATTATGCTATAAAAAAAAAAAATAAGTGATGATGATGATAGGCTCGTCCCTATCATGGGACGGAAATATACACGGTTAAATGTGGGTGTACTGTTACCTCTGCCTACCCCTTCGGGGAATACAGGCGTGAATGCGTATGTTTTGGTTCCATTGACATGCATTTCGCTGCATGTTTGTCGAAGTTATGCATGAAGATACTTAAATTATACGAACGCAATGAGAACCTCCTTTTTGAAGTGGGTTAAGAAATGTATTTATTAGTAACTAGCTTTTGCTCGCGGCTCCGCCCGCGTGATCTGCTTTTACCGGGATAAAAAGTACCCTATGTCCTATTCTGATGTATAAGCTATATTATTGTAAAGTTTCATTAAAATCCATCCAGTAGTTTTTACGTGAAAGAGTAACAAACATACATCCATCCATCCATCCATACTTACAAATTTTCGCGTTTATAATATTAGTAGGATAGTAAGACTAGTAGGCTTACTAGCAGGTAGCTCGCCTGATGGTAAGCGCCACGCCTGCCCATAAACAGAAGCAACACCACACAGAACTGTGAATTACGAAGCACTACATGACACTGGACTGCGCTCGTCACCCCGAGACATAAGTTGTTAAGTCTCATAATGCCCAGTAATTTCACTGGCTTCAATGTCTTCAAACCTAAACACAATAATGTTTTACACCCTACTTGGCGGCGGAAATAGACAAAGCAGTGGTACCAATCCAGACGACCTCTCGCATACGAGAGACCTGCCACTTAGATGCTTGCCATGTTTACAGTTGGGTAAAAATTAAACATAATCTAAGGAGAGTTACAGAGACAGCCTCCGTGGCGTAGTGGGCGAGTAGCCGGCTGCGAAGCGAGAGGCCGCGGGTTCGATCCCCGCACCGAGACAAATGTTTGTGTGATCTACAATTATTTGTTTCGGGGTCTGGGTGTTGTGAGACCGAAAGTCTCTCGTAGTTCCTGTTACCCTCAACACAAGACTTGTATCTTACTGTGGGGTCAGGACTATGTGTGTGACTGTTAGGTGTATTTATTATATACTAGCTTTTCTTCGCGGCTCCGCCCGTGTGAACTACTTTTCCAAGATAAAAACTAGCCTATGTTATTCAGTGATAATGTAGCTTTCTAACAGCAAAATAATTTTTGAATTTTTTTTTTTTTTTTTTTCATAGCATCGACCGGCAAACGAGCAAGTGGGTCACCTGATGGTAAGTGATCTCCACTGCCCATGTACGCCCACAATACCAAAAGAATCATGGGCGCGTTGCCGACCTTAAAGGAAAGGGATAATTAGGGATTGGGAAGGGGAGAGGGATTTGGGCTTCCGGATATCTCACTCACCGTACGAAACGCAGCAGCAAGCCGCTACTTTACGACGGTTTTCTGCGAGACAGTGGTTACGACCCGGTCGAGCCAGCCCATTCATGCTGTAGACATTACTGTCTACAGCGTGGCTCTACCACTCATAAATAGGTCCAGTAGTTTTTAAATTTATTCTTTACATAGAAAAATATAAATCTTTCCTCTTTATAATATTAGTGTAGATTGTATATATTTATTATTACCCACGACAGAACGGTGACGGTATATGCGTTTGGGGTGAGAGGTTGTCTGTGTGTTTGTGCAAACCAATATTTCGATTATCTTCAAAACCACTGGTCCGATTTTAATGCGGTTTTCAGCGATGGGCTTGGTCTTGATTAGTGCATGTTGTTAGATAGGTGTTACGGTAATCACTCACCAGGGGGCGCCGTAGTAAACATTTGTTTATATAAACCAATGTTACCACTTCTATATTCACACATTAAAATAAATTTTTGTATATGTGTAATGTGTATGTACCTATGCTCTTCAAAAAGTTTAAAATAAAAGGCAAAATGAAAAAAAAATTAAAAAACCCACGACGGTTAAAATGTTATTCAAAAAGGATAAAATAATTAAAAAAAACCCTGACTTAAATAATTAAAGTGACGAGAGATAATTTACGTAAAATTCGTCGGGGGCTGCCATCACTATTTTAAATTATAAAATAAAAATATTAATAAGTAAACTATAACAACTACAAAACTTGTTCATTTAATGGTAGCCCCAGACGAACTTTACGTAAATTATCCCTCGTCACACTAATTACTTAAGTCGGGGTTTTTTCTTAATTATCTTATCCTTTTTCAATAACATTTTAACCGTCGTGGGTTTTTTCATTTTTTTTTTCATTTTACCTTGATCAGCCATTCAGTAACCGTACGATGTTTATTTTGTGTGTTGTTTCAGATATTGACATTGGACACTGAATTTTGACAATGGACAAAAATACTCACATCATGACCACCGACAAAATGGACGTGTATCAGTAAGTAACACTGATTTTTTTTATAGCATAGGCCGGCAAACGAGCAAGTGTGTCACCTGATGGTAAGTGATCTCCACCACCCATGTACACCCACCACCAGAAGAATCATGAGCGCGTTGCCGACCTTAAATGAAAGATATAATTAGGGATTGGGAAGGGGAGAGGATTTAGGCTTCCGGATATCTCACTCACCGTACGAAACGCAGCAGCAAGCCGCTACTTTACGTCGGTTTTCTGTGAGACAGTGGTAACGACCCGGTCGAGTCAGCCCATTCATGCTATAGACAAAACTGTCTACAGCATGGCTCTACCACGCAAAAAACACACTAACACTGAAAGATTGTTTAAATCTTGATAAGTAATAAAAAAACTATATTTCTGTCTTGCGTTATCCCGGCTTGATGCCAGGTTCCGCCTTCTCACCATGGTTTGACGGTAGATTTGGTATTGTTTTTATTTCATTGAATGACCAGACGAGCAAGACGCTCGCATGATGGTAAGCGCAACACCTGCAAACAGAAGCAACACCACATAGAACTTTGAATTACAAAGCACTGCATGGTACTGAACTGCGCTCGACACTCCGAGACATAAGATGTTAAGTCTCATAATGCCCAATAATTTCACTGGCTTCAATGTCCTTCAAACCGAAGTACAACAGTACTGACACATTGTTGCTCGGTGGCTGAAATAGAAAAAGCAGACGGCCTCTATCGTGGGTACCAAGAACTGCCAGAACTTGCACAACACCCAGACTCTTAAAGAACCTTTCTTTCACAGAAAACACTTAGAACTCCTCAACGGTAATGATCCATCAGCCATCAACCTCAATGAGATTGGAAACCGCGAGCATCCGGAAGACCCAACCATCGCCAGCTTCTACGAAGACTCTGTGATCCTGGTCACTGGTGGTACCGGGTTCGTAGGCAAGGCACTGCTGGAGAAACTCTTGAGGAGCTGTCCAGGAATCAAAATTATTTATGTGCTGATGAGGCCGAAGAGTGGACTGACTGTAGAGCAGAGGTATAAGGAATTGCTGAAGAATCAGGTATGTTTATTATAATTACGCCCAACAGTCATACATAGTCCTGACCCCACAGTAAGATACGAGTCTTGTGTCGTGGGTATCAGGAACTACGAGAAACTTTGGGTCTCACAACACCCAGACCCCGAAACTAATATTTATGGATCACACAAACATTTGTCTCGGCGCGGGGATCGAACCCGCCGCCTCTCGCCTCACAGCCGGCTACTCGCCCGACAAGCCACGGAGGCTGACTTCTGTATGTTTTCTGTTTTTCTGTATGTTTGACTTCTGTAGATTTTTCTGTAGGTTTGTATGCTGCCTGTTATAACCGGACACTGTTATAACATTACACATTAATGCCAGTGTAACTACTGTTCTAAACTGTTAAGGCTGGCAAACGAGTAAGTGGATCACCTGATAATAAGTGATCTTTATCGCCCATGTAATCAAACGCGCGTTGCGGACCTTAAAGGAAAAAGATACTTAAATGACTGGGGAGAGGAGGTTGATTTGGATCTCTGGATATCTTACTCCCGTACGAAACGCAGCAATAAGCCGCTACTTTACGTCGTTTTCCATCTAGCAGAGAGTTGCAGTATTTTAGATTTTCCACGCTAAGACCTTTGTTAATATGTTGAATCCTTATTGGCTCAGGTAACAGACAACCACAGTAAGTGTCTTTTCCCCTTGCAGGATGAATAGATTTTGGCTTTGAACAGTCCATATATTCACTTAAAAATATACATATTTTTTTAATGGAGACAATTTTAAAATTTTACTTTGATGATTTGTCTGTAGTTTTTTTTGTGAGAGTGGTAACGACCCGGTCGAGCCGGCCCATTGATGCTGTATAAAAAATTGTCTACAAGGTGGCTCTACCACTCAAAAAACTCTGACCTGCCTTTTCTCGAGAACAAAAATATGGTATTCCCCACCAGGTATTCGACCGCATCCGTTCTCGCTGGCCAGACCGTCTGAGCAAGCTCCATCCAATCACAGGCGATGTCTCAGCTCCTGGACTCGGCGTCAGTCCCGATCAGCGTGTACTCCTCAGCAACGTGACCACACTGTTCCATTCAGCCGCTACAGTGCGCTTTACAGAACCGCTGCATGCTGCCACAGCGTTGAATGTGCAGGGGACTGCGTCATTGTTGAAATTGGCTCAGGATATGCCTAAGTTGAAGGTGAGGTATTTTCGAAGTAAAACATTCAAGAATGCTGAAATGAATTGCAAGTATGGAATTTATTAACAATTTAATGGAGTGCGTCTCAAGCAAGAGTTGAGAATAGTTGTTCCTAATTAAAATAATTTGAAATCACAAATAAATTGAAAACACAAATTGATCGTGCTTTTTTGTACTTACACCCCGTCTAATGTTTTCTTGATAATTCTCTCCATCCAGTGGTTGCCTTGAAGAGATCGCTTTTAGTGATAAGGCCGCCAATTGTGGCACATTTATTTACTTGTTGTTTATTGTCTATTTTTGTTTTCTTTTTTATGTCTACAATAAAGAGTTACTATCTATCTATCTATTGAAAGAAAAATTGACGATTTGCGTATCGACCAAGTAAAAATTCACAACTTTGTGATGCTTCATGAATTGCCGACACGGAATTTGTAAACATTTTCGATCAAGTGTGTCTCTACTAAGCAAAAGCTGTAAAATTTGGACCCAGCCATTCCATTATGTACCAACCCACAAAATATCAAAACATAAGTTGATAACGAATGAATGATGACACAAAACTAAATAGACTACTACAAATTACTACTGAGTAAAACCAGTCCAAGATGCCCTTTCTTCTCTAGCTTCAGCCTCCACTCCAGTCCGATCTAAAGCTACAATTATATCCCCACAGGCTCTAGTCCACGTCTCCACGGCATATAGCAACGCTCCGCGCCAGCACATCGAGGAACGTGTATATTCACCACCATACGAGCCTGATAGCATCGTCAGGTGCACCAGAATGTTGCCTAAGGAGACTGTGGAAGCCATCTCAGACAGCCTGCAGGTGAGGTTTTTTTTATTTGCTTAAATGACGAGACGAGCAAGGCGCGCCACGCCTGCCTACATACAGAAGCAACACCACACAGAACTTTGAATTACAAAGCACTCCACTGAACTACGCTCGTCACCCCGAGATATAAGATGTTAAGTCTCACAATGCCCAGTAATTTCACTGGCATCAATGTCATTCAAATCTAAACACAACAGTGCTTAGCCACTGTTGATTGACGGCAGAAGTAGATAAAACGGTGGTACCAACCCAGACGGCCTCTTGCATACGAGGGACTTACCACCTTGTAAAAGCTTATTCAGGTATTATTTTTAAATATAAGCATTAGTTACGTGTGTATTCATTGTTAATTTTGACGATGAATGAAACATCGTAAGTAACCTGCGTACCTGAGAATTTGCTTTAAGAATTCTAAAAACGTTTGCGAAGTGTTCTAAGTCCAACCCACATTAGCTGGTGGGAGGATACTTGTATCCAACCGGATAGCGACCACCGTACACTGGTGCTAAAACCTGCCATAGTGGCCCACCTTGTGTGTGTCGCGTTCCAGGGTCAGCCAGTGTATATCCGGTTCTCCCCAGGGGCTTGCCCCCTGATCCTAACCCTTTTCCCATCCCTTTTTCCTTTTCCTCCCCCTTGGCACTGGGATGAGATACTGCAGGGTCGCCAGTATTCCGTTAGCAGGGACCCCGTAGTAGATCCCAAGAACTTAGGCAGACCGGCATGATCTTGCCGACCTACGATGGACACACTGTTTGTCGTTGGTCGACACTATTCCTGGATTGCGCTACACTTACCATCAGGTGTAACGTAGTCACTTTGCCGAACAAGATTTAAAAAAAAAATTGTCGAGCGTGGTGGATTAAGGAGTAACCTCTCTCGTCACGCGTATTCCCAGCAATGGCATAGAATAATACACAGCTGTTTGTTCCAGGGCGATCATCCCAACCCCTACACATTGACGAAGGCACTGGCAGAGTCTATAGTGTACAGTCACACGGACTTGCCCGTGTGCATTGTGAGACCTTCCATCGGTAAGTATATTTCAACCCGCCACACAAAGGAGGAGTATTATTTTTATAGATGGGCAAACGAGGAAGGGGGTCACCGATAGTAAGTGATTTTCAGGCTCATGAAGGTCCACGATTTGCTTCTTCGCTCTCTGAAGAGGGAAGAAGCATTTATACAGCCGGCATGACTCTGGTGACCACCGATAAACTCTTTGTTTGTCGGTGGTTGCTGGTTTTTTCGACTGCACTACGCTTACCATCAGGTATAGTGCAGTCACTTTGCCGAGCTCAGATAAAAAAAACAATACAGCAAAATCATGAAGGGTTGCCGACCTTGAAGGAAAAGGGTAACTAAGGGATTGTAAGGAGTGAGGTCATTTGGGCCTCCGGATATCTCACTCACCGTACACAAAATCAACAGCACAAGAGCACGTGGCTAATTTACCTCGTTTTACTGTCTGTGGTTGCGACCTGATCGAGCCGGCCTAATCACGCCGTATATATGATGTTGAAAGAAAATGTAAATAAACATTTGTAGCATTTTATTAATTACGTTGGGCCGTCGTTGAAGATGCAAAAAAATACGATTTAATTTCTTATAAACTATTTAATTAATAAAAAAAAGTTACAATTAAAGTACTACATGTTAGAGGTTGGCTCCCCGTCGATGTTAGAACGAAAGAGTACCTAAAACCGGACTACGGTATCTAATATAACCTTTAGTTTCGCAATCATCAATTACGCGATGCAGGTGCTACCGAATTCCACTCAATGCAGGTGATGGTGTGATGGTTCCATGGGAAACGGTGAATTCTTGGTAGATAGTGAGGTGTTGTAATGCGTCATCAAATCGCGCGGTGGGTCCTTACTTAACATATTGAATTTGAATTAAAAATGAAAAAAGAATCATCAATATTATCAGTCAATTACAGAACTCAGTATACACTCTGCAGAGTTGTTCTACTCACAAAAGTACTAAAGCCTTGTTTCTAATTGTGCCATGGGAACTGACAAGCTGTGACGCGACGGTCAATCGATACCAATGAATATTGAATGAATGTGATGAGAATATTGTAGACGGTGACCCATCGTACTCTATTTATTATTTATCTACATTTGGGTATTATTGCCAAGAAATCGTTATTAACATTGCGAGAACATTTTCTTTTTACCCTGGCTCGGCAAAGTGACTACGCTACACCTGATGGTAAGTGTAGCGCAATCCAGGAATAGTGTCGACCAACGATAAACAATGTGTCCATCGTCGGTCGGCAAGATCATGCCGGCCTGCCAAAGGGCCAAGGGGGAGGGGAAGGAAAAAGGGATGAGAAAAGGGTTAGGATCAGGAGGCAAGCCCCCTGGGGAGATCCGGATATACACTAGCAAACCCTGGAACGCGACCCACACAAGGTGGGCCACTATGGCAGGTTTTAGCACCACTGTACGGTGGTCGCTATCCGGTCGGATACAAGTCCCACCAGCAAATTCGAACTGTGAACCTCACAGTTTCTCATCCTTAGTACATTCCCACTAGAACAGTGAGGCGATATCATTATTTTTTTTGTTACAGTGACTGCAGCCCACCAAGAGCCTTTCCCAGGATGGATTGATAATGTCTACGGCGTTACTGGTAAATTACTTTTATAAATCCTATAAGGATATGTTTCAGGAATATATGACTGAGCCAAGTCATAGTATACGGTTTTTTTTATAGCATAGGCCGGCAAACGAGCAAGTAGGTCACCTGATGGTAAGTAATCTCCACCGCCCATGTACGCCCACCACCAAAAGAATCATGGGCGCGTTGCCGACCTTAAAGGAAAGGGATAATTAAGGATTGGGAAGGGGAGGGGATTTGGCTTCCGGATATCTCACTCACCGTACGAAACGCAGCAGCAAGCCGCTACTTTACGTCGGTTTTCTGTGAGACAGTGGTAACGACCCGGTCGAGCCAGCCCATTCATGCTGTAGACAAAACTGTCTACAGCGTGGCTCTACCACTCAAAAGAATTTGATTGAAAGAAGAGACAAGCAAGGCGTTCGCTAATGGTAAGCGCCACGCCTGCCCATAAACAGAAGCAACACCACACAGAACGTTGAATTACAAAGCACTTGACAGGCATGACTATGGTGACCACCGATAAACTTATTGTTTGTTGGTGGTTGCTGGTTTTTTGGATTGCACTACGCTTATCTTCAGTGCAGTCACTTTGCCGTGCTCGGATAAAAAAAAATACTTTCCTCAGGTATTATAATGGAGATATCCCGCGGCACCTATCGCTCCGGGTACTGCAGGGAGCGGTACGTCGTGGACCTGGTACCAGTCGACATGGTGGTCAACTCCTGCATCCTCGCCGCTTGGAGACAGGGCGTTAAGCAGTAAGTATACATTAAGAATAAATTTGAGTGGTAGAGCCACGCTGTAGACAGTTTTGTCTATAGCATGAATGGGCTGGCTCGACCGGGTCATTACCACTGTCTCACAGAAAACAGAAAAGTAGCGGCTTGCTGCTGCGTTTCGTACGGTGAGTGAGATATCCGGAAGCCCAAATCCCCTCCCCTTCCCAATCCCTAATTATCCCTTTCCTTTAAGGTCGGCAACGCGCCCATGATTCTTCTGGTGGTGGGCGTACATGGGCGGTGGAGATCACTTACCATCAGGTATGTATGTATGCCATAAAAAAAAAAATGAGCTGTGGAACAGTTTCCCGGCACACGTGTTCCCTCCTTCCTGTAATATGGGGTCCTTTAAACGGAGTGTGAAGAAGCAGTTAGGCAGACCAGCATGATCTTGCCGACCTACGATGGATTCATTGTTTATCGTTGATCGACACTATACCTGGATTGCGCTACACTTACCATCAGGTGTGGCGAAGTCACTTTGCCGAGCCAGGATTTAAAAAAATACATAAAACCCACACACCCGCCACTGCAACTCCTGTGCACCAGGATCGGTAGTGGCACGCATTGTTCGACAGTAATGAAGCTCGGCGAGTCTCTGGGAATGCAAAGCTATATTCATCCCGTAACATCAATAAATCAAAGAAAAAAAAAGAAGAAGAAAAGCTGGAAAGAAGTTCTTTTTATTTGCTTATGCCTTGCGGTCATCCGCCTGTTCTGTCGCAGGCCGTTTTGCTTCTTCCCTCTTCGGAGTGCGAAGAAGCATTTATACAGGCCGGCATGATTTTGCTAACTACCGATAAACTCATTCTATGTTGATGGTATTTTTACTGCACTGCGCTTATCTTCAAGTGTAGAGCAGCCACTTTGCCGTGCTCAGATAAAAAATCCCACACCAAGACATATGTTTGTGTAATCCACAAATATTTGTTTCGGGGTTTGAGTGTTGTGAGACCGAAAGTCTCTCGTGGTTCCTGATACCTATAACACAAAACTCGTATCATTCTATGGGATCATGGCTGTGAGTGTGACTATTGGGTGTATTAAATTTAAAAATAATACACCACGTTGTTCATGACACATTTTCCGAAGGCTTCGTTGTACGCAGGCGCAAAGACTTGTGATAGCATACTCGTAATCTATCTCATTTTCTCGCAGGCTAAATCCTATTTATGAATGTGTTTGTCTTTGTCGTGGCGCATTTTCGTTTCATCGAGTTTCAAATCACAACGATTCTAAAGAAGTTTCACTTCAATAAAAAGTCGTTCACTATGTACACACACATCACACTGTTTTTCAGTGCTGCACATATCAGGCTGCTAGAACCAGAGTGGCCTAACTGCATTATGATGACTTTTGACCTATTTGTATTTTCGTCAGTTTAAACCACGGCCGAAATGGACTTGTACTGCCATCTATGATCATGTTACCAATTTTAGGCCGGTCTGGTCTTGAAGATTAACATTTTTAAATTACGAAAATACAAATAGGTCAAAAGTCATCAAAATGCAGTCAGGCCACTCGGATTCTAGATTCCTCATATATAGTTTAAATGTCTTTTTAAACTGTCCTTTTGTCAGGCCTGGCCGCTGTCCTGTCTACAACGTGACGTCAGGATCTATAAACCCCCTCCAGTGGGGCCAGTTCACGAAGCTCTGCATCAAATGGGCGCGTGAGAATCCTACCAAGTGAGTTTTTTTATTTGCTTGAATGACGAGACGCCTGATGATAACCGCCACGCCTGCCCATAAACAGGAGCAACAATACTCAGAACTTTGATTTACAAACCACAGTAATAGTAGTTATATTTCACACTCAGTAAAACTGCTGTGCTGAGGTCTCGGGTTTGATCCCGGGGTCGGGTAAAAGTAATATTGGGTTTTTCTATCACTAAATGCATGCTTTTTTTTGCAATAAAATACATTATTATCTTCAAATTCATTTTCTATTTTTTAGTTAGACTTTCAATAAAAGCGTGTTTTTTAGTTTTTTAAACTATTATTTATTTTACTCCGTACTCCATCTTCAGATCTACATCAAATGTATGTGGAACCACATCGCAACTAAACTCTATCGAATCATTTTTTCCGACAAAAGTAATCTACAATTGTCGGGGAAATCGATTTACATGCTTATTTTCTTTATAGCATAGGCCGGCAAGCGAGCAAGTGAGTCACCTGATGGTAAGTGATCTCCACCGCCCATATACGCCCACCACCAGAAGTATCATGGGCGCGTTGCCGACCTAAAAGGAAAGGGATAATTAGGGATTGGGAAGGGGAGGGGATTTGGGCTTCCGGTTATCTCACTCACTGTACGAAACGCAGCAGCAAGCCGCTACTTTACGCCGGTTTTCTGTGAGATAGTGGTAACGACCCGGCCGAGCCAGCCCATGGTATGGCGTGGCTCTATCACTCTTATTTATGTATGTAAAGCAAAGCAAACAAAGTTTTTTGTGAAAAAGCACCATTTTTTTTCAATGGACATCATAAATTCCTTCGTATTTTTCAGTATATTTCACAATAAATGTTCATCCGCAGATACGTGATGTGGTATCCAAACTTCTCATTCACGGAGTCCCGGTTCATGAACACGTTTTGGGAGGTCACGTGTCATTTCTTACCAGCGTTCCTCTACGACCTTCTACTCAGGGCACAAGGGAGGAAGGCCATGTAAGTAAACTTCTACCGATTTTTTTGCAATGCCGACACAAACACGGCAATATTAGTAATTTCACTGACTTCAATGTCCTTCAAACCGGAACAATACAGTGCTTACTCTACTTCTTGCTGTTCTCCCGAGGGGCTTGCGACATGACTTGATGGTTGATTAGGGCGGGTATATGGGTACATCCTTGTATCCCTGTGCCTGCATCGGTCATCCGCTTGTCCTGTCGCAGGTCCCTTGATTTGCTTCTACTTTCTTAGAAGTTTGAAGAAGCATTTAAACTGGCCGGCATGATTCTGGTGACCACCGATAAACTCATTATTTGTCGGTGGCTGCTGATTTTATTGGACTGCACAGCGCTAACCATCAGGTGTAGTGCAGTCACTTCGCTGTGCTCGGATGAAAACACTAAGCAACTTAGTCTAGTTTACTTCATCATCATCATCAGCCACAGGACGTCCACTGCTGAACATAGGCCTCTCCCAAAGATTTCCAGCCCGCCCTGTTGGAAGCGGCCTGCATCCAGCGACTTCCTGCGATCTTTATTAGGTCGTCTGTCCACCTTGTAGGACAAACTTATCTACTTTACTTAGATAATGTTATTTCTCCACAGAATGATGAAACTCGCGCGCCGGTTCAAAATGGCGGCAGCTACTGGAGAATATTTCGCTAACAATGAATGGCAGTTCGGTGTGGCTGAACTCTCCGCTTTGCACAGCGAAGCGAACACCGCCGAGGACTCGAACTCGTTCCCCTTCTGGCCAACCTGCTTCTCTTGGGACTCGTATATTGGGGCTTACATGATGGGCATCCGAAGGTTCATACTGAAGGATAGTACGGAGTCGTTGCCGCATGCCAGGACGAAGTTGAAGAGGTAAGAACCCAAGGATCCAAGGACCCCAAGACCCACTTTTGTGTTTTTTTATAGCATAGGCCGGCAAACGAGCAAGTGGGTCACCTGATGGTAAGTGATCTCCACCGCTCATATACGCCCACCACCAGAAGAATCATGGGCGCGTTGCTGACCTTAAAGGAAAGGGATAATTAGGGATTGGGAAGGGGAGGGGATTTGGGCTTCCGGATATCTCACTCACCGTACGAAACGCAGCAGCAAGCCGCTACTTTACGTCGGTTTTCTGTGAGACAGTTGTAACGACCCGGTCGAGCCAGCCCATTCATGCTATAGACAAAACTGTCTACAGCGTGGCTCTACCACTCGTAAAAAGGTTTGTGTCTTTTAAAAAGGTTTAAAAGACACAAACGTGGGTCTTTACCACTGTCTTACTGAAATCCGACGCAAAGTTGCTTGCTGCTGCGTTTCGTGCGGTGAGTGAGATATCCGAAGACCCAAATCCCCTTTGCCAATCCCTTAATTATGTCTTCCCTTTAAGGCCGGCAACACGTCTATGATTCTTCTTGTATTGTAGGCGTACATAGGCGGTGGAGATCACTTACCATCAGGTGACCCACTTGCTCGTTTGCCGGTCTATGCTATAAAAAAAAACCCATTATCTCGCTCACACGCATGCAAGTTTTAAATGACTTCTAATACAAATATTTTTTAGGGCCAGATTAATGGAATTATTTGTACAATAGGTTTGGCATAATGTAACTTGTCGATTTAAATGATTAAAAAAATCAACTCAACTACCCTATTCATGCCCAAAGGGTGCCAAAGAAACCTTTATAGAACCCGCGACAAGCTACTAGACACATCGCGTTCCAGTACATTATTATTATTTGATTGAATGATGAGACGAGCCAAGCGCTCGCCTGATGGTAAGCGCCATGCCTACCTATAAACAGAAGCAACACTACACAGAACTTTGAATTACAAAGTACCCCATGGCACTGAACTGCGCCCGTCACCCCGAGACATAAGATGTTAAGTCTCATAATGTCCAGTCATTTCACTGGCTTCAATGTCCTTCAAACCGAAACACAACAGTGCTTACATACCGTTGCTTGGCGGTAGAAATAGACGGCATGGTGGTACCAGCCCAGACGGCCTCTCGAGGGACCTCCACCCTTCGAAATTGTGGCACTAAGTTACGGTCAATTGACCATAAACAGCCCGTCTAGGAGTATATATTGAAGTCTTTGATGTGCTAGATTACCCTTAGTATTTTAATTCACTTAATTAATAAATAAATAAATACACCCAACAGTCACACACATAGTCCTGACCCCACAGTAAGATACGAGTCTTGTGTCGTGGGTATCAGGAACTACGAGAGACTTTCGGTCTCAACATCCAGCCCCCGAGACAAATATTTGTGGATCACACAAACATTTGTCTCGGTGCGGGGATCGAACCCGCGGCCTCTCGCTTCACAGCCGGCTACTCGCCCGCTGCGCCACGGAGGCTGTCAAACTAACTGATTAATTAATTATAAAAATAATTCTCTTTACAGGCTATACTGGGTCCACAGACTGTTCCAGGCAGCGTCAGGATACTACCTGTTCAGACTGCTAGCAGGACGACTGCGGTAGAACATCTGGCACTGATTATAAAATAATTACTGTACAGTTATTCAGAAGCTGTTGGTTTTACACATATTTTTTAAATTTGCCTTCATCTCCGAGTCGTGCCGGCTTATCATAACACCTCGAGATAATTTTGACGCAAATATGTAATAAAAACAAAAATTGTGGTATTAATTTTATTATGCTAAATTCATTATCTTAATTAAATAAATCATGATTTCTTATGTTTACGCGAATATTACTCATTGAAACAAAACTAATTAAAACGGATTTTATCGTGGTTTTTTATTAATTTTGATTGCGACTTTTCGAAAACTTTTCAGTCTTCCAGGAAGTCCACGTGACCACGAAGGCTGGAAAGTCTTCAAATCGTCATCTTCATACTAAAAACCGCGATAAAATCCATTTAAATTAGTTTTATTTCAATTAAATCAATCAATTCAAGTTCTAATTGCATTATCGTACATGGGATATATTTCATTTTCGTTTTTTTTAATACAGAATTAAACCATCTTAAAACGAATGAATCTAGCAAAATAAATTCAATATCTCAATTTTTACTTGATATGGGTTGAAAAGTTATTGCATATTCCATTTTATCTCTGCGTTTTCTCGTGCTCACTACATGTATGTCGAAGCTAACATGCCGTTCATGGCACAGTAAATATTTTCGTCTAGTTTTCTTGCGCTATCGCAATATCTCTATCACTCTTACTATGTTGTGGGGTACACGTTACAGTAAATGTTCATTGGTCAATACTGATGCAAGTTTCTCTCTTGCGATACCTCGTGAGCTCATGCTAAGCGGACTGTAAAAGTGTGGGAAATTTTATATTATGAAATACGTATTTTACTGAAGGATACACTAATGTTATAAGATATCCCCCTTTTGGAGGGACATATTATTATTTAACCCCTTCAGAACCCGTAAAAAAGCGGGATTTTCGGTGTCCCGCCCAGTATTGGCGTACATCCCGCTTTTTCACCAGAGGTAAAAAGTAACTTAAATATAATTTTAAACTACTTTTAAAGTAATTTAAACACTTATTAACATTGAAAATATATACGTATAAAATACGCCTTTTTTCCCGCCCTTTTCACCCTGTTCCCGCTATTTTTTGCACTCATGTACCGCTACTAGATTTACATCTTATTCCAGAAAAGACTCACGCGGGCTTAACAAGAAGAATACGGTATGATAATTGTAAAATATGGTGGTAAAAACCAACAGCTCATAATTAAAGGTGTAAAATGTAAATTAGGATATATCTTCACGGAACTCTCAGATGTTAGATTAAGCATAAAATGCATATAGATTGTATACAATTGGTTTTATGATCAATAACTTAGCATTCGATTCCCATGTCGGGTTATTAAGGAATACACAATTGTTCTCACCCCACAATAAGACACGAGCCTTGTGTCGTAGACTTATGACTACGAGAGACTTTGGATCTCATAACACTCAGACCCGAAATATTTATGGAGGATACTTGTATCCGACCGGATTGTGACCACACTTGTGTTTACACTGGTGCTAAAACCTGCCTTAGTGACCCACATTGTGTGGGTCGCGTTCCAGGTTCAGCAAGTGTATAACCGGTTCTCCCGAGAGGGCTTGCCCCCTCTTCCTATACCTTTCCCATCCCTTAGCCCTTCCCCTCCCCTTTGGCCGTAGAATGAGATACTGCTGTAGTTCATCTCAAGGGTAAAAAAAAATATGGATCAAATATTTGTTTCGCTGTGAGGATCGAATTCGCGTCCCTCTTTTTACAACCGGCATGAGGCCGACAATATCACTTGGCAGTCAACATTAGAATTGTACTGAATTGCACTTAACATCAGGTTAAGTGTAATAATTTTGCCGTACAACGATAAAAAAATAGAAGATAATAATTCTTTTTAACCTACACAAAAAGGAGAATTACCACGCTTGTGTTTTAGATACTCATCAGATGTGTGAAGTGTGCTTTTTATACATACAGTTTGTCTGATTTAAATTTGAAGACGAAATCCAACTGCAAGGAATAAAAATATTAATATTACTCAATTTTAACAAAAATAAAACGTAAAAAAAAATTGTCATATCTACCAATAACCATTTAATTTGCTATATCACTGACTCAAAATTGGCATTTTTAGTTTTGGATGGATTTTATTTTTGTTAAAATATTTTTTTAATTGTTCTTTTTAGCAGATGTTATTTTAGTCATAAAATCATATTATACAAAAACAATGCAAAAATCATCAAATAGGATGAAGGAAGATGTAGGGATTATAGACCAAATAAATTGCCTGTAAATAACCGATACTTTGGTTGAATGAGACATTTTAAATTCTAGTAAGTTATGAGTATTTTTCAAATAAATTTTCAATAAATGATTTGAATGTATAGAATCCCTATGGATTTTGTTGATTAATCTGTTCAACTATTTATACATCACATAATATTTTATTAATTGAGTTGGGGTTTTACCGGTTAGCTTAGATTTATATAAATCAGCCTTAAAATAATTTATACATTTCAATCAATATTTTGGAATTAAAAGTAATGTATTTTGATATGTATAAAGCTATATTTTAGCAATTGCCTCCGTTTCTCGCCATATTGTAGACATAAAAATAATATTAAATGATATTGTAAAGGTTTATGTCACATTCAGTAATATTATGTAGGTAATAAGAAAAATGGAAATCAGTAATAGTTCAATACATTTGTGCGCGTACTTTGTGCGTGAAGTTTGTATATACACAATGACTGAGTGTGTGTCCTAGAGATGTGTAAGTACTGTGAGTAACGCATGACGCGTAATATAACACGACCGCGTACTGTAACAGTACCTGTTACCCGGCAAAATGTTGCATGATACATGACATTAAACATGACATGCACACACACGGGCGGCTCGTTGAAGCGGGGCGCGGAATCGTAAACATTCGAGAAATTGTGCAATTGAGGTTTAAAAGGTCTATCTATCTATTGCTATTACATTACACCTGACTCCTGACTGAACGTTCAGTACAAGTAATAGTGGGCCGTTCACATAGCGGGTCATCTCAGGTCATGCCTAGAGTAATGCTATAATGACATATTACGCGATACGAAATGTCATGCCAGTACTGTTTTATGCATGTCTAGTGCGTCACTGTCACAAACACCATTACCAAATATTTTCAACCTCACAACAAGGTGTGCACAAATGTGTTGAATGCTGTAGTCGTGTCACGATTAATATTGCGCTTCGACAATGTTTTTTTTATCGGCAAAGTGACTGCACTACACCTGATGGTAAGCGTAGTGCAGTCCAAAAAAACAGCGACCACCGACAAACAATGAGTTTATCGGTGGTCACCAGAATCATGCCAGCCTGTATGAATGCTTCTTCCCACTCCAAAGAGGGAAGAAGCAAAATATGTCTCTATATTGATCTAATCATCATCACCATCATCAGCCACAGGACGTCCACTGCTGAACATAGGCCTCCCCCAAAGATTTCCAGACCGACCTGTTGGAAGCGGCCTGCATCCAGCGACTTCCTGCGACCTTTATCAGGTCGTCTGTCCACCTTGTAGGCGGACGTCCAACGCTGCGCTTGCCAGTACGTGGCCTCCATTCTAGCACCTTTCTGCCACAGATCTAATACATCTGTCAAAATAGAATATGTACATATTTTTCTCTTGAATGACTATACCCGTATGGCCGAACATTGAATGCCTATACGTACCAATCCGTAAAAACGAAAATTGCTGAAGCGCATAATGTAAATCGCAGTACTGTACTATATTGTATACATGAAGACACGATTAGAATATGGTTATAGTAAAATATTGGATGCAACGGGTTTTGTAATCTGCAATTAAATGGTTTTAGCCCTTATACATTCTTTTATTTAATACCTTTTACGACTGAGAATTACAGTTTGGGAAGTGAAAACTTCTTTAGCAGCGTTGAGCACTTTTCTTGGATTGGGTATAAAATGTTAAACTCGCGTCAGGACACGTGACCTGATCGAAAATTCGTAAGACGGAGGGAGAGTAAACCGCTGTCGTATGTAAAGACCCGGTTGAGCCGGCCCTTTCATGTTGTAGACAAAACTGTCTACAGCGTGGCTCTACCACTCTAACTAATTTAATTGTTTTTTTTTTTATTCACTCTAAATCCTACTAATATTATAAACGCGAAAGTTTGTAAGTATGGATGGATGGATGGATGTATGTTTGTTACTCTTTCACGTAAAAACTACTCAATGTATTTTAATAAAACTTTACAATAATATAGTTTACTAGATGACCCGGTGAACTTCGTATCACCTACATAATATATTTGTGTAAAATGTGGTCAAAACTTAATACAAATGTTTTATTTACATTAAATGCAATTAAGTGAGGTACTGCGCCATTGCACGTGAGGTAGCCCATCGCACATTTAATTGACTTCGACGACCTAAGTCAGGTCGTCCCCCACCTCCCTCCGGTTGGACAGTCCTGTCCCCGTCCTGTCCGCGTCCCGTCCCCGTCCTGTCCCCGTCCCGTCCCGTCCCCGTCCCGTCCCGTCCCCGTCCCGTCCCCGTCCCGTCCCCGTCCTGTCCCCGTCTTGTCCTGTCCCTGTCCTGTCCTGTCTCAGTGTCCTGTCTCACTGTCCTGTCTCTCTGTCATGTCTCTCTGTCCTGTCTCACTGTCCTGTCTCACTGTCCTGTCTCACTGTCCTGTCTCACTGTCCTGTCTCACTGTCCTGTCTCACTATCCTGTCTCACTGGCCTGTCTCACTGTCCTGTCTCACTGTCCTGTCTCACTGTCCTGTCTCAATGTCCTGTCTCAATGTCTTGTCTCACTGTCCTGTCTCACTGTCCTGTCTCACTGTCCGGTCTCACTGTCCTGTCTCACTGTCCGGTCTCACTGTCCTGTCTCACTGTCCTCTCACTGTCCTGTCTCACTGTCCTGTCTCACTGTCCTGTCTCACTGTCCTGTCTCACTGTCCTGTCTCACTGTCCTGTCTCACTGTCCTGTCTCACTGTCCTGTCTCACTGTCCGGTCTCACTGTCCTGTCTCACTGTCCTCTCACTGTCCTGTCTCACTGTCCTGTCTCACTGTCCTGTCTCACTGTCCTGTCTCACTGTCCTGTCTCACTGTCCTGTCTCACTGTCCTGTCTCACTGTCCTGTCTCACTGTCCTGTCTCACTGTCCTGTCTCACTGTCCTGTCTCACTGTCCTGTCTCACTGTCCTGTCTCACTGTCCTGTCTCACTGTCCTGTCTCACAGTCCTGTCTCACTGTCCTGTCTCACTGTCCTGTCTCACTGTCCTGTCCCTGTCCTGTCCCTGTCCAGTCTAGACGCTATACGACCCGTCATCACGGCTAGCTTCGCAACGACAACCATCCGGTTACAACCAATATCAACAACTACTAATAAATTAAAAATTAATAAAAAAAACATTGTCCAGCGGACAAAATTGTGAATCTAAACCATTCTCAGATCCCCTTGAACACACACAAAAAATTTCATCAAAATCGGTCCAGTCGTTTAAGAGAAGTTCAGGAACATACACACTCACAGAAGAATTATATATATAAAGATACATCAGAATAGGACATAGGCTATGTTTTTCAAAAATCAACCCCTGAAGGGTTTAAAAAGGGGATGAAAATTTGTATGAAAAATCTAAACCGCTGAATCGATTTCAATGAATTTTGGCACAAATATAGTTCACTAGCCTTTGCTCGCGGCTCCGCCCGCGTGATCAGCTTTTTCGGGATAAAAAGTAGCCTATGTCCTATTCTGATGTATAAGCTATATTATTGTAAAGTTTCATTAAAATCCATCCAGTAGTTTTTACGTGAAAGAGTAACAAATATACATACTTACAAACTTTCACGTTTATAATATTAGTAGGATGACCCAGGGATAAACGTAGGGTATTTTTTTCTATAAACTTCAACCCCCAAAATTACATTCACGCGGACAGGGTCGCGAGCAAAAGCTAGTAATTAATAAATTAATACTTGTATAATATTATATTCCTATATTTTTATATCTGTGTAACGTTTTTCAAAAAAATAAACAACAAAAAACACATTTATGAAATTCAATTTTTATTTATCACATACAAAATTATTTACAAAACAAATCAGAATTGCACTTAGTACAATTATACCATTTTCGTATTAGGCAAGAGTCCATAGTTACTAATAAAGCTATCAATAATCCAACACCAATGATAATACTTGTTTGTCATTACATAGGGTCATAGCCAGTTGCACTCACTAATCGGTAAACGTGTAACGAGCCTCATAATGCTCAGTCATTTCAGTGGCTTTAATGTCCTTTTTTAGCATAGGCCGGCAAACGAGCAATTGTCACTTGATGGTAAGTGATCTCCACCGCCCATGTACGCCCACCACCACCAGAAGAATAATGGGCGCGTTGCCGACCTCAAAGGAAAGGGATAATTAGGGATTGGGAAGGGGAGGGGATTTGGGCTTCCGGATATCTTACCGCTACTTTACGTCGGTTTCGTCGGTTCAAAAAGAAACACAACACTGCTTAGACTATGTTGCTTGGCGGCAGAAATAGACAAAGCGGTGGTACCAACCCAGATGGCCTATCGCATACTAGGGACCTACCACCCTGTAATATGTAGTTATGGTCAATTGTCCGTAACGTTGTGGCGCAATTTCTATGCACTGCGCAGCCGGTCTTATAGTATACATATAGAAGTCATTGCATGGATTATATTGGATATACCTACTGTACTTGGTCTTAAAGGTAACTTTAGTCATATAAAAAATACAAAATATCCTCTAATCACTCATATCTCCAATATACAAGTAAATTTCAAACTTAAAATTAAAGTACAATCCACCTAGCAGTCTGAAAAAATCTATAATTATCTTTTATTTTTACAAAATAGGTAACAATTGAAAACAGCGCCATCTGTTTTTTCAAATTGGCGTTTCGTGTGACGACGCATTGGTTCAGAATGCGAGTCATGCGTCTATGGTGACGGCGGTCGGTGTCTCCTGCGGGTCTACCATGAAGCTGTAGAATGACGACAGCCAACCACTGAACCAGTATATCATGAGACCCCAGAACAGAAGACGAGTGATGAGATCCACACACCACATCCTGGAAACCGATTATAATTTCACAATATTATTTAAAAAAAAATGTTTTATTTTTATCCTGGCTCGGCAAAGTGACAACGCTACACCTGATGATAAGTGTAGCGCAATCCAGGAATAGTGTCGACCAACGATAAACAATGTGTCCATCGTAGGTCGACAAGATCATGCCGGCCTGCCAAAGGGCTAAGGAGGAGGGGAAGGAAAAGGGTTAGGATCAGGGGGCAAGCCCCCTGGGGAGAACCGGATATACACTGGCTGACCCTGGAACGCGACCCTCACAAGGTGGGCCACTATGGCAGGTTTTAGCACCAGTGTACGGTGGTCGCTATCCGGTCGGATACAAGTATCCTCCCACCAACATATTAAATCATTGTTAAGGATGATTGCGGGAAAAAAATGTGTGTGCAATTCACACACGGCAGAAGTGAATTATTAAAATAAATAAATTAACCAAACAACGAATTTTAATATGCAAATGC
Source organism: Amorpha juglandis (assembly GCA_949126905.1). Classification (NCBI taxonomy): domain Eukaryota; kingdom Metazoa; phylum Arthropoda; class Insecta; order Lepidoptera; family Sphingidae; genus Amorpha; species Amorpha juglandis. The sequence continues at coordinate 7,490,949 of OX421393.1, forward strand.
AAAAAAATAAAACACGTGAATAATACACCACGTTGTTTATGACACATTTTCCGAAGGCTTCGTTGTACGCAGGCGCAAAGACACGTGATAGCATACTTGTAATCTATCTCATTCTCTCGCAGGCTAAATCCTATTTATGAATATGTTTGTCGCTTTTTTTTACTAGCCCTGTATTATATACGTCCACTGCTAGGCACGGGCCTCTTCTACTGAATGAGAGGGATTAGGCCTTAGTACACCATGCTGGCCTAATGCCTAAACTTCACATACCTTCGAAAAATCTTATCGAGTGCTCAGGTATGCAGGTTTCCTCACGATTAATACACACGTAACTTAGAAAAGTCAGAGGTGTATGCTCCTGGGGCTGGTTTCGAACCTGCGACTTTCGTCTCGACAGTTCATACCACTCCCCGCTGAGCTATCGCTGCTGTCTCTTTTTAATGTCGCTCTTTCGTTTCATCGAATTTTCAAATCAAACGGTGCTAAAGATTCACTTCAAAAATTATACCAATTATTGCTAAATATACTTACACTTTCATGTGTCTCCTGGCAGCTGGAATAGTGTCATCATACTCCTTGAGGATATAGATACGGGCTGATCGGATGCAGTCCTCGAAGTATTTTGAAATATCCAAACCTGTAACATAGACATATACAGGGTTACTTTTAAAACAACAACAATAGATTGCAGATGATACTTCACTTTTATTTAAACTCAAACGACAGCAACCTGTTACTGACGATATAAATAATACTCTCTTAAAAGTAGTGAACTGGTTTAATGTCAATCATTTACTTTTAAACGAGAAAAAAACTAAATGCGTTCAAAAAAAATCAAAAAATCAAAATCTTTATTAATCATGTAGGCCAAGAAAGCGCTTATGACAGGTCAAGTACAGAACATTTATCATTAAAAATACTAACTTACAATTAAGGGAACTTTGGACAAACCGCCGCGCTAAAGGCTGGCAGGAAAAGGCACACCAACAAGCATGGGAAAAGGGAGGGCATCTTTAAGTGAAGGAATTCACGAACTAGGATATGGGATACGTTAGATTTTTGACACCTAACGTTAGAACTATTAAGACCTGCGTTAGTTAAAATGGAGAAGAATTGGATCTTGTGGACACCATCAAGTTTTTGGGAATAACTTTAGACTCTAAGCTGCGATGCGCTTAGAGATATTAAATTAATATTTATTTTTATTGGAAAATAAAATCTAAAATTATCAAAAGTCGTAGAACAAAAGTTGTTCCTTATAGGGTCAGCTATCTAGTCCTGCGAGGTTGCTTGTGTTTTAAAAGTAAACTGTGCACACAGTTTGTTGGCGAAAGTGGCGCTCTTATAGTTAAATTCACGCAAGTTAATTAAAGGCAAAGATCGACAGCAATAAGAATCCATAGACACATAGACTCTAATATCGACAGAAAATGGGGCATAGATTTTACCATATAACGTACTCAAGTACAATATGGAAGGAATAATATTATGTTGATAACAATTTGGAAAATAATTGACAATAATCCATTAATTCCGACCAAATTTGATTACCATAGCAACGGAAGCCTTCAAATAATATTATTTGGGTAGCTTAGCAACGGAAGCCTTCAAATATGAATAATTTTCCCCGTTTTTGCAACATTTTTCACTGATGCTTCGCTTCTAATGGTTGCAGCGTAATGTTATATAGCCTAAAGCCTTCCTCAATAAATGGACTATCCAACACAAAAAGAATTTTTCAATTCGAACCAGTAGTTCCTACCTGAGAACTCGATAAGATTTTTGAAGGTATGTGAAGTCTGCCAACCCGCGTTAGGCCAGCGTGGTGGACTAAGGCCTAATCCCTCTCATTCGGTAGAGGAGGCCCGTGCCCACCAGTGGGCCGTATATAATACAGGGCTAGTAAAAAAAAAATACTTACCAACAGCATCGACTTTGTAATCCCTCCGCTCCCTAGCATTCAGTCTTTGTCGAACAGTCTGAGCGATGTCGGACTTGAAGTCCCATTGGTTGTTAGTGTAATACTCGAATACTTCGAACCCTTTAGTGATACGTCGTTGGACGCGGCACAAACTGAAACGTCGAATATTAAATGGATTTATTTCTTACGTTAACGCGTTTTTTTTATAGCATAGGCCGGCAAACGAGCAAGTGGGTCACCTGATGGTAAGTGATCTCCACCGCCCATGTACGCCCACCCGCAGAAGAATCATGGACGCGTTGCCGACCTTAAAGGAAAAGGATAATTAAGGATTGGGAAGGGGAGGGGATTTGAGCTTCCGGATATCTCACTCACCGTACGAAACACAGCAGCAAGCCGCTACTTTACGTCAGTTTTCTGTGAGACAGTGGTAACGACCCAGTCGAGCCAGCCCATTCATGCTGTAGACAAAACTGTCTACAGCGTGGCTCTACCACTCACTGACTGTTACTCATTGAAATAAAACTAATTTAAACGGATTTTATCACGACATTACGATAGCTTTTCAGCCTTCGTGGTCACGTGGTGAAACGTCGGGACCAAAATTAAAATAAGAAACCGCGATAAAATCCGGTTAAATTTGTTTTATTTTAATGGAATGGTTTATTACAAAAGATAACACTTTAAGCTCTTTGCCGAGAATCGAATCGAATCGCTGTGTACATGATTTGTCTGTTTTTATTTATTCTGGTGGTAGAATATTCATATCCACCCGGATAGCGACCACCGTACACATGGTATTAAAACCTGCCATAGAAATCCACGCCTTGTGTGGATCGCGTTACAGGATCAGCCAGTGTATATCCGATTCTCCCGAGGGGCTTTTGACATGACTTGATAGTTGATTGAGGCGGGTATGGGGGTACATCCTTGTATCACTGTGCCTGCATCGGTCATCCGCCTGTCCTGTCGCTGGTCTCTCGATTAGCTTCCCTCTCCGAAGAGGGAAGAAGCATTTATACAAGCCGGCATGACTCTGGTGACCGATAAACTCATTGTTTGTTGGTCGTCGCTGGTTTTTTGGATTGCACTACGCTTACCATCAGGCGTAGTGCAGTCACTTTGCCGTGCTCGGATACAAAAATGCTTTTATTTATGAGTATAACGCATTAACTGGCTCTGCATAATTAAAGTTAGTCAAGTGCGGCAGTAATTCTTATTTGTAGAGGTGGCTCATGCTGCCGTGCCCAGCTGTGGAACAAGCACAAAGCTACAAAGCTGATAAGTATGTAAAAAAAAACAAAAAAATATATAATAGTAATATTTATTAAGTAGGTAGATACGTTAAGTATATATAATTCATTTTTTGCAACACTTTAGCTGTTAAAATCTTTGTAACATCGGTTTATTCTTGTGCATGCCGTGATCGCCTATAATTGTGACATTTAAATTAAGAATATTATTGATTAATACGCTAAATACTAACCATATTGTATGTGAGTGGTAGAGCCACGCTGTAGACAGTTTTGTCTACAGCATGAATGGGCTGGCTCGACCGGGTCGTTACCACTGTCTCACAGAAAACCGATGTAAAGTAGCGGCTTGCTGCTGCGTTTCGTACGGTGGGTGAGACATCCGGAAGCCCAAATCCCCTCCCCTTCCCAATTCCTAATTATCCCTTTCCTTTAAGGTCGGCAACGCGCCCATTATTCTTCTGGTGGTGGACGTACATGGGCGGTGGAGATCACTTACCATCAGGTGAACCACTTGCTCGTTTGCCGGCCTATGCTATAAAAAAATGACATGTTAGTGATCCTAAAATAAATAAATAACTCACACTGGTTTATATCCGAGACAGAAAAGCAGCGTATCCACTATCATGGCAGGGATCCAGTGGAAAAGCAGCACGCAGATATTGTGGTACAGCCGCGAGTGCTTCATTGATCCACCGGGGTACCTGGATAGGCAGAAATGTATTCACATTTAAATTAAATGATTTTATTTTTTTTTAGCTTTTGCTCGCGGCTCCTCCCGCGTGAACGTTTAAAATTGACAAAGTTTCATACAAACTTTCATCTCCTATTTTATCCCCTTGGGGGTAGAATTTATCAAAATCCTTTCTTAGCGGATGCCTACGTCATAACATCTACCTGTATGCCAAATTTCATCCCGATCCCTCCAGTGGTTTGGGCTGTGCGTTGATAGATCACTATGTCAGTCAGTCAGTCAGTCACCTTTGAGTTTTATATATTTAGATTTGATTGAATGAGGAGTAAGGCGCTCGCCTGATGGTAAGCGCCACGCCTGCCCATAAACAGAAGCAACACCACACAGAACTTTGAATCACAAAGCACTGCATCGCACTGAACTGCGCTCATCACTCCGAGATATAGGATGTTAAGTCACAATGCCCAGTAATTTCACTGCCTTCAATTTCGTTCAAACCGAAACACAACAGTGCTTACACACTGTTCCTTGGCGGCAGAAATAGACAAAGTAGAGGTACCAACCCAGACAGCCTCTCGCATACGAGATTCCTACTACCTTGAAGGTTCTCCTCCTTCCTCTAAATAAGAAGAATCATAGGCAAAAATCATGGTTGCCGACCTTTCAGACAAAGCTGCCTGCATGCGCTACTGTGGTATGACCACGGAATCAACTTTACAAGGTAGGTCCCTCGTATGCGAGAGGCTGTCTGGGTTGATACCACCGCTTTGTCTATTTCTGCCGCCAAGCAACAGTGTGTGTAAACAATGTAGTGTTTCGATTTGAAGCACATGGAAGCCAGCGAAATTATGGGGCATTATGAGACTTAGCATCTTATGTCTTGGAATGACGAGCGCAGTTTAGTGCCATACAGTACTTTAGAATTCAAAGTGCTGTGTGGTCTTGCTTCTGTTTATGGACAGGCGTGGCACTTACCATCAGGCGAGCCACTTGCTCGTCTCGTCATTCATCATCATCATCATCATCAGCCACAAGACGTCCACTGCTGAACATAACCCTCCCCCAAAGATTTCCAGCCCGACCTGTTGGAAGCGGCCTGCATCCAGCGACTTCCTGCGACCTTTATCAGGTCGTCTGTCCTTGTAGCCGGACGTCCAACGCTGCGCTTGCCAGTACGTCTTATCTTTCTTTCTTCTTTCTGCCTTGCGTTATCCCGGCTTAGTGCCAGGGTCCGCCTTCCTACTTAAACGCCTCCACTTCGCCCGATCTTTAGCATCCTCTATAGTGAGACCATTGGCTCTCATGTCTCCCTCCAATACGTTGGGCCGTCCACGGGAACGTACCCCTGGTACTTCATTCAATAAAAAAAAACCAGTTGATGGTGTGACTCACCACGCGACGCCGTTCAGTGGTAACCTGTTCATGATGATCTCTCGCCCTGCGTCGATCATCTCTGACCACGTGACCTTGATCTCGGCTGATGATGTGAAGTTGATGACGTTGGCTGCCTTGTCACTGGTACAGGTAATAGCAGATTTAATTTGTATACACCCATAGCTTTCCGCCCGCGTTACATGCAACCTTTATTGCTCCCTCTCTTTAGGAGTTGAATTTTGAAAAACATGGAAATACTAGTAATAATACAACTTAAGCTCACGATTTTTTTTTATCCTGGTTCGGCAAAGTGACTACACTACACCTGATGGTAAGTGCAGCGCAATCCAAGAATAGTGTCGACCAACGATAAACAATGTGTCCATCGTAGGTCGGCAAGATCATGCCGGCCTGCCAAAGGGCCAAGGGGGAAGGGAAGGAATAGGGATGGGAAAAGGGTTAGGATCAGAGGGCAAGCCCCCTAGGGAGAACCGGATATACACTGGCTGACCCTGGAACGCGACCCACACAAGGTGGGTCACTATGGCAGGTTTTAGCACCAGTGCACTGTGGCCGGTATCCGGTCGGATACAAGTATCCTCCCACCAGCAAATGTATTTTATTGTAAAAAAGCGTAATCCAACGTTCTGAAGGAGGTCAAAATCAGGTTCAAAGATTCCGTTACATACTAACATACAAACATACGTCTGAAGCTAATAAAAACGTGTTAATAATATAATTTAAGCTCACGGCTTTATCCTCGGAGGAGTAGGCAGAGGTGTATGTATATAAATCACGAAACAACACAGCAGAAAACAATAAATAAAAAAGACACACCAACAAGTACCTAGATAAGCTACGCGAGAGCGCCTGGAGATTTTTTTTTCAAATAGAGTCAAGCTCTTCCCAATGAAGGTTTATTTCAGACTAACTTAAATCTAACAATGATCCTAATTTATAATCTTAACTTGTTTATAATGGTTGTTCAGTTGCAGGAGTTATGATCAAAACAAGATCACCTACAAAATTGGTTATTGAAATAGGACATTGTTCAGCTAAAACTAATTTAAACGGATTTTATCACGGTTTTTAATTTTAATTTTGGTCCCGACGCGACGTTTCGAAAGCTTTTCAGCCTTCGTGGTAATGAGGTGGACTCTTGGGTCTCTCGGGTGACCACGAATGCTGGTAAGCTTTCGAAACATCTGGACCAAAATTAAAATAAAAAACCGCGATAAAATCCGTTTAAATTAGTCTTATTTCAATGAGTAACATTCGTGTAAACGTAAAAATCATTATTGGTCAGCTAATCATTATCATGTTTTCAGCGAATACAGTTACATAGTCTTAACGTTCATAAAAAGACCATCCACGATGTGTAATGGTCAGCAAGTTATTATTATGTACTAACAAGTGCAGGGTGCATAACTATCTAGGCAAGTATTTAAGTTTACTTTTTTTTATTTGATTGAATGACGAGACGAGCTAGGCGCTCACCTGATGGTAAGCGCCACGCCTGCCCATAAACAGAAGCAACACCGCACAGAACGTTGAATTACCAAGCACTGCATGGCATTGAACTGCGCTCGTCACCCTGAGACATAAGATGTGAAGTCTCATAAAGCCTAGTAATTTCACTGGCTTCAATGTCCTTCAAATCGAAATACAACAGTGCTTGTGGGCAGAAATAGACGGCGCGGTGGTACCAACCCAGACGGCCTCTCGCATACGAGGGACCTACCACCTTGTGCCACCTTGTTGTAGATCTTCCACTCTGGTACAACATACCCATATTTGACATAATTCCAGACGGCTATCAAGATTCCATTGATGAATACATCCACTGGCAGGTAGTCGGCGTAACTGTTGCTCTTGCAGTACATAGATCTGATGACGCCTTTACCAGCACCTGCAGACAATATAGAATTTTTTAAATGAAACTTCTTTAGAATCGTTGTGATTTAAAACTCGATGAAAGGAAAATGCGTCACGACAAAGACAAACATATCCATAAATATGATTAAGCCTGCGAGAGAATGAGTATGATATCACGTGTCTGCGCCTGCGTACAACGAAGCCTTGGGAAAATATGTCATAAACAACGTGGTGTATTATTCACACGTTTTAATTTTTTGCATTTGCGTGTTAAAATTCGTTAGTTTCTCTTTTGCCGTGCATGAGTTGCGCACACACATTCTGTTGAACTTTATTTTTTATCCGAGCACGGCAAAGTGACTGCACTACACCTGATGGTAAGCGCAGTACAGTCCAAAAAAACTAGCGACCACTTTATTTGTCGGTGGTCGCTGATTTTTGCACTGCATTGCGCCGGTCACTTTGCCTTGCTCGGATAACAAAAAAAGTATTTTTAAATAGTAGAGCCGCGAATCTGAACGAGCAATGAAGGAGCTAGTTCGACCGGGTTATCGCCACTATCTCACATGAAACCAACGTGAATCCTGTTGCAGGCCCCTCGATTTGCTTCTTCCCTCTTCGAAAAGTGAAGAAGCATTTATACAGGCCGGCCTCTGGTGACCACCGATAAACTCATTTTTTGTTACCATCAGCGATCTGCGAGTCTCGACATATACGATAATAAAAAAATCTTACCAATAAGCAGACCAGTGGGTCCATTAATGTTGTCCGTCCATCCTGGGATGGGTTCTTGCCAAATAGGGATCACTGGAAACATGAATCAAATAATTTTAATCCACCTTGAAAAATAATAAGATTCCTAGTTCATCCGTATTTTGTGTGCGTGTGTGTGCGTGTGGGTTGATTGGGTTGAAGGCTTTTATGACGTCAACTACGAGAGACTTTCGGGCCCACAACACCCAGACCCCGAAACAAATAAATGTGGATCACACAAACATTTGTCTCGGTGCGGAGATCGAACACGCGGCCTCTCGCTTCACAGCCGGCTACTCGCCCGCTACGCCACGGAGGCTGTCAAATGTGTGTGTTTTTACTTACCTATAGACGGTCTGAGCACCAAAGCCGGTATATGTTCCATCGCTTCTACAACTAGAGCTTCGCCCAGCGCCTTCGTGTAGGCGTATGAGTTGGGCAGCTTGTTCAGGATTCTGTGAGACAAGCCAATTTTTCAATAGCACAGGCCGACAAACAAGTGGATCACCTGATGGTTAGTGATCTACGCCGTCATGAAGATCATTACGAATTTAACGCGTTGCTGAACTTAAAGGCAGGAATGCTTAAGGGATAATAAAGGATTTCAAGCGTCCAGTTATTACTGGTGATAGGATATTCATATCAGCTCGGATAGCGACACATCCACTCGCCTTGTGTGGATCGCGTTCCAAGACCAGCCAGTGTATATCCGGTTCTCCCGAGGGGCTTGCAATTTGACTGGATGGTTGGTCGGATGGGTTATAGGAGTACATCCTTGTATTACTGTGCCCGCAGGGTTAACCGCCTGTCCTGTCCCTGGCCCCTCGACTTGCTTTTTCCCTCTCCGAAGTGAGAAGAAGCATTTTTACAAGCCGGCATGACTGTGGTGGCCACCGATAAACTCATTGTTTGTTGGTGGTCGCTGGTTTTTTGGAATGCACTATGCTTACCATCTGGTGCAGTGCAGTCACTTTACCGTGTTCGGATAAAAAAAATCGGTCAGTACCACTTGAGTGGTAGAGCCACTGATTACATCTCTGCCTACCCCTTCGGGGATTACAGGCGTGGGTGGGAATATATGTATAAATAAATAGTATATACTTAGGAGTAACAGCCGCGATGGTCTCGTCATCCATCCACTCCACAGCTTGTATGATCTGGTGAGGGTCTGCGGGCGGGGGGTACGGCTTCTCTTCTAGAAGCTTCTCGTGAAGATGGCAGTATGATGTAGACACGTGGACGAATAGCTAGAAGAAGACAATATAAATAAATACACCCAACAGTCACTCACATAGTCCTGACCCCACACTAGGTTAAACCTGTATCAGGAACTACGAGGGACTTGCGGTCCCACAACACCCAGATTCGAAACAAATATTTGTGGATCACACAAATATTTTCTCGGTGCGGGAATCGAACCCATTACCTCTTCGCAGCCGGTTACTCGCCCACCGCGCCACGGAGGCTACCACCAGGTCATTATGGCTAGGTTTTGAGACCAAGTTCTGTCTAGCAAGTTTTTTATTTTTATTTGATTGAATGACGAGACGAGAAAGGCGCTCGTCTCGCTCGTCTTATGGTAACCACCACGCCTGCACATAAACAGAAGCAACACCACACAGAACTTTGAAATGCAAAGCACTGCATGGCAATGAACTGCGCTCTACACCCCGAGACATAAGATGTTAAGTCTCATAATGCCCAGTAATATGGCTTCAATTTCCTTCAAACCGAAACACAACAGTGCTTACACGCTGTTGCTTGGCGGCAGAAGTAGACGGCCCGGTGGTACCAATCCAAACGGCCTCTCGCATACGAGGGGCCTGCAACGTTGTGAGGGACTTACCTTAAGTTTCTTGCACTGTTTGCCCAGTTCCACCATGAGTTTGGTTCCTCTGACATTCAATAACACAGCCTTCTTTAACTCCTCGTCAAATCTGAAATTATAAGTTTAAACATACAGTCAATTTGTATTTCAAAAGATTTATAACATTTTGGACTTTTCATCATCTCATTACCACATTGAAACTGTACTGTACTCTAGATGACTAACGCCCTTCTTTTTTTATCCGAGCACGGCAAAGTGACTGCACTACACCTGATGGTAAGCGCAGTGCAGTCCAAAAAACCAGCGACCACTGACAAACAATGAGTTTATCGGTTGTCGCCAGAATCATGACTTCACACTTCGAAGAGAGAAGAAGCAAATCGAGGGGCTTGCGACAGGACAGGTGGATAATCGATGCAAGCACAGGGATACAAGGATGTACCCCTATACTTGCCCCACCTTACCATCAAGTCCTATCGCAAGCCCCTCAGGATAACCGGATATACACTGTCTGATCCTGGAACGCGATCTATACAAGGCGTGTGGATTACTATGGGTTTTAACACCATGTGTACGGTGGTCGCTTCTTTTTTGTCAGGGTATCAAAAGGCCTACTTGATGCTACCATTTTCGAGTGGGTCTCCACTTGTGACATGGAATGACGCAGACGGGCCAAAAGGCAGAGTCTAGAAGTCGTACCGGCAGCAATGCATATATACCAGAACCACCCAACATCACCTCACTAGCGCTGAAGGACATCCTAACTGTTCCTTAACAGGACCACGTATGCTGGCTTGCCACAGCTACGTGGTCTCCTCCGTCTCGGCTCGAACTAAAAGTTCTTAAATTCATACTTCTGCCGTACCCTCAAGTTGTGGAATAGTTTGCCGGCACACGTGTTCCCTCCTTCCTATAATATGGGGTCCTTTAAACGGAGTGTGAAGAAGCAGTTAGGCAGGCCGGCATGATCGTGCCGACCAACGATAGACACACTGTTTTTTGGTCGACGCTATTCCTGGATTGCCACACTTACCATGTGGGGTGTGGCGTAGTCATTTTGCCGAGATAAAAAAGGAGGTTTTTAGCCGGTAATTAGAGCATGAACTAGGTCAAAAAGCTGACTTGGGCATAACCATCCCTCTACCCCCGGAATCCGCGAGATGAATTTACCCTACAGCAAAAAAAACCTTTTTTTTATAGCATAGGCCGGCAAACGAGCAAGTGGGTCACCTGATGGTAAGTGATCACCACCGCCCACGCCCACCACCATAACAATTATGGGCGCGTTTCCGACCTTAAAGGAAAGGGATAATTAGGGGAGGGGATTTGGTCTTCCGGATATCTCACTCACCGTACGAAACGCAGCAGCAAGCCGCTATTTACGTCGGTTTTCTATGAGACAGTGGTGACCCGGTCGAGTCAGCCCATTCATGCTGTAGACAAAACTGTAACTGGCTCTACCACTCAAATACCTGATATATCAATACCTGATAGTAGCGGCCGCGTGTATGATATAGTCCACATCTCTGATGATCCTCTGTCGATCCTCAGTGCTGAGTGCAAGGTCAGGCTCCCCAACGTCTCCACTTACGATGGACACCTTCTCCAATAGGGGGTCCACTCCCCCGCGCATGGTGCGGACTTGCTCGAACAGCTGGGGGAAATATACTAAGTTATGTGGTGTTTTAACCCTCGACAAAAAAGAGGGGTGTTATAATTTGCTCCTTTTTTTTTGTTTTTTTTTATAGCATACGCCTGCAAACGAGCAGAGAGAGATCTGCACCGCCCATGTACGCCCACCATCAGAAGAATCATGGGCGCGTTGCCGAACTTAAAGGAAAGGGATAATTAGGGATTGGGAAGGGGAGGGGATTTGGGCTTCCGGATATCTCGCTCACCGAACGAAACGCAGCAAGCCGCTACTTTACGTCGGTTTTCTGTGGGACAGTGGTAACAACCCGGTCGAGCCAGCCCATTCATGCTGTAGACAAAAATGTCTACAGCGTGGCTCTACCACTCAATAAAAATGTCTACAGCGTGGCTATACCACTCAACTTTTTTCTATGGGAGTGTGTTTATGGAAAAGGTAGCAGGTTTTTTTTTATTTGATTGAATGACGAGACCAGCAAGGCGCTTGCCTGATGGTAAGCGCCACGCCTGGCCATAAACAGAAGCAACACTACACAGAACTTTGAATTACAAAGCACTGCATGGCACTGAACTGCGCTCGTCACCCCGAGACATAAGATGTTAAGTCTCATAATGCCCAGTAATTTCACTGGCTTCAATGTACTACAAACCGAAATACAACAGTGCTTACACACTGTTGCTTGGCGGCAGAAATGGACAAAGCGGTGGTACCAACCCAGACGGCCCCTCGCATACGAGGGACCTACCTTGTAAAAATGTAAACAAGTAAAAAAAGCAAAAAATCTTACGCGCCGAATTGTTAACCTCATATTTAGAAGTCGGTTAAACAAAACGTGCCTATGAGTTTCGTCACATTGCTAGTTCAGTTTACAACATGACTTTCGAGTTGCCACATTACGAACTGATGCGTAAAATATACAAATAGTTGAACACTGGTATGACGCCATGTTGGTTAATAAATATTACGTTCTAGATAAATTTATAGATTTAACAATGAAGTCTAAAGAATATTAAATTATTTATTTAGAACCTTTGCCAAAAAGGTTATAAAATGTAAAAGGTTAATTGGAAGACAAAACAGCTTTTTTTATTTGATTGAATGACGAGACGAGTAAAGTGCTCGCCTGAGGGCAAACGCCTGCCCATAAACAGAAGCAACACCATACAGAAGACACCATTAAAAGAGGCAATAACCCATGAGTTTGTTTCGGCATTTCTTCTCATGGCTAGCCACGAAGTGTAAATGTAATCTAGTTTAAAAAAATATTGACATGTAAAAGTGATATTTATGATCCAATTCACAGAATAAATTATTTGAATTTGATTATGTTACACATTTTTAGAATTCCGTCTTTCCACCTGCCCTTATGCTACTCGCAACTGTCGCAACATGCGGTTTTTATCCACATGTTACTTTCGATTTGGCTTGAAGTTTTTACGACCAGCCGCCTGCCTGATGCCAATCTCTCTATGGAGAAAATACATCCAGAAACGAAACAAATACTTGTGGATCACACTTTTTTTTTTATAGCATAGGCCGGCAAACGAGCAAGTGGGTCACCTGATGGTAAGTGATCTCCACCGCCCTTGTACGCCCATCACCAGAAGAATCATGGGCGCGTTACCGACCTTACAGGAATGGGATAATTAGGGATTGGGAAGGGGAGGGGATTTGGGCTTCCGGATATCTCACTCACCGTACGAAACGTAGCAGCAAGCCGCTACTTTACGTCGGTTTTCTGTGAGACAGTGATAACGACCCGGTCGAGCCAGCTCATTCACAGAGACAGACAGTAGACAAAACTCGTCTACAGCGTGGCTCTACCACTCAAAAATTTGTCTGTGTGCGGGGTTCGAACCCACGGCCTCTCGCTTCACAGCCGGCTACTCGCCCGCTGCGCCACGGAGACTGTCAAAGTACCTCGTCATTACATCACACGGTAATTCCAACATTAGCAAAATTATGAAACCTGTTATTCGTTACCTTGACATCGTTACAGACTGTTACAGCATCCGAGCAGTGGTTTAAGCAAGCGTTTAATGAAGAAGGCACAAATCTATCTATACTTATAAAATAACATGTCCTGACTGACTGACTGATTCATCATCGCCGAGCGCAAACTATCAAGGCTACAAGTATGAAATTCAGACTGTATATTCATATTGTTATATAGGCACCCACTAAGAAAGGATTTTAGAAAATTCCACCCCTAAGGGGTTAAAATAGGGGATGATAGTATATATGAAAGTCCGACATTTTGAAAGTTACATAAACAAAATTTTGTATTTCGGTTATTGACGTAAAACAAATAAATACGTGTTTCAGGAGTTTTGGAAATTTTATTTAATAAGGGTTGAAAAAGGGGATGAAAGTAAATGCGAAAGTGAGTTTGTTTGTTACGCTTTCACGCCTAAATCACTGAACCGATTTTGATGAATTTATCTACAGAGACTGATGGGACCCTGGAGACGGTTACAGACTACCTTTATCCCGGAAAATGCTGTTTATAAGTTTATTCGTTTCATACAAAAATACAAATGTTTTCCTCTTTATAATATTAGTGTAGATGTAAATAGTGTACTGTACATAATATCAATTCCAGTGTAGTCACTTTGCCGTGGAAAAAAACCGTGTGTGTGTACGTATGTACATAAGAAGTTATATTTCGAGGCAGTACAATACGTTTGTAAAAAAATATAATTTATAATGTAAATTAATTTTAGTGTAAGTTAAGTTGAGTGCTAGACTTGCTCGTCTCGTCATTTAATTAAATGATATAAAAAAATCTGTTCCACGAACAAATAAACAACCATTTTCATGATGTGAATTCCGTCTGCGCGCGCATCGTTAATATTCATTCGCATTATTTTTCCCTAACACGCCAGTGGGCAGGCCACATAGCTCGCAGAACCGACTAACTACATTAGTATGTAGTTAGTTAGTACTAACCGATAAGGCAGAAAGGTTCTGGAATGGAGGCCACGTACTGACAAGCGCAGCGTCGGACGTCCGCCTACAAGGTGGACAGACGACCTGATAAAGGTCGCAGGAAGTCGCAGGCCGCTTCCAACAGGTCGGGCTGGAAATCTTTGGGGGAGGCTTATGTTCAGCAGTGGATGACTTGTGGCTGATGATGATGATGAACGCGCCATAAGTATAAATACAAAAATAAGTACTCACTTCCCCATTAAACATCTCTTCGAGTCTCTGTTTGGGACTTTTGCCCTTCTTGGTCCGCACCAGAAGGATTATGTGCCCGATGTCTGTGCATTTCCTGTCAAAACATTATTTAATTTACAATAAATTATTTCTTCTTTGTCAGGTTTGATTGATAGATCCACGCTGTAGACAGTTTTGTCTACAGCATGAATGGGCTGGCTCGACTGGGTCGTTACCACTGTCTCACAAAAAACCGACGTCAAGTAGCGTCCTGCTGCTGCGTTTCGTATGGTGAGTGAGATATCTGGAAGCCCAAATCCCCTCCTTCCCAATCCCTAACTATCCCTTTCCTTTAAGGTCGGCAACGCGCCCATGATTCTTCTGGTGGTGGGCGTACATGGGCATTGGAGATCACTTACCATCAGGTGACCCACTTGCTCGTTTGCCGGCCTATGCAATAAAAAAAAAATGTTAATGAAAATATAAAACTAATATGTAAAGGTGTGTTTTTTTTATAATGTGTATTTTTATCTGAGCACGGCAAAGTGACTGCACTACACCTGATGGTAAGCGTAGTGCAGTCCAAAACACCAGCGACCACCAACAAACAATGAGTCTATCGGTGGTCACCAGTCATGCCGGCCTGTATAAATGCTTCTTCCCTCTTCACAGAGAGAAGAAGCAAATTGAGGGGCCTGCGGCAGGACAAGCGAATGATGCATACACATTATAGCGGATGATGCATGCCTGCATCGGATACAATACACATTGTATCCGATGCAGGCACAGGGATACAAGGACTATAACCGCCCCAATCAACAATCAGGTCAAGTCGCAAGCCTCTTAGGAGAACCGGATATACACTGGCTGATCCTGGAACGCGATCCACACAAGGCGTGTGGATCACTATGGCAGGATTTAACACCATGTGTACGGTGGTCGCTATCCGGGCGGATATGAATATCCTACCACCAGGTTGCACCGATTTCTATGATCTTTTGTGTGTTTGAGTGGGTCCCTGGACGGTTTAGATTCACAATTGGATCTGGTGAAATCGTTTTTGAAGTGATAACTTCTTATGGGAGGGTAAACCGCTTCGTAACGTAACGCGTTACGGCGCCACTCTGTCTGGCTTCCCTTTCTGGCAGGCTCCTCCTCTCTCACTTTAACCCACATTAGTTTATGTTATCACTTCTGTCGAGCGTCCCGGGACGCACACAATTTTTTAATACCTGAGCAGTTTTTCGACGAGCACCTTGCCCATGAACCCTGTACCTCCTGTGACGAGCACGGTCATGTCAGCGAACGCGCCTGCGATGCGGTCCGGCATCGCATCCACCTCCGACTCCGAGAATCCTTCGCATGACATATCTGGAACAAATGCTATGGGTAATTAGGTGTTTCTTAACTGAACTAAGGATATGTTGTCAACAATCCTTGGCTTTTCCGAGGAGACCCCGGGACCGCTCCACATGCGCCGAAGAAGGCCACCGCGGGGTTTTTAGTTTTTTTTTATATCCTGGCTCGGCAAAGTGACTACGCTACACCTAATGGTAAGTGTAGCCCAATCCAAGAATAGTGTCGACCAACGATAAACAATGTGTCCATCGTAGGTCGGCAAGATCATGCCGGCCTGTCAAAGGGCCAAGGGGGAGGGGAAGGAAAAAGGTTTGGGAAAAGGGTTAGGATCAGGGGGCAAGCCCCCTGGGGAGAACCGGATATACACTGGCTGACCCTGGAACGCGACCCACACAAGGCTGGCCACTATGGCAGGTTTTAGCACCAGTGTACGGTGGTCGCTATCCGGTCGGATACAAGTATCCTCCCACCAGCAGCAGTTACCGGCATAGTGTGTACATAGTGTTAGGGACTCGGCCCAGCGGTTGCCCGGATGTTTTCCATCACTCCCGGGCGGCTCTGGGTCGTAAGGCCGGTAGAACCCAACATAACCATTCCACCTTACCCCCGGTGAGGCGATAGCTATAAATAGCTTTCCCCGCGACAAAAAAAAACATATGTTGTGGGTCAATTACAATCTTATTCTTTTAAATATCATAGGCAGGTAAACGAGTTAGTGGGTCACCTGATGATAAGTGATCTCCACCGCCCATGTACACCCACTACTAGAACAATCATTGGCCGGACATCGAGAGACGCAATGTCTAGCTGTCAACATTATATTTGGACTGGACTGGACAATAACATCAAGTTCTTGGTACCTTATTACTTTGCCGTACAAGATAAAAAAATCTAGTCGACTTCTCGACACTTCATAGATTCAAGTCACATACCGATAGTTGCGTTTCCTTGTTAGTCAAGGTTATTTAAAACAAATATTGTTTTGAAGTCGAAGTTTGGTTTTAAGATCTCGGCCTAATTGTAATTAAGTAGTTTTTTCCCAGACACCAGATCCACACACCTTGTGTGGATCGCGTTCCAGGATCAGCCAGTGTATATCCGGTTCTCCCGAGGAGCTTGCGACACGACTTGATGGTTGTTTGGGGCGGGTATAGGGATAAATTTTTGCATCCTTGTACCCGTATCGGTCATCCGCCTGTTCGCAGGCCCCTCGATTTATCCCTTTTCGAAGTATGAAGAAGTTGGAAGCGGCTTGCATCCAGCGACTTCCTGCGACCTTTATCAGGTCGTCTGTCTACCTTGTAGGTGGACGTCCACTGCTGCGCTTGCCAGTACGTGGCCTCCATTCCAGAACCTTTCTGCCCCATCGGTTATCGGTTCTGCGAGCTATGTAGCCTGCCCACTGCCATTTGAGCTTGCTAATCCGCTGGGCTATGTCGGTGACTTTCGTTCTTCTACGGATCTCCTCATTTCTGATTTGATCACGTAGAGAAACACCGAGCATAGCTCTCTCCATTTCTCTTCTCTCCATCTCACTTCGTCATGCTCGGATAAAAAAAGACATACCTACTCACGCTTGTAACCCCCGAAGGGTTAGGCAGAGCTGTAACTCGTACACCCACATTTAACCGATAAACTCATTGCTTGTCGGTGGACGCTGGTTTTTTAGGACTATACTGCGTGCACTTTGCCGTGCTCGGATAAGAAAAACCCGACGCCAATGACCTTGACAGTTTGCGCGATACAAGAATTTACCGACAAAATAGATGATCCGCGCAACAGCAAAATGACTACGCCACACCTGATGGTAAGTGTAGCGCAATCCAGGAATAGTGTTGACCAACGACTAAACAATGTGTCTATCGTTGGTCGGCAAGATCATGCCGGCCTGCCTAACTGCTTCTTCACACTCCGTTTAAAGGACCCAATATTATAGGAAGGAGGGAACACGTGTGCCGGCAAACTATTCCACAGCTTAATGGTCCGGCAGAAGTAAGAATTCGTGAACTTTTTAGTTCGAGCCGCGATGGAGGAGACCACGAAGTTGTGGTAACGCGGTTTCACTAGATGTTTGTTTTTTCAACTTTACGATGCGTTTTTTTCTCAAATCACAAGATTTTTTTGTGAATCAATATGTCGATAACTTGCGTTGAAGGTTATAAAACATTTATTTTACATCTATTGGATGTTCTTACAAATTCTATTTCGACTGAAAGTTCCGTGATTAAGTTATATTGAACATATTATAAACTAGACCCGGCCACGTGTTACTGTGCCTAAGGGCCGCTGTAGCCCCCCAGCCGGCCGTCGCAACCGCTATGTCCCTGCATTTTAAATCTGTAATATCTTCGAAAATATTTATTTAAATTACATGCTGTAAAGGGCCATATTGATCTATATTAAATGCACATTGTATAGAAGGTAGGTATTGTATTTAACTTAATTGGATAAGGATTAATGCTGTATTGCTGGAAATCGCTTCGTAAACAAGCCATTATTTGTCGTAAAAAGTAACGGATAAAAAATTGTTATTGTGAGTTAAGAGATAGACATATACCAACAAATACCACCGTAAGCGCAAAAAAATGTGTTTATTTACGACATCAATTTAGAAACCTGTAAAATTATCAGTGTTTCTCTACTATATTATGCATGTATTATACATATAAAGCTTCCTCTTTAATCACTCTATCTATTAAAAAAACGCATCAAAATCCGTTGCGTAGTTCTAAAGATCTAAGCCTACATAGGGACAGACTAAGATACTGAGCATTTCTTGAGAAAAACCCAATATATTTACCCGGATCCGGAGGTCAAACCCGAGATGACAGCACAGCAGTCGTACCGCGTACGCGTCACAACTGCGTAACCGAGGCAATCAAAACGATGCAGCAATGTCCGCGAGATAATTATGAAATATTAATCCGACAATAATTGAGGCTGCTAGAACCAGAGTGGCCTAACTGCATTTTGATGACTTTAATAATAAAAATAAAAATAATAATGTTAATCTACAAGACCAGACCGGCCTACAATTGGTAACATCATCTTGACATAGATGGCAGTACAAGTCCATTTCGGCCGTGGTTTAAATTGACGAAAATACAAATAGGTCAAAAGTCATCAAAATGCAGTTGGGCCACTCTGGTTCTTGCAGCCTCAATTGATCTTCTACGTAATTCTTCACATAATTACGTTACATGCGTCACACAGTCGTACGATACAGTCATCACGACTAGGGTTACCAGGGCTTTAAATTAAAAATCCGGTCTTTAGCTGAAAATAAAATTATGATTCGGCTTTATTTACTACAATTACATTTTTGTATAACATGTACCTGCGTAGGAAACGCAGGACACTTCATTGTTTATTAAATTGTATGTTGATATGTAACGGAAACTTTGAACATGATTTTGACCTCCTTCAAAATTTCGTATTAAATAAAATTCGTCGGATTAAAATATTGCATACTTATCAACGATCGATGGCAATTCAATAATTGAAAAAAACTTATAAAAAAATAAATAACCAGTCAAAACAAAAAGTCGGTCTTGGAATGGAATGGAATAATTGAATTGGAATGGAAGCCGGGCGTAATTTTTTTTTTATAGCATAGGCGGGCAAACGAGCAAGTGGCTCACCTGATGGTAAGTGATCTCCACCGCCCATGTACGCCCACCACCAGAAGTATCATGGACGCGTTACCGACCTTAAAGGAAAGGGATAATTATGGATTGGGAAGGGGAGGGGACTTGGGCATCCGGATATCTCACTCACCGTACGAAACGCCTGCTGCGTTTCGTACGCAAAAGTTCAAGCCGCTACTTTACGTCGGTTTTCTGTGAAACAGTGGTAATGACCCGGTCGAGCCAGTCCAGTCATGCTGTAGACAAAACTGTCTACAGCGTGGCTCTACTACTCATAAAACCCGATCGAAACCGGATTTATCCGGTCAGATGGTAACCCTAATCACGACCTAAGTGCTTCTTCAAGCGAGACGATATTTTATTCGATAGATAGATAGATAACTCTTTATTGCACGCCAATAATTAAAATTATACATTAATAACTTTACAACTTAATGAAGTTACTAAAGGCGGTCTTATCGCTAAAAGCGATCTCTACCAGACAACTTTGAAATTATTAGAGGATTATTAAAGGATAGCGAAAATGCAGGGGTGTAGAGTCACAACAGAAACTTATGTATTGTAGAGGAATAAAAACATACATACAAATAAACATACAGGGTTATTTTTAAAACACCAGCAACCTCGCAGGGGTAGATAGCTGTCCCCATACGGAACAACTTTTGTTCTACGAGTTTGGATATAACTCAATATATTTAAAAAAAAATGATTTTACAAGTTTTTGTTGTGTCGTGTTTTTCTTCGTAGTATACGGCGCGGCGCGGCGTGCGCGCGCGACTCAAAGGCGCCGCTCAGCTGAGCGGCGCGTTGACCTTCAAAGGAGCTAGCCCGGTTCCCCACGCTTCGCGTATTTGTTTACGTAATCTGCGATGCGCGTTGTAACAATCAAGACGGAAATTAAATGAATACTTATTTTTATATGAAAATAAAATCTAACAAATTATCAAAAGTCGTAGAACAAAAGTAGTAGCTTATAACCTTAGGAATCTACCCCTGCGAGGTTGCTGGTGTTTTAAAAATAACCCTGTATACAGGGTTAATTTTAAAACACCAGCAACCTCGCAGGACCAGATAGCTGACCCCATACGGAACAACTTTTGTTCTACGAGTTTGTATATAACTCAATATATTTAAAAAAAAATGATTTTACAAGTTTTTGTTGTGTCGTATTTTTCTTCGTAGCGTTCGGCGTGCGCGCGCGACTCAAAGGCGCCGCTCAGCTGGCTCGGGCGATGACCTTCAACGCTAGCCCGGTTCCCCACGCTTCGCGTGTTTGCTTACGTAATCTGCGATGCGTGTAGGTAACATTCAAGACGGAAATTAAATGAATACTTATTTTTGTATGAAAATAAAATCTAACAAATTATCAAAAGTCGTAGAACAAAAGTAGTAGCTTATAACCTTAGGTATCTACCCCTGCGAGGTTGCTGGTGTTTTAAAAATAACCCTGTATATAAACACATACATACACACTTACATATAATACACATATAACATTAATATTATAATATATACGTATACGTATAATAAGTACGTATAATACGTACGATACAAGTATTTCATCCCCCATAGTACCAGAATCCGATTGCATGGCTAGGACATAAAGCATTTTCTTTTGTATCGAATTCGACTTGCACTTTGGACAATACTAAATGATAAACGAGTGTTTATCATTTAGTTTATGAGTGGTAGAGCCACGCTGTGGACAGTTTTGTTTACAGCATGATTGGGCCGGCTCAACCGGGTCATTACCACTGTCTCACAGAAAATCGACTTAAAGTATCAGCTTGCTGCTGCGTTTCGTACGGTGAGTGAGATATCCGGAGGCCCAAATCCCCCTCCCCTCCCCAACCCCTAATTATCCCTTTCCTTTAAGGTCGGCAACGCGCCCATAATTCTTCTGGTATTGTGGGCATACATGGGCGGTGGAGATCACTCACCATCAGGTGACCCACTTGCTCGTTTGCCGAACTATGCTATAAAAAAAAAAACGACTGGACTTTTGTCTCACTCCATTGTTATTCTCGCTCACGCATTTTACAGAGATGTTATCATCCATAATAAACGTGTGATTAATATTAGTGTGTACTTTTAGGATGTCTAGTTTTTAATTCGATCCTATATACGAGTAAACACACATTGTTACGTGTATGTAACGATTCTCAAATATGACTACATAACATACCCTTTGTATAACACACACCTTTCTGTAAGGTGGTAGGTCCCTCGTATGCGAGAGGCCGTCTGGGTTGGTACCACCGTCTATTTCTGCCGTCAAGCAACAGTGTGTAAGTGTGTTTCGGTTTGAAAGACATTGAAGCCAGTGAAATTACTGCGCATTATGAGACTTAACATCTTATGTCTCGGGGTGACGAACGCAGTTCAGTGACATGCAGCGCTTTGTGATTCAAAGTTCTGTATAGTGTTGCTTGTGTTTATGGACACGTGGCGTTTACCATTAGGCGAGCGTCTTGCTCGTCTCGTCTATTAAATAAAGAAAAACGCTGCATATAATGGGTAACTAGCATTTACTCGTGCGAGAAATAAGCGCTAATTCAATAAAGACGTCGGTAAAAACAAGTTATAACGTGTTGCAAACGCATAGGAAAAACCTGTCAATAAAACTAATGACTCGTACATATTGACATTTTAATACCTAGGTATATTATTAAAATTAATTAAGATTGCAGCACGACTGCTGTGTTGCGGTCTCGACCTTAATTCACCTGACAGCGAGTGTTTATGTACTTGACCTTGTCAAAATCTAGACATCCTAATATTTCAAGCTAATATTAAATGTAAATATAATATATACCGGAGACGTCATTAGTACGGGACGTCAATTGACTACGAAACACAAGTGTGAAGTTGGCGCACTTCGACAGAGTCTGGCATGACGTTCGTCCGGGTCGAGAGAGCAGGGATAGCTGCGTATTTGAGCTACTCACGTCTCACTTCTCGTCGGGACTCCGAGCGAAAAACAAGTGCCTAGAAACTGTCTCACGTTTCGTATAAAATAGTAATTGTAATTGTCAAATATATCGAATAACCGTCATTACGAGTTTCCTTCTACAAACATCGATATACGCCCTGCAAGATGTGCGATAGTGAAGAGCCTAGCTGCAAATCGGCATATGTCGACTCTCGATAATTTGACACTCGTTAATTTGAAATTAATTTCCGGTCCCTTGAAAAATACTCGATAAATTGAATAAAATTGTTTGGAAGAGATTGCTTTTTTTGTGTTGACGCTTGCTGTAAGTCTGACACTAGTCGGCTGTATACAGCTTCACCGGACTTACGGGTGAGCGCTTTAGGCGCTCTCAACCCTTGTAAGATTGCTTAGCAATAAGACCGCCCGTTGTCTTCCATAGGTTTGGCACTAGCTTTTTAGTCTTAGTTTCTTGCATTGTAAATGGTTTTCTATAAAGAGTTTTGTATTGTATTTGTATTGTTAGTTGTTCCCCTGGGTAATTTGAAGTTGAATGAATTGTATCTTGCTAGCCAACTTGCGATAATTTGAAGTCAAGGCTTCCCTACTCTCTGTAATTTGAAGCGTTTATAATGCAGAGACCTGTTGTTTGTTAGACTTCTTTTCAAAATAAAAAATTGTGAATAATTGTATTTAATTATTAAAACTAATAATATTGATATAATAAATTACGATTTTTTTTTTTTTCCTGGCTCGGTAAAGTGACTACGCTACACCTGATGGTAAGTGTAGCGCAATCTAAGAATAGTGTCGACCAATGATAAATAATGTGTCCATCGTAGGTCGGCAAGATTTTGCCGGCCTGCCAAAGGGCCAAAGGGGAGGGGAAGGAAAAAGGGTTATGATCAGGGGGCAAGCCCCCTGGGGAGAACCGGATATACACTGGCTGACCCTGGAACGCGACCCACACGAGGTGGGCCACTATGGCAGGTTTTAGCACCAGTGTACGGTGGTCGCTATCCGGTCGGATACAAGTATCCTCCCACGAGCAAAATTTTGATCAAAGTCTTAATTACTTGACCCTCCCCCCCTCCTTTTCGTGGTTATTTAACTCCTAGAATTTTGAACTCTTTTTAATTTGAAATTTTTCTCTGGTCCCTTGAGTTTAATATTATCGAAAGTCGACTTATATATATGTAACTACCCTACAATACCCGAAGAATCATGGACGCGTTGCCGACCTTAAAGGAAAGAGTTAATTAGACTGGGAAAGTGAGGGAAATATCCGCCTCCGGATATCTCACTCACCGTACGAAACGCAGCAGCAATCCGCTACTTAGCGTTGGTTTTCTGCAAGACATTGGTAACCCTCTTCGGAGATGGAAAAAACAAATGGTAGGCCCTGCGACACGACAGGCGGATGACCGATGTAGGTACAGTAATACAAAGATGCACCCCTATACCCACCCTAAGCAACCATTAAGTCATGTTGCAAGCCCCTCGGCTGATCGTGGAACGCGATTCACACAAGGCTAGTGGAACACTATGGCAGGTTTTAACACCATCTATACGGCGGTCGCTATCCGGGCGGATATGAATATCCTACTACCAGCCCAAATGACCAAGTACCTTTTTAACAGCAATAAAATGTGATTATCCAACTGTGTTTAAAACCTATGTGTGAATATGATTAACCTACCTACAGTCTGTATTTATTGTATGACACTGACCGGATACAATTTGATATTCAAATTTGAGTTTTGTATAATCATAAAAAGATAAAATGAAATACATACTTACTTTGAAAAAGATATGTATGAATTTATTATATGCATAGTATAAAACAATGTTGCTTTTCGCGTCTGTCTGTCTGTATTTTAGAGATTTTTATGCAAAAAAAAAAAGTTTCTCACTGATTGATAAAACACGAAATCTCAAAAACTACTAAAGTTAGGATCATGAGAAATGTTTGTTATGTTATGATAGAGATGCTAAGTTTTCATAATGGCCAGTAACTTCACTGGCTTCAATGTCCTTCAAACTGAAACACAACAGTGCTCACATATTGTTGCTTGGCGGCAGAAATATACGGCGCGGTGGCACCAACCCAGACGGCCTCTCGCATACGAGGGACCTACCACCTTGGTAGTTCCTAGTTTGGATATTTGTACATCAATCACACCTTAATAGACCAATGCTTATCCGGTTGAAAATGGTAAAAATAGAAACAAATTTATAGTACAATGAAACCCATTGTAAAAGGAAGAGAATACAACAAAATTGATAGGAAAAATAAATTACGGGCGAATTGAGGTCGGGAAGTGGGAAGGGGGGGCGGGCTTTTAAGGGTAAAAAACGGTTTTTCTCGATTTCCGGAAAAACTACAAGTCCTATGGAAAAAAGTTAAATCGCAAAGTTGTAGGTAATAAAAAGATCTACAACTTTTGTATACACACTTTCTTCACATAACCTCAAAATTTATGTGAAAAATTCAAATAACCAAGTTTTTTGTTTTTATTTTTATCTATTACAATAAATCGTTTTTTTTCACGAAATTTGGTGAAAACTTACCTTTTTGTATCCCAAATACACTGTAATTTTTTTGATTTAAAATATTTATTTTTGCACCTTATTTTGACTTAATATCGAATAAGCAGTCTAATTTTCAAACGAAAATTCTCACGTCAAAACATCAGCTTTTTTTAAAAAGTCTGTTAGTTTCTTGTTCGTTGAAATCTCTACTTTCTGATGGTGTAAAAAAATATATACATTACTATGGTAAGTGTGCTAATGGGTTTCATTCTACTATAATTTATTTATGTTTCAAAATGGATAAGCATCGGTCTATAACGGCTGAGCATATTTGAATAAAATTTGGCAAACAATTAGACCATGATATAAATTAGAATATGGGCTAATTTTATCCCAGAGAAAGAAAACACGCGAGCGGAGCCGAGGGTAACAGCTAGTTATATTATAAAAATTCTTTACAATGTTCATAAATATTAATATAAAAATATTTTAAACAATAATCTCATATCTTAATAAATATGAAAATCACTTTAGCAAAAAATCAAATCTAATAAAAAACTGAATGCCAAAATAATTTTAGCCCCTACCCAATTTAAAACCTAAACCACCTTGAGTTTTAAGCCTGCAATTGCAATACATAAATAACATTTTGCGTTGGCCAAAATGTTTTTTTCCATTTCAATTTCCTATAGCGACCACCGTACACTAGTGCTAAAACCTGCCATAGTGGCCCACCTTGTGTGGGTCGCGTTCCAGGGTCAGCCAGTGTATATCCGGTTCTCCACAGGGGGCTTGCCCCCTGATCCTCACCCTTTTTCCATCCCTTTTCCTTCCCCTCCCCCTTGGCCCTTTGGCAGGCCGACATGATCTTGCCGACCAACGATGGACACATTGTTTATTGTTAGTCGACACTATTCTTGGATTGCGCTACACTTACCATCAGGTGTAGCGCAGTCACTTTGCCGTGCCAGGATAAAAAAAAAAATGGGTGCGTGTACTTATGTACGCGCGTGAGAAGTTATACTTCTTTGGAATCATTAAATAACCAATAATAAGTATTTAACATTAATAATTTAATAATATTTAGTGTTAATTATATTAAATAAAAGTATTTTAATTTATATCAACATATCCACTCCACATGATAGAAGTACATTCTACTCTCTTCACGTTTATGCGAGCCTGGTACTTGTTCCGAATAAGAAAAAAACCTAAAGAGTTTTTCTTTGTCCAAATCGTCATTTGTTTATTAATTACGGCTACTCGCCATGAAAAATGGACATTCTACTCTCTTCGCGTTTATGCGAACCTGGTACTTTTTTTACGGCACCATGTTCCAAATTATAAAATAAAAACCGCATCTATATATAATTATATATATATATATATATTTATATTTATTTATTTATATTTATTTATTTATTTTTTTATTTCACTCATCATTTTTTCATAACGCGCCTAACTTCATACTGCTGGCATAATGTATAACAGATGCCATTAAAAAAAAAAAAAAAAAAAAAAAAAACTTCATACTGCTCTCACGCGCCTAACTTCATACTGTTAATTTTTTCTGTTAATTTTTTGTGTCACAGGTGCGCGCGCATCTTAAAATTTCACTCTCATCATTTTTTCATAACGCGCCTAAAGAAGTATAACTTCAAAAAAAGTCAGTTTTGTCTACAAAGCACGGTCGTTAACTCTGTCTCACAGAAAACTAAAGTAAAGTAGCGGCTTGCTGCTGCGTTTCGTACGGTGAGTGAGATATCCGGAAGCCCAAATCCCCTCCCCTTCCCAATCCGTAATTATCCCTTTCCTTTAAGGTTGGCAACGCGTCCATAATTCTTCTGGTGTTATGGACGTTCCTGGGCGGTGATAACTTATGGTTAACCCACTTGCCAAGCAACGATGTGTAAGCACTGTTGTGTTTCGGTTTGAAGGACATTGGAGTCAGTGAAATTACTGCGCATTATGAGACTAACCATCTTATATCTCGGGGTGACGAGCGCAGTTCAGTGACATGCGGTACTTTGTAATTCAAAGTTCTGTGAGGTGTTGTTGCTTCTGTTT
The DNA here is from genome assembly GCA_949126905.1 of Amorpha juglandis. Lineage (NCBI taxonomy): Eukaryota > Metazoa > Arthropoda > Insecta > Lepidoptera > Sphingidae > Amorpha > Amorpha juglandis. The sequence continues at coordinate 7,517,994 of OX421393.1, forward strand.
ATGGGCAGGCGTGACGCTTACCATCACGCGAGCGCCTTGCTCGTCTCGCCATTCAATCTACACTAATATTATAAAGAAGAAAGATTTGTATTTAATAAACTTAAAAACTACTGGATCGATTTCAAAAATTCTTTTGCCGTTAGAAAGCTACATTATCACTGAGTAACATAGGCTACTTTTTTTTATCCCGGAAAAGCAGATCACGAATAAGCTCAGAGGAAAAGATAGTCAAATAATATATATATATTTTTTTTTATATAGCATAGGCCGGCAAACGAGCAAGTGGGTCACCTGATGGTAAGTGATCTCCACTGCCCATGTACGCCCACCATCAAACTAATCATGGGCGCGTTGCCGACCTTAAAGGAAAGGGATAATTAGGGATTGGGAAGGGGAGGGGATTTGGGCTTCCAGCCTTGGGCGATAAATATAAAAAAACTTGCTGGTTTGCTGACCTCTGCTATAAAAAACATATTTCCGAGTCCGGAATTATTTCACGCCCCATAACGCAAACGGTTATTACACGTATAAACTCATATTATTATTAATATTCTGTAATATGCCTGGGTGGCGCAGTTGTATTACGTACGCGGTACGACTGTTGTGCTGAGGTCTCAGGTACGATCCCGGGTCGGGTAAAAGTTACACGAAATACTCAGTATCAGCCCGGAGTCTGGAATTGTGCCCGGTATGGCGATAGGCTCGCCCCCTATCACATCATGGGACGGAAATACACTCGGTGAAATGTGGGTGTACTCGTTATACCTCTGCCTACCCTTTGATGAGTGCGTATGTATAGATTTTGTATTTATAAAGACGTCGATTCTTACACAAAGGCTTGTATCAAGAGTTTTTATAATTCCTATACATAATACGTAAAATTATATTATATTTACATAGCACTTCCGGGTATTACATTTAAATAAATACTTGTAAATGCCAAAGCGCGGATCAAGGAGGGGGTCAATGGAGGTAATTGCTTCCCCGTAATCCAAATAAAACCAAAATTATCGCCATGCGTATGATAACCGAAAATCGCCCCTCCACTCGCATATGTCCTAGCTAGGTCCCTCGTATCTGAGAGACCGTCCAGGTTGGTTCCCTCTTCGGAGAGTCAAGAAGCAAATCATAGGCCTTGCGACAGGACAGGCGGATGACGATGTAGGCACAGTGATACAAGGATGTACCCCTATACCCGCCCCAACCAACCATCAAGTAATGTCGCAAGCTCCTCGCTCCATATACACTGGCTGATCCTGGAACGCGATCCACACAAGGCGTGTGGATCACTATGGCAGGTTTACACCATGTGTACGATGGTTGCTACCTACCGAATTTGCTACTTCAGCTGGCAATAATTGCCGAACTCTCATCTTGAAAGAAGACATAATTATAAGTTAAAATCTCGCACCAACACTTGTATGGCGTAAGAGAACTCTAGTATACAGCGAGTGACCTTGAAAGGTTAAATTATAGCGGTCACTGAAACGAAATATGTCCTACTAATTGATGCAAATACGCAACAAGATTCCAACACACATCCAGTAAAAATTTAGATATTGATTTTATTATACTAAATGCATTAGATTTAAGTAGTTTAAATTATGTAACTTTTCTAAAAATCTACACTTATAAAGAGGAAAGATTTGTATTTTTGTACGTAACGAATAAACTTAAAAACTTCTGAACCGATTTGAAAAATTCTTTCACCATTAGAATCCTACATTAGCCCTCATGTGCATAGGCTACTTTTATCCCGGAAAAGCAGATCAGGCGGGCGGAGCCGCAAGGAAAAGCTGGTCATAGATAAAACATTTCCCATATATGATTATACAAAATAGAACTTTGATTTATTCATCATCATCAGCCACAGGACGTCCACTGCTGAACATAGTCCTCCCCCAAAGATTTCCAGCCTGGAAGCGGCCTGCATCCAGCGACTTCCTGCGACCTTTATCAGGTCGTCTGTCCACCTTGTAGGCGGTTTCAACGCTGCGCTTGCCAGTATTTTTACATTTTTTTATTTCTTACTAGCCTTGTATTATACATGTCCCATTGCTGGGCACGGGCCTCCCTCTACCGAATGAGAGGGGTTAGGCCTTAGTCCACCACGCTGGCCTAATGCGGGTTGGTATACTTCCCATACCTTCAAAAAATCTTATCGAGTTCTCAGGTATGCAGGTTTCCTCACGATGTTTCCTTCACCGTTAAAGCAAGCGATAATTAACAATTAGTATACACGTGACTTTTGTCCGAATACTGAATACTTAGCTGTCTGACGGCTAACGGCTACTTATTTTCATACAATTTTGACAGCTAAGAGGGATTTAACTTGTTTAAAACGATCTTAAATACTTAAGTAGCGTTTCAGTATACGGGCGTTAGATTTTTTTTTACATTATTAAATGTTAAATCTTACAAAAAAAATATATAAATATCACCCTTCAATGGCGAGCTCTAGGAGCCAAATGGCGGTTAGGACCCCAGAGCAAGGAATCTACTCACAATGCGTGTCTAATAGCCTTCTGAATCTAGCTCTTGACCCAATCAATCGAGAGCCAATGGAGTTATTGGTCGAGGCTCTTTGGTATCAACCAATTACCAATAACGACTATCGGAACAATTATTGTTGAGTCCACATCCCAAATTATTATTATTTAATAAAATAATTTACTTACTGTTTACTACAAGCACTCACAACTACACAACACTGAATGTATTTAGTAACTGGCAAGTATTGCGCGAACGGACTGCGCCGCGCCGCTTCGTCGCAATATATTGTGAAACGTAAACTTTTTGTGAGCTCACAACGTGTTTGGTTCAATTTTAACTGCGTTTAGGATTTATTAGTGGGTCGTTTTTAACTTGAAATTATTATTTCGTACATTCGATTTGCAGTTACACGGTTAGCATAAAACGGTGTGTTTGGATGCTCAGTTGCTACGATTTTTTTCGTGGCTGTACTATTAACAATATTAATTGTTTTAACCGACTTCAAAAATGGAGAAGGTTCTCAATTGAGTTTTTTCTTTGAAGTGAAACTTCTTTAGAATCGTTGTGATTTGAAAATTTGATGAAACGAAAAAGGCGTCACTAAAGAGGTTGGAAAGAAACAAGACCTTCTTCTTCTCAAGTATGTAAATATATGAAATATTTAGTTCGCATTAAAATTTTAAATAATTTTTAAGCTTGGTAAAAGTATTATAAAAATAATAAACCTTTTAATTATCCTAATACCACTGATACTCTATTTTTATCTCATTCTCTTGTAGGCTACTTTTCTGAAATTTCACTTCTGCCGTGTGTGAATTGCACACATTATGTATGTCATTACACATTTTTTATGTATGTCTATGGGTTTATCCGCTAATTGTGAACCCATTTTCATGGAACTAGAGACTCGTATCTTATATCTATCTCTCGTGTCGGGTCAGGACTGTGCGTGTATGACTGTTGGGTGTAATTAATTAATATTAATTAAAGAACAGCGCGTAACGAATTTATGCAATTCTCTTTACACATAGATTATTCAATACTAGCATTTCCTTGCGGCTCCGCCCGCGTGATCTAGCCTAGAGCCTAAAATATAATTTTCATTCGGTAAACAGATGGGTGAAGGTCGATGTTACCCGGGATCCTCTACTATTAGTTACAGTCTGAACTAGTAACAAGATACGGTTGTTAGTTTTTATTCAGGATGTATACATTGTATGTTGATTTTCCAAAAGATAACCGTAACCGTCACGCTCGAGGTGGACAGAAGTGTAACTAGTGTATTGCACTAACGACCGATATTTCATACATTTAAAAATCTATACTTATAAAATAACATGTCCTGACTGATTCATCATCGCCGAGCGCAAACTATCAAGGCTACAAGCATGAAATTCGGACTGTATATTCATTTTGTTATGTAGGCATCCACTAAGAAAGTCAAAATAGGGGATGATAATATGTATGAAAGTCCGTCATTTTGAAAGTTACATAAACAAAATTTTGTATTTCGGTTATCGTCCTAAAACAAATAAATACCGGTTTCAGGAATTATGGAAATTTTATTTAATAAAAGATGAAAAGGAAAAGGGGGTGAAAGTAAATACGGAAGTGAGTTTGTTTGTTACGCTTTCACGCCTAAATCACTGAACCGATTTCGATGAATTTATCTACAGAGACAGATGAGACCCTGGAGACGGTTACAGGCTACTTTTATCCCGGAAAATGCTGTTCACGCGGGCGGAGCCGCGAGCAAAAGCTAGTATTGAGTGGTAGAGCCACGCCATAGATAGTTTTGTCTACATCACTATTTACTATCTACTAACAGCACTATTTCTGCCGCCAAGCAACAATGTGTAAGCATTGTTGTGTTTCGGTTTGAAGGACATTGCTAGAAATTACTGGAGATTATGAGACTTAACATCTTATGTTTTGGGGTGACGAGCGCAATTCATGGCACTGAACTGCAGTGCTTTGTAATTCAAAGTTCTGTGTGATGTTGCTTCTTTTAATGAGCAGGCGGGGCGCCTTGCTCGTCTCGTCATTCAATCAAATAAAAAAAGCAAAAGCGAACAATATACCCGTAACAATCCGTGACCTCGGCAAACATTACATCTTTTCCTACTTGTGTCAACAAAGCCTGTAACATATTGCATGTGAAAAGCACATGCCTCAGGGTATTGTACATATAGGGTTGTCGTTATAAGTTTTTTATCTATATATATAAAAATGAATCGCTGTGCGTGTGTCTCGCCAAAACTCGAGACTGGCTGTACCGATTTGGCTAATTCTGATCTTGAAATATTTGTGGAAGTTCAGGGAAGGTTTACCCGGTGAGAAAAAATTAGTAACATAAATAATAAGTAAAGGAAAACACTGAAAACGACAACTTAATTTTCCAGTACAAACTGTTCCTGGGTATGAAACACTTGATGTCTTTTAGATGTGAAACATCTATAAGCGCAGGTATAAACCGGATGGTTGTCGTTGCGAAGCTTGCCGTGATGACGGGTCGTATAGCGTCTAGACTGGACAGGGACAGGACAGGGACAGGACAGTGAGACAGGACAGTGAGACAGGACAGTGAGACAGGACAGTGAGACAGGACAGTGAGACAGGACAGTGAGACAGGACAGTGAGACAGGACTGTGAGACAGGACAGTGAGACAGGACAGTGAGACAGGCAGTGAGACAGGACAGTGAGACAGGACAGTGAGACAGGGCATTGAGACAGGACAGTGCGACAGGACAGTGAGACAGGATAGTGCAACAGGACAGTGTGACACGACAGTGAGACAGGACAGTGAGACAGGACAGTGAGACAGGAGAGTAAGACAGGACAGAGAGACAGGACAGTGAGACAGGACAGTGAGACAGGACAGTGAGACAGGACAGTGAGACAGGACAGTGCGACAGGACAGTGCGACAGGACAGCGAGACAGGACAGTGAGACAAGACCGTGAGACAGGACAGTGAAACAGGACAGTAAGACAGGACAGAGAGACAGGACAGTGAGACAGGACAGTGAGACAGGATAGTGAGACAGGACAGAGAGATAGGACAGTGAGATAGGACAGTGACACAGGACAGGACAGGACAGGGACATGACGGGGATGGGACGGCGACGGGGACGGGACGGGATGGGACGGGACGGGACGGGGACGGGACGGGACGGGGCCGGACGGGGACGGGGACGGGACGGGGACGGGGACGGGGACGGGGACGGGGACGGGGACGGGGACGGGGACGGGGACGGGGACGGGGACGGGGACGGGGACGGGGACGGGGACGGGGACGGGGACGGGGACGGGGACGGGGACGGGGACGGGGACGGGGACGGGGACGGGGACGGGGACGGGGACGGGGACGGGGACGGGGACGGGGACGGGGACGGGGACGGGGACGGGGACGGGGACGGGGACGGGGACGGGGACGGGGACGGGGACGGGGACGGGGACGGGGACGGGGACGGGGACGGGGACGGGGACGGGGACGGGGACGGGACGGGATGGGACCTGGACAGGACGGGGACGGGACGCGGACAGGACGGGGACAGAACGGGGACGGGACGGGGACAGGACTGTCCAACCGGAGGGAGGTGGGAGACGACCTGACTTAGGTCGTCGAAGTCAATTAAATGTGCGACGGGCTACCTCAAGTGCAATGGCGCAGTACCTCACTTAATTGCATTTAATGTAAATAAAACATTTGTATTAAGTTTTAACCACATTTTACACAAATATATTATGTAGGTGATACGAAGTTCACCGGGTCATCTAGTTTATTTATATATTATACTATTTATTAATTGTCTTACTCTATTTATTTATATATATATTTCTTACATTGAAGACAGTGAAATTACTGAGCATTATTAGATTTAAGAACATATGTCTTGAGGTGGCGAACGCAGTCCATTGCCATGCACTTTGCAATTAAAAGTTCTGTGTGATGTTACTTTTGTGGGCAGGCGTGGCGCTTACCATCAGGTGCACGACCTGCTTGTTGCATCTAGCTAATAAAAAAATCTTCTAAGCAGGAAGATGGACTCTAGGAATGGCATTAAATATACCAGGACTAGCTTTTTCTCGCGGCTCCGCCCGCGTAAATGTCTATCCGTGACCACAAAAGCTGAAAAGCTTTCAAAACGTCGGATCCAAAATTAATAAAATAAACCGCGTTAAAACCGTTGAAATTAGATTTATTTCAACATAATAATATATTACTATCCAGAACCAGGTATATGTAATTTCGTACTACTTACTTTAAAAATGACGGGTTTCCATTCAACCGTACATACCTTATTTTACCCCTACCTAAACCTTTTTAGTGAATGCTTCCAACATTAAAGTCATCAGCCAAAATTTCAAGTTTGTGGCCCAGCGGTTTAGGCTCTGCGTTGATAAACCAGTCAGTCAGTCAGGACAAGTAATTATTTAATACTAGCTGTGCCCGCGAACTTCGTTTCGCCATCAAAAAGCTCTCATACAAACTTTCATCCCCTATCTGGGCCCTCTAGGGGCTGAAATTTAAAGAAAAACATACCCTATGTTTAACCCTGGGTCATTAACTATATTTGTGCCTAAATTCATTGAAATCGGTTCAGCGGTTTAGATTTTTCATACAAACTTTCATCCCCTTTTTAAACCCTTCAGGGGTTGATTTTTGAAAAACATAGTAGCCTATGTCCTATTCTGATGTATAGGCTATTGTGAGATGTAAATTTTATTAATCTGTGCGGATGGTGTTTATAAAATTGTCATCGGGTAGATACACCTAAAATTATGTATAAACGAGGTGAATTACTTCACAGGACACAGTTCGTATTCCGTCATCGTGCAGTGAAGACCTTAGTAACTATCGTGGTCGTTATTATAGTAGTCAAGCCTTCAGCTTGGCTGACCGTTCAGTAGTTGTAATACTGTCGTAGTTAATTATACTAAGCGTGTATATAAGTGCAATTAAAGTAAGGCCAATAATTACAATTTGTTATACCTGACACGAGTTTGTTCTTTGTGAATAAATTAGTTTGAAAGTGATCATGTTATTTGTGTTCCTCTTGTTATTTTAAGTCATCTCTCATTAAATTTCTCAGACTATATTATTGTAAAGTTTCATTAAAATCCATTCAGTAGTTTTTACGTGAAAGAGTAACAAACATACATCCATACTTACAAACTTTCGCGTTTATAATATTAGTAGGATGTTTACATAGAAAGTAGCAACCCTATAAACAAGTGAAAAAGTCAAATATTGTCTACGTGTGTGCTACGACGCATGCGCAATATGTAACGCAACAGTGCGAAGAATTACTTCTTTCGAAACAATCCTCTTAAATTGTTATAATTATAAAATGTTCTTAACCATACATGTAACGGAATACGTAATTTATAGTAGTAGATTTTTTAATAATTTTTAATATAATTTTTCTGTACGTGTTTGTCATAGAACTCCTTGTAAACGGCTGGATCGGTTTTGATTAATTTCTTTTAATGTTTTAAAAGAAGAAACTTTTGGTCATTACCACTGTCTCACAGAAAACCGACGTAAAGTAGCGGCTTGCTGCTGCGTTTCGTACGGTGAGTGAGATATCCGGAAGCCCAAATCCCCTCCCCTTCCCTATCCCTAATTATCCCTTTCCTTTATAGTCGGCAACGCGCCCATGATTCTTCTGGTGGTGGGCGTACATGGGCGGTGGAGATAACTTACCATCAGGTGACCCACTTGCTTGTTTGCCAGCCTATGCCATAAAAAAAAAAAAACCGTCAAGAGATATTGCATCCTTCGACTGTCAGAAAAACTATGCCCGAAGTTACCGGATTTACACTGGCTGACCATGGAACGCGTCTTGCCTGAACAAGCAAGCGGTTTTTCACCATGTTTACGGTCGTCGCTATCCAGATACAAAAATAATCAAGTACCCTGGTATTAGGTTGATACCGGATACCAGGTAGGAACCTGTTGCAGGTTTCCTGTGAGACTGGTAATAAACCGGTCGAGCCGGTCCATTCATGCTATAGACTAAAGTGTCTACAGCGTGGCTCTACCATTTATAAAATCTTAGCTGGTGGTAGTATATTCATATCCGCCTGGATAGCGACCACCGTATGGTGTTAAATCCTGCCATAGTGATCCACACGCCTTGTGTGGATCGCGTTCCAAGATCAGCCAGTGTATATTCAGTTCTCCCGAGGGGCTTGCGACATGACTTGACTGTTGATTGGGGCGGGTATAGGGGTACATCCTTGTATCACTATACTTACATCGGTCATCCGCCTGTCCTGTCGCAGGCCCCTTGATTCGATTTATCATCATCAGCCACAAGACGTCCACTGCTGAACATAGGCCTCTCCCAAAGATTTCCAGACCGACCTGTTGGAAGCGGCCTGCATCCAGCGACTTCCTGCGATCTTTATCAGGTCGTCTGTCCACCTTGTAGGTGGACGTCCAACGCTGCGCTTGCCAGTACGTGGCCTCCATTCCAGAACCTTTCTGTCCCATCGGTTATCGGTTCTGCGAGCTATGTGGCCTGCCCACTGCCACTTGAGCTTGCTAATCCGCTGAGCTATGTCAGTGACTTTCCTTCTTCTACGGATCTCCACATTTCTGATTTGATCACGTAGAGAAACACCGAGCATAGCTCTCTCCATAGCTCGCTGAGTGATTGTGAGCCGTCTTATACGGCCCATATTTAGAGGCCATATATATATATATATTGATTTATCAAGCCGGCATGATTCTGGTGACCACCGATAAATTCATTGTTTGTCGGTGGCTGTTTTTTTGGACTGCACTACGCTTACCGTCAGGTGTAGTGCAGTCACTTTACCGTGCTCGGATAAAAAACAAATATCACGGAAACGAATAAATTAAATTGGAGTACTTTTATTTAATTACGTGATTCATACTTAATGTTTAAACCAATTAGCAACGAGGTCTTTGAACTCTGATTTGTCTTTTTTACTTTCACAGTACAAAATCGTAATAAATTATGCAACTAATATTATCTTTTTTTGTCTACATCAACGTAATTAGACTTTGAAATAGATGAATCCTTGGTTCCAGTCTCCCATCCGCCAGTCACTAGGGTGGTTGACTAGAGTTACAAGGTGGTAGGTCCCTCGTATGCGAGAGGCCGTCTGGGTTGGTACCACCGCGCCGTCTATTTCAGCCCCCCAGCAATTGTGTGTAAGCACTGTTGTGTTTCGGTGTGAAGGACATTGAAGCCAGTGAAATTACTGGGCATTATGAGACTTAACACCTTATGTCTCAGGGTGACGAGCGCAGTACAGTGTCATGTAGTGATTTGTAATTCAACGTTCTGTGTGGTGTTGCTTTTGTTTATAGGCAGGCGTGGCGCTTACCACTAGGCCAGCGCCTTGCTCAAATAATATGCGTGTATTTTTTGCTTTTTTATATTAGAAATATATCTAACGGCACAGACTTCTATACGGTCGGAGCCGGGAATAAGAGCTAGTCTATACAAACAGAAAGAGAAAGAAGATTGTTTGTGTGTAGGAGGTAATCTTTGGAACTATTGTACCGATTTAAAAAAATCTTTCTTAAATCGAAATCTGCACTGTCCCTGAAGCACATGCGTCTCATGAAATGATCCCAGGAAAAGATTTCAACGCGGGCGAAACCGCCAGCAAAACCAAGATCTATAAACGTACTGAAATTACATTTTTTTCTTTTTTTATCGAAGCACGGCAAATTTACTACACTACACCTGATGTTAAGCGCAGTGCAGTCCAAAACACTAGCGACCACCGACAAACAATGAGCTAATAATCAATGAGGACATGCAACTTAATGATTTCTTATGTTTACACGAATATTACTCATTGAAATAAAAATTAATAAAAACCTACGATAAAATTAGTTAGTCCGCTTAAATTAGGTTTATTTCAATTACATGCAACTTGTTAGGTTCATTATTTATTATACAGTACTCTTTATTTTAAATGGTTATTTTTACATTTTTAAATATAAGAAAAAATTATATAAAAAACTTTCAGTCTCTAATGGCAAGCCCTAGGACCCAACCCACTGGCGATTAGGACCCCATAGTGAGGATTTATTAGATGGGACATATTTATTATTATTATTAAACTTATACATCACGTTTATTAGGTGCTAGCAGTGATAGCTCATAGAAGAGTGGTATGGACTGTCGAGACGAAAGTCGCAGGTTCAAAACCAGCCCCAAAAGGATACACCTCTCACTTTTCTAAGTTACGTGTATATTAATTGTTAATTATTGCTTGCTTTAACGGTGAAGGAAACATCATGAGGAAACCTGCATACCTGAGAACTCGATAAGATTTTTCAAAGGTATGTGAAGTTTACCAACACGCAATAGTCCAGCGTGGTGGACTAAGGCCTAATCCCTCTCATTCAGTAGAGGAGGCCCGTGCCCAGCAGTGGGACGAATATAATACAGGGCTAGTAAAAAAAATATCATGTTGACAACAAACGTTTCTTTCTATTTATAAAAAAAGCAAAATAAACTGGCCATTTTGACAACCTCCTCCTTTGTTGAAGTCGGTTAAAAACACACAAGCGGCGCCGTGTACAAATGTTAGAAATAAATAACTAGGAAGCAGCCAACACAGTCAGTGCCCTGTCCACATACCTACTCGAGTCGGAGTGGGTCAAGGCAAATTATGTAATAATTTGGTAATAAACTGCAACACGTATGAGTATATCACAAGCGCGAATTTGAACAGTATAGTTAGGTTTTTTTATATCATTAAATGACGAGACGAGCATGTCGCTCGCCTGGTAAGCGCCACGCCTGCCCATAAACAGAAGCAACACCACACAGAACTTTGAGTTATAAAGCACTGCATGTCATTGAACTGCGCTCGTCACCCGGAGACAGGATGTTAAGTCTCACAATGTCCAGTAATTTCACTGGCTTCAGCGTCCTTTAAACCAAAACACAACATTGCTTACACACTTGTTTGGCGGCAGAAATAGACGGCGCGGTGGTACCAACCAAGACGGCCTCTCGCATACGAGGGACCTACAACGTTGAGTTTAGCTGCGATGTGGTCCCATATAAATTTGGTTAAGATCTGATGATGGAGTACGGATGGACAATAGCTCAGTCGTCGCGATTGTGATATTTTATAGGAATTTATATGCCATAGCTCTATCTATAAATAAATAAATAAATACACCCAACAGTCACATACATAGTCCTGACCCCACAGTAAGATACGAGTCTTGTGTCGTGGGTATCAGGAACTACGAGAGACTTTCGGTCTCAAAACACCCAGACCCCGAAACAAATATTTGTGGATCACACAAACATTTGTCTCGGTGCGGGGATCGAACCCGCGGCCTCTCGCTTCACAGCCGGCTACTCGCCTGCTGCGCCACGGAGGCTGTCAAAATGTCTGTCTATCTACATTTAAAAAATGAATCATAAACTAAATTTTGACAAAAATTTAAAATGGCCTTAAAAAATTACACTGAAATGGCGCAAATAACAACTTCTATAGGTGCTTGGAGTAGGTGCAATTTCCTTTGGGCGGCATCGACACAGGCACCGACTTCAAAGAGACCTACAGATTTTTTTTTTTTTATCGTGGCTCGTCAAAGTGACTACGCTACACCTGATGGTAAGTGTAGCGCAATCCAAGAATAGTGTCGACCAACGATAAACAATTTGTCCATCGTAGGTCGGCAAGATTATGCCGGCCTGCCAAAGGGCCAAGGGGGAGGGGAAGGAAACAGGGATGGGAAAAGAGTTAGTATCAGGGGGCAAGCCCCCTGGGGAGAACCGGATATACACTGGCTGACCCTGGAATGCGACCCACACAAGTTGGGCCACTATGGCAGGTTTTAGCACCAGTGTACGGTGGTCGCTATCCGGTCGGATACAAGTATCCTCCCACCAACAAAATATATAATTATATTTGACTTTGAAATAAAACTAATTTAAACGGATTTCATCGCGGTTTTTTATTTTAATTTTGGTCTTGACGTGTCGAAAGCTTTTCAGCCTTCGTGGTCACGGGGTCCCGTTCCGATAAAATCTGTTTAAATTAGTTTCATTTCAATGTGTAACATTCACATAAATTAAATTAACGCTTTCCTTTAAGGTCAGCAACGCGCCCATGATTCGTCTGGTGGTGGGCGTACATAGGCGATGGAGATCACTTACCATCAGGTGACCCACTTGCTCGTTTGCCGGCCTATGCTATATAAAAAAAACATAAGAAATCATTATAGATTTGACTTTATATAAATCTGTTCTGCAATATAAAACTTAATATTCCAGTATTTCAGCTATTAAAGTGTCATTTATTTATTTATATGAACCAGTTAATATGAGAATGTTAAGTTTAGCTTAGAATTTGGGATCGCATCTCTATCTTTTCGGTACGCAACCCTAAAAATACAGGCGAATCGGAAACCTCCACCTTTTTTGAAGGAGGTTAAAAATGATGTAACATTTCGTTGAAGTGCAATATGCTCTACTGACATTTGCCATCTATTTGCATATAATTAACTATCTTTTGCTCGCGGCTCCGCCCACGTGATCAAACAAACAAACAAACAATCAAACTCTACGGCTTTATAATATTAGTATAGATTTGGGTAGCTTAGCAACGGAAGCCTTCAAATATGAATAATTTTCCCCGTTTTTGCAACATTTTTCACTGATGCTTCGCTTCTAATGGTCGCAGCGTAATGTTATATATCCTAAAGCCTTCCTCGATAAATGGACTATTCAACACAAAAAGAATTTTTCAATTCGAACCAGTAGTTCCTGAGATTAGCGCGTTCAAACAAACAAACAAACAAACAAACAATCAAACAATCAAACTCTACAGCTTTATTATTAGTATAGATGTTAAAGTTATATTGCAGACACATTAGCAAAGCGTATGTCTAAAATAGATTTTTTCTTGACATAAACTCGAGTTGAAAGGATAACGAACTTTATTTCTCAACTAGCTTTTGCTCGCGGCTCCGCCCGCGTCATTGCAAAGTCTCAGCCCAATCGGTTTAAAGTTGACAAAGTTTCATACAAACTTTCATCCCCTATTTTATCACCTTGGGGGTAGAATTTATCAAAATCCCTTCTTAGCGGATGCCTACGTCATAACATCTACCTGCATGCCAAATTTCAGCCCGATCCCTCCAGTGGTTTGGGCTGTGCGTTGATAGATCACTATGTCAGTCAGTCAGTCAATTACCTTTGAGTTTTATATATTTAGATACTAATTAGGTAACTTCAACAACGCACAGTTAACAAAATTGGCGGCAAAAATTGTAACAGTGACATAAAGTTAAATTTCGTCTAGAAATTTTATCCGAGCACGGCAAAGTGACTGCACTACACCTGATGGTAAGCGTAATGTAATCCAAAAAACCAACGACCACCAACAAACAATCAGTTTATCATAGGTCACAAGAGTCGTGTCGGCCTGTATAAATGCTTCATCATAATACAAGGGGTATACCCACCCCAACCAACCATCAAGTACACTTCACAAGCCCCTCGGGAGAACCGAATATACACTGTTCTTATGTTAGTGGGAGGTTATGTAAGGCCGCGGACTCGAAGTCAGCGGGTGCGGGGAGGCGGAGGCGGCGCGGGTGCGGCGGAGACCCGGTCTCGAAGCCAGCGGGCAGATCGCGCGGCGTAGTGTTATATTATGTGAAATTAGTGTCTGTTCGCGAACGAAATTGATGTGAATATGATGTTCCATATAAAAAATCATGAAAATACACAGCACTACGTCAATGCAGACGCGCAGGCGCCGCTCGACTGGCGCGTGCCGCTCGTACGTCGCTCCTCGCGCCCGCGCCGCGCCGCTGCTTTCGACTTTCGAGACCGGGTCCATTTAAATCTATGCATCTGTACGCGCCGCCGCCGCTTGCCGCTGACTTCGAGTCCGCAGCCTTAGTGGTACTGGCCCGGTTGGCAAATTAATGCTGCAGATTAAAAAATACTACAGCGTGACCATATAAAACAAGTACAGAAAAACTAGGAAATTTTTTAAATCGAATACTTAAGAATAAGTTTTTATTCAAACACAACCACAATATAAAATCAATAGACATAAAAGAAAAGAAATATACAAAAAGCTATGTTAGCAAGTATTATAAACCAGCCAAGTGCGTGTCGGAACACGCACAGTGAAGGGTTTCGTAGGACTCATCTATACTTATAAAATAACATGTCCTGACTGACTGACTGATTGATTCATCATCGCCGAGCGCAAACTATCAAGGCTACAAGCATGAAATTCGGAATGTATATTCATTTTGTTATGTAGGCACCCACTAAGAAAGGATTTTAGAAAATTCCACCCCAAAGGGGTCAAAATAGGGGATGATAATATGTATGAAAGTACGTCATTTTGAAAGTTACATAAACGAAATTTTGTATTTCGGGAATTTTAGTTAATAAGAAAGTGAGTTTGTTTGCTACGCTTTAACCGATTTTGATGAATTTATCTACAGGGATAGATGGGACCCTGGAGACGGTTACAGGCTACTTTTATCCCGGAAAATGCTGTTCACGCGGGCGGAGCCGCGAGCAAAATCTAGTGTAGAATAAAAATCATCCCCCAGTCATATTAAATAGAGCAAAGATTTTAGAGTGGTAGAGCCACGCTGTAGACAGTTTTATCTACAGCATGAATGGGCTGGCTCGAGCGGGTCGTTACCACTGTCTTACAGAAAACCGACGTAAAGTAGCGGGTTACTGCTGCGTTTCGTATGGTGAGTGAGATAACCGGAAGACCAAATCCCCTCACCTTCCCAATCCCCAATTATCCCTTTCCTTTAAGGTCGGCAACGCTTCCATGATCTTCTGGTGGTGGGCGTACATGGGCGGTGGAGATCACTTACCATCAGGTGACCCACTTGCTCGTTTGCCAGCCTAAGCTATAAATAAAATATAGCTGTGACATACGGACGGACAGACCGACATAACAAAATTATAACAGTTCAGTTATTGCCATTAGGCTGTGGAACCCTAAAAAGCTAGTTTAGCAAAAATAAAAATAATTTCGGTTCAGTACAAAAACGATATTTTGCAACCCTAACTTTAAGTACATTGTACCGAACGTGGTGGTGTGTGTGTGTATGTATGTGTGTATGTGTAAAGTATATGTATTTAACATCATTAAAGCGCAAATTACGCCAACGCGGGTTAAATTAAAGGTTCATTGTTAATAAAACAAAGAAACAATTTGTATATATTTTATTGAACAATTCAATCAACAAATCTATCATCATCATCATCATTATCAGCCACAGGACGTCCACTGCTGAACATAGGCCTCCCCCAAAGATTTCCAGACCGCCCTGTTGGAAGCGGCCTGCATCCAGCGACTGCGACCTTTATCAGGTCGTCTGTCCACCTTGTTGGCGGACGTCAAACGCTGCTCTTGCCAGTACGTGGCCTCCATTCCAGAACCTTCCTGCCTAATCGGTTATCGGTTCTGCGAGCTATGTGGCCTGCCCACTGCCACTTGAGCTTGCTAATCCGCTGGGCTATGAAACAAATCTAGAGATTAGTATTATTCATAGGTTATAATATTAATTACACTGCATAAACAACACAGTTATTAGTTTTAGTCAAAACCGATTCCAATCTCGTAGAGATTTTCATCCAATTGTGATGACGACAGATCCACTGCTTCGATGTTATCAAGTATTAAAGTCTTTAACAATAATTACTTTCAGTGTCGTAACTATAGGGTGGCAGTGTCGACAAATTGCAAGATTTAGAGCAATACTCTATAATCAAAAAGAAAAATCTTGGAGCCAAGTAGGTCCAAGATTCTAGTAGGTACTAGGCCAGTGTTTCCCAACCTTTTTTAGGCCATGCCCCACCTTAACATTTGTTTGTTAAATTTGTCACCGATATCTAGCATTGCATTTGAATAACCTAAAGCGAAAGGGTTAAAGTCGTGTCGAGTCCATTTTTAAATTGCCCCCCTTAACTATCAAATTGCCCCCCTGTGGGGGCGTGGGCCCCACATTGGGAAACACTATACTAGACTCTTTGATGTTACTCTCACAATTTCTACTTGTGATTTTGCTCTTCGTGGCCAAATATATAATGCATACAACAATGATTCAAGTCCAAAAAGAAATTTAGGCTAAAACCCTTGCTGAATTTCTGTCGAAACTACATTAGTCAAGGGCTCCATCAGACAAATTTTCCATAGGCCTCATAGTTACGCCACTGGTTACTTTTGAAATATTACAATGAGAAGTAACTTAAAAATCTATAAAATAAATTCATACAAATACTACCGAATTATTTACAGATTTCTTATTTCTTAGATAAATTTGCAATTAGTTATAAAATAACACTAATGTTACAATCTCTGAGCACAATCACTCTCTTACTTAATACACTGTATTACAGTCTCTATAAGATATTGTACACAATCTTGTATTGTAACTGTTTTGTGATGTTAAATATAAAGTCTCTCAGTTCCCAAGGTGGTAGGTCCCTCGTATGCGAGAGACCGTCTGGGTTGGTACCATCGCTTTGTCTATTTCTGTCGCCAAGCAACAGTGTGTAAGCACTGTTGTGTTTCGGTATGAAGGACATTGAAGCCAGTGAAATTACTCGGCATTATGAGATTTAACATCTTATATCTCGGAGTGACGAGTCCAGTGCCATGCAATGCTTTGTAATTCAAAGTTCTGTGTGGTGTTGCTTCTGTTTATGGGCAAGCCTAGCGCTTACCATCAGGTCATTACGTTGCTCGTCTCGTCATTTAATCAAATAAAAAAAGTCTCTCAGAGTTTGCAAAATGACCTTCTCGGGTTCACTGTATAAACACATATTTCACACGAACATCACCATGTTTCCATTGTTCTTTTGAAGCATTTTTTTTATTTTGTTCCCATGATAAATTCTGTTAGCGAGCTTTGGCCCGTCGCAGGCACATACGGCATAATTATTAACATTTAACCTTTCTTTATATCTGTTGCATAATGTATATGGCCTAAACGGTTGTTTTTATAAAATAAAACCGATTGATGGGTGGGTGTCACTGTCACGGCTCTGATGAATATATAATTTCGATTGTTTTAAGAGTTGATAATTGTCGTCGCAAGATATTATTAAAGATTGTTAATCGTTGCTGTGAGGTGTTGTTTTCTATCTTTAAATCCAAAATAACAATTCCTTTTTTTATTAGATGAGACGCTTCAGCGATTTCATCTTTAATTGTGGTAATGTATGAAGTACCATCGCTTGATGCTCGACCAATACTCGTAGACTTCTTTATCTTAATTATAATCTATACTCATATAAAGCTGAGGAGTTTGTTTGAACGCGCTAATTTCAGGAACTACTGGTTCGAATTGAAAAATTCTTTTTGTGTTGGATAGTCCATTTATCGAGGAAGGCTTTAGGCTATATAACATTACGCTGCTACCATTAGGAGCGAAGCATCTGTGAAAAATGTTGCAAAAACGGGGAAAATGATAATATTATAAAGAGGAAAGATTTGTATTTTTCTAACAAATAAACTTAAAAACCACTGGACCGATTTAAAAAATTCTTTCACCATTAGAAACCTACATTATCCATGATGAACATAGGCTACTTTTACCATCCGGCAGTTCATGAAAATGAACAGCAAGCGCTATTTCGATCGCGCCGCCCACCATCCGAATCCGCTCGTCCGACGAGCCTCAATATATACTCCCTTTGACCGTGCAAAGTGGAGACGTCCGCGTAGCGTCCTCACTGACCCCGACGATGCGACCACTCTGGCCATCCGAAGGAGAGAGGAATTCAATAAAAAACACTGCACACAACCGACTTACCGTCCTCGCCGCCGAGGACCGCGCCGCGTTCCCCGCAACGCCCCCGACCCTAGTACCGGCCCGCGAGCCGATGTTAATGATGATTGAAATCATCAAATAAAGTCCTAAAATATAGTCCCCTAAACCCCAATCGCAGATGTCTCTGCCCTCTCCGGTGACCGTCCTGAGCCGAGGTTCGTACCCCAAAGGGGGTGCCCTCAGCGGTGGTCACCTAGTCAAGGGCTGAGAGCGCCTGAAAGCGCTCGCCCGAAAGTCCGGTGAAGCTGTATACAGCCGACTCGAGTCAGGCTTACAGCAAGCGTCAACACAAAAAAAAAAAAAAAAAAAAAAAAAAGGCTACTTTTTATCCTGGAAAAAGCAGATCAAGCGGGCGGAGCCGCGAGGAAAAGCTAGTTAATAAATAAAATAAAAGATGACCGGACCAAAATCAAGCCCACTGAGTTTGTCTAGCTGGATCTTCTCAGGGCTGGGTCGCGCCGCGTTGAATCCAGCGGTAAAGGAAGCACACTTGAGTTTGTTTCGCCGGGTCTTCTCAAGATGGGTCGTTATGGATCCCGTGGTAGTTTTAAAACACGTGCCGTTTCGGTAATGCCTATGATCCATATCGACCCCCCCCCCCCCTCTAATATATAACAATTCTGGACTATTCCATTGGAAAAATATGGAAAAATAAAAAATTGGTGTGTGTCGTGGGACACCAGGTAGGAACGAAGTTCCTTCGGCTAATGTAGAATCGACACAAATTGCAAAAAATTCAAATTATCAACTAAAATAACAAAATATGTCTCTTTATTTTTGTTTGACAACATAAAATTACATAGAAATAGAATAGAAAAATAGAAATAAAAACTTATTAATTTAGACTTAGACTGGCTACTAAACGGTGGACGGCAGTGTTCTATAATCAAAAATTCAAATTCAAATTTCAAACCGCGTCTACATTTCCAAATGTCATAAGTTTCACAACCATCTGTTTTATTAACGGAATTTCGACTTTAACTTTGTGTGCTAGATATCAAATTAAGTTAAAAAAAGTCTCATTTAACGGTTTTTATTCCACGCATTTTTCTTACGGTTTTACTATCACATTTTTTTCAGTTCGGTCACGCAGCAAAATCCCTATCCCCTCCAAGCCTGCCGTAAGGAACTTCGTTCCAATAAATAGATTTACATAGTGTAATTGCTTTTTTTTCTTTTTTTTTTTATGGCTTAGGCCGGCAAACGTGCAAGTGGGTCACCTGATGGTAAGTGATTTTCACTGCCCATGTACGTCCATCACCAGAAGAATCATGGGCGCGTTGCCGACCATAAAGGAAAGGGATAATTAGGGATAGGGAAGGAAGGGGAGGGGATTTGGGCTTCCGGATATCTCACTCACCGTACGAAACGCAGCAGCAAGCCGCTACTTTACGTCGGTTTTCTGTGAGACAGTGGTAATGACCCGGGCGAGCCAGCCCCTTCATGCTGTAGACAAAACTGTCTACAGCGTGGCTCTACCACTCAAAATGCTGAATGTATTTTGATGATGCTATGTATACATTATAGTCCATTGAAATGTTAAATTTTCTTGGGCTTAGCGTGCGTTTGTCAGAGGACGCAATTTTATTTTTTAGATATGAAGGGGGGGTTAGTGTAAAGTTAAATCCAAGTTTGTGGGGTTGCAACCCTTGTCCCACGGCCGCCATCTTGGAAAAAGAGGTTCAATGGTTTTTACGGTTTATATGCCAAACTATAGGTCACACAAAAAAAAATATTGAACATTTTTTGTTGCAAACGGTGACTATGGTAGGTTTTAACACCATTTGTACGGTAGTCGCTATCCGGGCGGATATGAATATCTTACCACCAGCGCTTCAATATTCGCGTTTGATATTTTAATTTGCGCTTGAATTTATGAATAATCAAAAATTGTTGCTCCAAAAGAACAATAGGAACATGATACATAGCGTGTGACTCACAGACAATAGGTTGAGTTGTCTGTGGAATTACTGTAGTGAGGTCAACGAGGATACAAATTTACAAAAAGTAAGAGATGTTTATTAAACATAACAAAACAATTTACAAGAAAATTGTTTATATTACTTACCATCAAGTGTAGCGTAGTCACGTTGCCGAGCTATTTATTAAAAAAAATTGGTTGTCTGTAAAGTCGGTTTACTGACGATAGTTGAACGTGACATCGTCTTAAGAAAATACTGATGGAATGGTAGCATTTTTCAAAAGAAAATTTTAATTTCATTTGTTTAATAGATTTGTATGTATATAGAGAAGGAGGTAATGGAAATCACAATGAAATTGATCAAGTTAGATTTATTTGTACGCATAAATACAATTATGTCAATTTTTTTTTTACAATTTAATAGTTTTTACAAGTATAAATGTGCGTTGAGCAATAGCAGCTGTCCACGCAGACGCATCGCTCACTCAAGTAGGAGAGAGACGGATGTCGAACGCTGCCGAACGCAAAGGCCGATTGTGCTTCTTTGTCGCTCGTTCCGCGCTCTCACTTGCACTTCAAGCCTTACATGGAACGCCTCAGAGCGAGGTAACGCCGCATGAGTCATGTTTTTTCGTGCGTGCAGCCGGCTCTATCGAATTATAAGACGTTGTCACGTCAAAAAAATATAGAGACTGCTTGTACGCAGAACAATAATGCTAATGCTTAGATTGTAACAGTAATTGTTAATTAATTGTTAATTGTTTTACCTAAGAATTAAGTTACTTGAATGTGACGTAAAATAATTCTCAAGTATTTGTAAGAATTGTATATTAGATTTTATAACACAACATTGTATTATTTCAAAATTAATTTAAATAACTTGTCTGGGACATGGCTGTTTATTTATTTTTATTGTTCTTAGTCATTACTTGGATTGTGAAGTAATTGAAATTATTTAAGAATTGTTTCTAAGAATTACCTTTTTTTTAAAAGTAGGTAATAATTAGTTACCTTAGTTTAAGAAATTGTGAATTGCATTATCTAAGCACTATTTATAGCTCCGACAACTTTTGATTGTAATAATTTGGATATATTTGTATAAGGTTTATGAATTAATTATGGATAGATACATTAACTTGTGATTTTTACGAATCAGATCTTGATGATTGGTTGGGGGTACATCCTTGTATCTCTGTGCCTGCATCGGTTATCATCCGCCTGTCCTGTCGCAGGCCCCTCGATTTGCTTTTTCCCTCTCCGAAGAAGGAAGAAGCATTTATACAGGCTTGACCACCGATAAACTCATTGTTTGTTCGTAGCTGGTTTTTTGGATTGCACGCTTTTACTTTTTATTTACGCTTACCCTACGTGTAGTGAAGTCACTTTGCCGTGCTCGGATAAAAAAACGATATCTTTTACACTTCCAACATGCCTAGCTTATCATCAGGCGAGGATAATGCGTATGGTCCATATCGACGACCCCTCAAAATATATGATGATTCTGGACTATTCCATAGTAAAAACATGGAAAAATAATAATAATAATAAATAGATTTAGTGTAATTGCCGAGTGTATTTTGATGATGCTATGTATATATGTATACGTTAGTTGATACTGATTTCTATATAATATAAGTTTCTTTTACTTTTGTACTGACTTGTCATAAGCGCTATTTCAATTGCCTACATGATTAATAAACGATTTCATTTCATTTCGTTTCATTTCAGCGAACTGCTCGTCACATCATTAACGCTAATGAAAAAAACACAAAGAAAATAAAACAAACACCGCTATAGTATATTTTATTATATTTCATAATCTTGAGATCCTCTTCATCACATAATGATGACCAGATGACAGCTTCATATATTTTGGGCGAATCGTTTGGTAGTTTTTGGGAGGACCTGCAATCCCCCCCCCCCCCTATTACCACTGCATCTAGTGGTAAGTCTGATGAGCCTCAACGCTTCTCCGTGGCGACAGGCTCGTTCCATACAAACGGTTCTAATCTTTTATCTTCTGGTAACAAATTGTTTAATTCTTCTATGTCTTGAAGCGTCTGTAAAAATCGAAATGTAACTTAGTAACCTCCCCACTCATAGACGTCATTTAACTTTAACTGACAACTATATTTATAAGTAGTAGTAGAACTAAACGGTAGACTGATTGATTAATGATGATTATGATGCCTGCGTAGTTGCATGCGTGCATGATACATACGTGCGTGCGTGCATGCGTGCGTAATCATGATGCCTGCGTTGTTGCATGCGTGCATGATACATACGTGCGTGCGTGCATGCGTGCGTAATCATGATGCCTGCGTAGTTGCATGCGTGCATGATACATACGTGCGTGCGTGCATGCGTGCGTAATCATGATGCCTGCGTTGTTGCATGCGTGCATGATACATACGTGCGTGCGTGCATGCGTGCGTAATCATGATGCCTGCGTAGTTGCATGCGTGCATGATACATACGTGCGTGCGTGCATGCGTGCGTAATCATGATGCCTGCGTAGTTGCATGCGTGCATGATACATACGTGCGTGCGTGCATGCGTGCGTAATCATGATGCCTGCGTTGTTGCATGCGTGCATGATACATACGTGCGTGCGTGCATGCGTGCGTAATCATGATGCCTGCGTAGTTGCATGCGTGCATGATACATACGTGCGTGCGTGCATGCGTGCGTAATCATGATGCCTGCGTTGTTGCATGCGTGCATGATACATACGTGCGTGCGTGCATGCGTGCGTAATCATGATGCCTGCGTTGTTGCATGCGTGCATGATACATACGTGCGTGCGTGCATGCGTGCGTAATCATGATGCCTGCGTAGTTGCATGCGTGCATGATACATACGTGCGTGCGTGCATGCGTGCGTAATCATGATGCCTGCGTTGTTGCATGCGTGCATGATACATACGTGCGTGCGTGCATGCGTGCGTAATCATGATGCCTGCGTAGTTGCATGCGTGCATGATACATACGTGCGTGCGTGCATGCGTGCGTAATCATGATGCCTGCGTAGTTGCATGCGTGCATGATACATACGTGCGTGCGTGCATGCGTGCGTAATCATGATGCCTGCGTTGTTGCATGCGTGCATGATACATACGTGCGTGCGTGCATGCGTGCGTAATCATGATGCCTGCGTAGTTGCATGCGTGCATGATACATACGTGCGTGCGTGCATGCGTGCGTAATCATGATGCCTGCGTTGTTGCATGCGTGCATGATACATACGTGCGTGCGTGCATGCGTGCGTAATCATGATGCCTGCGTAGTTGCATGCGTGCATGATACATACGTGCGTGCGTGCATGCGTGCGTAATCATGATGCCTGCGTTGTTGCATGCGTGCATGATACGTGCGTGCGTGCGTGCATGCGTGCGTGCATGCGTGCGTAATCATGATGCCTGCGTAGTAGCATGCGTGCATGATACGTGCGTGCATGCGTGCGTAATCATGATGCCTGCGTAGTAGCATGCGTGCATGATACGTGCGTGCATGCGAGCGTAATTATGATGCCTGCGTAGTTGCATGCGTGCATGATACGTGCGTGCATGCGTGCGTAATTATGATGCCTGCGTAGTTGCATGCGTGCATGATACGTGCGTGCATGCGTGCGTAATTATGATGCCTGCGTAGTTGCACGCGTGCATGCGTGCGTAATTATGATGCCTGCGTAGTTGCATGCGTGCATGATACGTGCGTGCATGCGTGCGTAATTATGATGCCTGTGTAGTTGCATGCGTGCATGATACGTGCGTGCATGCGTGCGTAATTATGATGCCTGCGTAGTTGCATGCGTGCATGATACGTGCGTGCATGCGTGCGTAATTATGATGCCTGCGTAGTTGCATGCGTGCATGATACGTGCGTGCATGCGTGCGTAATTATGATGCCTGTGTAGTTGCATGCGTGCATGCGTGCGTAATTATGATGCCTGCGTAGTTGCATGCGTGCATGACACGTGCGTGCATG
Source organism: Amorpha juglandis (assembly GCA_949126905.1). Classification (NCBI taxonomy): domain Eukaryota; kingdom Metazoa; phylum Arthropoda; class Insecta; order Lepidoptera; family Sphingidae; genus Amorpha; species Amorpha juglandis. Next base: position 7,542,237 of record OX421393.1, read on the forward strand.
CGTGCGTAATTATGATGCCTGCGTAGTTGCACGCGTGCATGCGTGCGTAATTATGATGCCTGCGTAGTTGCATGCGTGCATGATACGTGCGTGCATGCGTGCGTAATTATGATGCCTGTGTAGTTGCATGCGTGCATGATACGTGCGTGCATGCGTGCGTAATTATGATGCCTGTGTAGTTGCATGCGTGCATGATACGTGCGTGCATGCGTGCGTAATTATGATGCCTGTGTAGTTGCGTGCGTGCATGATACGTGCGTGCGTGCGTGCGTAATTATGATGCCTGCGTAGTTGCATGCGTGCATGATACGTGCGTGCATGCGTGCGTAATCATGATGCCTGCGTAGTTGCATGCGTGCATGATACGTGCGTGCATGCGTGCGTAATTATGATGCCTGCGTAGTTGCATGCGTGCATGATACGTGCGTGCATGCGTGCGATTATGATGCCTGCGTAATTGCATGCGTGCATGATACGTGCGTGCGTGCATGCGTGCGTAATTATGATGCCTGTGTAGTTGCATGCGTGCATGATACGTGCGTGCATGCGTGCGTAATTATGATACCTGCGTAGTTGCATGCGTGCATGATACGTGCGTGCATGCGTGCGATTATGATGCCTGCGTAGTTGCATGCGTGCATGATACGTGCGTGCATGCGTGCGATTATGATGCCTGCGTAGTTGCATGCGTGCATGATACGTGCGTGCGTGCATGCGTGCGTAATTATGATGCCTGTGTAGTTGCATGCGTGCATGATACGTGCGTGCGTGCGTGCGTTCGTGCATGATACGTGCGTGCATGCGTGCGTAATTATGATGCCTGCGTAGTTGCATGCATGCATGATCCGTGCATGCGTGCGTGCGTGTGTGTGCGTACCTGTTCGAGCAGTGATCTAGATCTGGAGAGATGTTGGGCCAGTTGATGCGCTCGCGCGAGTCTCTCCGCGTGTCGCGCGTTGTTTCTCTGCCTCTCCACTAATGCGGAGTGGAGACGCCACGTCTCTGCCTCGGTCTGGGGATCACACACATGTCACATTCACACATTTTTAAAGCTATTGCTTCACTTTATTCATTACTAGCTTGGATTGTTACATTTTCAATGTAATGGAATCTAATAAATAATTTTGACGGATTCATTGTTTTATAGTCACACCCGAAAGTCAAATAAAAAGATATTATAAGCAAATTCAAATGACGGTTTAAACCAACGTTTCCCAACCTTTTTAGGCCACGCCCCACCTTAAATTTTTTTTGTTAAATTTGTCTCCGATATCTAACATTGCATTTAAATAACCCAAAGCAAAAGGGTTAAAGTCGTGTCGAGTCTATTTTTAAATTACCCCCCTTAACTATCAAATTGCCCCCCTATGGAGCATGGGCCCCACGTTGGAAAACACTGGTTTAAATGATCTTCATATACATATGGGTAGTCATTAATGTCTGTCGGTAAGCTGACCTGTTTGAGTTTGGCGGCGAGACTCAGTTGTTCAGCGGCGAGCGGATGCGCGCACGCGGCTAGATGTGCCTGCAGGCGTGACGTCACACGCACCCACGGCTTGTGGTCCAAACCTGACCACCAAACACACACATGAACCACGAAAAACAAGCGTAAACTAACAGGCCACGTCAGTGTGATATCATATTTTTTTTTTATCCGAGCACGGCAAAGTGACTGCACTACACCTGATGGTAAGCATAATGCAGTCCAAAAAACCAGCGACCACCGACATACAATGAGTTTATCCGACAAACAATGAGTTTATCCGACAAACAATGAGTTTATCCGACATCCAATGAGTTTATCGGTGGTCACCAGAATCATGCCGGCCTGTATAAATGCTTCTTCCCTCTTCAGAGAGGGAAGAAGCAAATCAACGGGCCTGCGACAGGACAGGTGGTTAACCGATGCAGGCACAGGGATACAAGGATGTGTACCCCTATACCTGCCCGAATCAACCATCAAGTCATGTCGCAAGCCCCTCAGACGAACCGGATATACACTGGCTGATCCTGGAATGCGACCCACACAAGGTAGGTTACTATGGCAGGTGTTAACACCATATGTACGGTGGTCGCTATCCGGGCGGATATGGATATCCTACCACCAGCACATCACATACCTTCCAACACTTCAGGGTCCCTGGCGCCGGGTAGACCGAGTGTGCCCCGCATTATAGGCAGGAATGTTGGGATCTCCTGGAAATTATATACCAAATAATACAATCCGGACAGTTGCAAAATAAGGAAAAATAGAACTGATAAAAAATATATATATATATATATATTAGGCCCAAATTTAACAATAATTTATTATGTGATGCAATTATTGTTTTATTTTTAGTAAATGATTGGTTTAGAAAGATAATCTCGCAATTCCAAAATGAAATCCAAAAGTTCCAAATGTCATAAAAACCATCTATTACTTAAAACAAGCAACGCTCACTTTCGAAAAAAAAACCGGCAAGTTACACCCAACCGCAAATTCCGGATTTATGGAGAAACTACTTAATACCGAGTGGCGATTTGATTATCACATTAAATGATACAGCGGTTAAAACTAGTTGATATAAGTTTGTTCAAAGAATAAAATAAACATTTATACCAAAAATAAAAATATGCAACTTTCAAACAAATTAAATACCTTAAAAATTGCCACGAAATAAAACACCTTGTTAAATAGTAGTCAATGATCTGTAAAAGCGGCGACATCGCTATGATAGGTACTTAGTCTCACGCATTTCCGCTTCGCATCGCCGCTCGCCGCTTATGGGTCATTGACTTAGCAGTATTTGTCAAGTGCTATCCTTACGCATTTACATGATGTTCTTAAATGTTAAATCAGAAAAAATATCCCTTGACTAATATATCGTAGGTATTTAATTTATTTTTTGTGTATGGTTAAAGAATGGCATGTAGTATACGTGGTATCATTTAATGTGATAACATAATCGCCACACTGTATAACAAAGGGGTCGGGAAGAAATCACCATAATGTATGGTCCTTGTTTATTTTATTCTATTTGGTCTACAATAAAGATTATTCTATCTTAAGCGAAAAGGAACTTGAGTTTTACTGGAACTTTACTTGAGTGGTACAGCCATGCTGTAGACAGTTTTGTCTACAGCATGGGCTGGCTCGACCGGGTCGCTACTACTGTCTCACAGAAAACCGACGTAAAGTAGCGGCTTGCTGCTGCGTTTCGTACGGTGAGTGAGATATCCGGAAGCCCAAATCCCCTCCCCTTCCCAATCCCTAATTATCCCTTTAAGGTCGGCAACGCACCCATGACTCTTCTGGTGGTGGGCGTATATGGGCGGTGGAGATCACTTACCATCAGGTGACTCATACGAGCAAATGCTCGTTTGCCGGCCTATGCTTTAAAAAAAAAGGAAGTACCACATCCAGTTCCGGTAATTTTCCGGTAAATTCCTCCGGACCGGAAAATTCCGGTGCGACCCACCTGTAGTCTCCGTACATCCTCGCAGTCCTGATGGTCAGCGGGCCGCTTCACCACCACGATGTCGCGCGCCTTCCGACCGCGACGCGCCGGCGCGTTACCGAGCGAGTGAACATGCACCGGACGACGCGGGAACGAACGCTTGTCCACCGCTCGGGCGCTTTTCGATAAGGTTTTGGGGGAATCTGTTGAGGGGAAAGTTAATTTTTGAAGTGTAAACCTCTTTTTTTATAGCATAGGCCGTCAAATAAGTAACGATAGCTCAGCGGCGAGTGGTATGGACTGTCGAGATGAAAGTCGCAGATTCGAAACCAGCCCCAAGAGCATACACCACTGACTTTTCTAAGTTACGTGTATATTAATCGTTAATTATCGCTTGCTTTAACGGTGAAGGAAACATCGTGAGGAAACCTGCATACCTGAGAATTCGATAAGATTTTTCGAAGGTATGTGAAATCTGCCAACCCGCATTAGGCCAGCGTAGTGGACTAAGGCCTAACACCTCTCATTCAGTAGAAGAGGCCCGTGCCCGGCAGTGAAACGTATGCATATAATATAGGGCTAACAAAAAAAAAAAAAAAGGCCGGCAAACGAGCAAATGGGTCACCTGATCGTAAGTAATCTCCACCGCTCATGTACGCCCACCACCAGATGAATCATGGGTGCGTTGCCGACCTTAAAGGAAAGGGATATTAAGGGATTGGGAAGAGGAGGGGATTTGGGCTTCCGGATATCTCTATCTTTTAACGCGGTACGAATATTTTTAGATGAGATAAATCTCTGAACTCGCGACAGCGTGAGACGCTTGAACCATTAGCGAGACGCTTGAAGTGAAAACGTTTTTTTAGCGCGGTACGCATATTTTGTTATGTTTGTTACCTCAGAACTTTTGACTTGGTGAATCGATTGGGGATCGGACTGGGGCCAGACTGGGGGATCGCATCTTGTATGGTAAGTTTTCACTTCTGTCGACACTCCTGGAGTGCAACCCGTATTTGTTTTTTATTTGATTGAATGACGAGACGAACCAAGCGCTCGCCTAATGGTACGCGTCACGTCTGTCCATAAACAGAAGCAACACCACACAGAACTTTGAATTACAAACCATGGCACTGAACTGCGCTCGTCATCCCGAGACATAAGATGCTAAGTCTCAATGTCCAGTAACTTCACTGGCTTCAGTGTCCTTCAAACCGAAACACAACAGTGCTTACACACTGTTGCTTGGCGTTAAATAGACGGCGCGGTGGTACCAACCCAGACGGCCTCTCGCATACGAGGGACCTACCACCTTGTAAGACTATGTATACTCACCACCTATAGGTCTGTCTACAGTATACGAGATGTAGGGTAGTTCCGAATCGGAACAGACGCTCGCGCCTGGCGAGTTGTTGCCGCTTGTCGTGGTGTCGCTTCTAGAACCATCTGGGAACAGAAAGAAAAATACAATCATACTGTGGACATTAGCAAGCTGCTGAGAGGGTACCTTTTTTTATAGCATAGACCGGCAAACGAGCAAGTGGGTCACCTGATGGCGAGTGATCTCCACCGCCCATGTACGCTCACAATACCAGAAGAATCATGGACGTGTTGACAACCTTAAAGGAAAGGAATAATTAGGGATTGGGAAGAGATATCTCACTCACTGTACGAAACGCAGCAGCAAGCCGCTACTTTACGTCGATTTTCTGTGAGACAGTGGTAACGACCCATTCGAGTCGGCCCATTCAAGCTGTAGACAAAACTCTATCATATCCGGTACTCCCGAGGGGCTTGCGACATGACTTGATGGTTCATTGGGGCGGGTATAGGGGTACATCCTTGTATTACTGTGCCTGCGTCGGTCATCCGCCTGTCCTGTCGCAGGCCCCTCGATTTGCTTCTTTCCTCTCTGAAGAGGGAAGAAGCATTTATATAGGCCGGCTTGATTCTGGAATCTCCGATAAACTCATTGTTTATTGGTGCTCGCTGGTATTTTGGATTGCACTACGCTTACCATCAGGTGTAGTGCAGTCACTTTGCCGTGCTCGGATAAAAAAAAAGGTTTGAAAGCGAACAAGAAACGAGGCAAACATAAATAACTATAGACGGCGCTTCCTATTAGTAAAGCAAACACTAAAATATAATTCAATTGCATAAAATAAAATAAATGTGTCGCTAACAGATAGTATAATCAGCGTTGCCAGTTCAGTGATATTTTGAAAAAAAAATCACTAAAACAATATTTGATGATTTTTAGTGATATTTATCGATTCTTGAAAAACTCTTTAAAAATTAAACAATATTCATATTCATATTATTTTTGTTAATTATTTTCGCAATTACATTGTTTTGTAATACTTATCGTGTAATTTCATTTTAAACTATTTAGTGAATTCTAGTAATTTTTTTAGTTAAAAAAATCCCGAAATCTAGGGAGTTTTGAGATAAAATCTAGTGATATTTTTTTCTGCAAGGTGGCATCACTGAGTATTACAGTTACCTTGTGCGTTAGAGACTGCGATGGTGTGTCCCCTACGCACAGGAGGTGCTCTCTGAGACTGCTTCTTCTGAGGAACTGAAGACTGTTCAGAACCCATTGTGCACCTGTAATTTATATAAATACATATATAAATATCACAACAGTCACACACAGTCCTGACCCCACAGTAAGATACTAGTCGTGTGTCGTAGGTATTAGGAACTACGAGAAACTTTCGGTCTCACAACACCCAGACCCCGAAACAAATATTTGTGGACCACACAAATGCTTGTCTTGGTGCGGGGATCGAACCCGCGGCCTCTCGCTTCACAGTCGGCTACTCGCCCGCTGCGCCACGGAGGTTGTCAATTAATATTACTTTGTTATGTATAAAGTAAATAGCAGCGATAGCTTAAAATGCGTTAGTAAGTGTCGTTTATAGTTCCACCCGCGTACATGTTGCTGCTCCGCTCCCGTCGGTCGTAGCGTGATATTATAAGCTAATCATCGTCTCGATAAAACAAATATATGATGTGAATATAACCTCAATCTCATTGTTAATTATATTATCACAAACATACGCACCATATCAATATATTATATAAAACACTTCCGTTACTGAGTGAGTGACTGACTGACTGACAACGCACAGCCGAAACTACTGAGCGTAGAAAGATGAAATTTGGTATGAAGGTTTCTCAGGGAGTGTAGGGAAGCACTAAGAGAGGATTTTTGGAAATTCCATTTCTATGGGGGTGAATAGGGGTCGCAAGTTTGTATGCAACTTCGTCAATTTTATAGATGGACACATGAAATAAGGGATAAAAGGTTGTATAAAAGTAAGCCTTTCACGCGGACGGAGACGCGAGTAAATGCTAGTTATATATAAGGAATATTATTATTTAGGTTTTCATTTGATTATGAAAGGATATGAAGATAACTGCAGTATCGGTTATCGAAGCAATCTGTAAAGAATTCGATAAACAGGGGACAGAGGCATTCATTCTCCGAAATAGAGTGGTAGACCGACGCTGTAGACAGTTTTGTCTACTAACAGAATAAGCCATATACAGATCCATACGAATAGATAATTGTTTATAAAGCATTATACGTAAAAAATGAAACAGTAATGACCACACCTGTCATTACACGCTGTATAATTATGCTTAACACTATAAACATGCAAGGAATGAATAAACATATATTATTATTGGTTGTATACTCTTTATTTTAAGTGGATTTTTTTCACATTTATAAAAATAAAACTAAGAAAATATCACCCTCCAGTGGCGAGCCCTAGGACCCAAGGCACCTGTGGTTAGGACCCCAGAGTGAGAACACAACGCAGGCGCAAAGACAAGTGATAGCATACTTGTAATCTATCTCATTCTCTCGCAGGCTAAATCCTATTTATGAATATGTTTGTCTTTGTCGAGACGCATTTTCGTTTCATCGAGTTTCAAATTACAACGATTCTAAAGAATTTTTCACTTTAAAAAGTCACAATTGGTTTCTACAAAGATAAGCATAATATATCATATTTATTGCGTTATCTGTGATCCTTGGTTTTTAATTGTTGAATGAGTTGGGGCAAAAACACGTTGACGCCCATTGAGTTGAAATTGACGTTCACGTTGACGCATTTTGAGTGGTAGAGCCACGCTGTAGACAGTCTTGTCTACAGCATGAATGGGCTGGCTCGACCGGGTCGTTACCACTGTCTCACAGAAAACCGACGTAAAGTAGCGGCTTGCTGCTGCGTTTCGAACGGTAAGTGAGATATCCGGAAGCCCAAATCCCCTCCGCTTCCCAATCCCTAATTAACCCTTTCCTTTAAAGTCGGCAACGCGCCCATGATTTGTCTGGTGGTGGGCGTACATAGGCGGTGGAGATCACTTACCATCAGGTGACCCACTTGCTCGTTTGCCAGCCTATGCCATAAAAAAAACGCACGTCCTAAAACTAGACTGATATCACGTCAAGAGTCAGTCACTGGCGTCAGTAACCCTATCTAACACCCTGCATTACGCGTTAGTAAAGCTACCGGCAAATGGTCTCCCATAGAATCACTGACTCCCTAACGCCTTGGAAGTCGACTGCAATACAAAGCAGTAACAAATGTCTTTCCAAACATCTTTATCCAATGAAACAGTATCACTGTATCATTCCATGTTGATACACGAACTCTGATTGGTCGGATCCCAATGCGGCAGGAGGTTCATGCGCGCCATGACCTTGGGCCCTGGGCTGACAGTGTCCGGTGACACCTGACACTGCGCCCAGACCGTATAGTCAGGTACCAGCACCTGTTTCCTCACTAGCTCTTCAAGCAACAAATTCACACGCTCAAACTGCACTATATCAGTCGCATCAGTTCTGTAATCACCCATAAACATGATCATGATACTTCGGCGATTCCACGCGATCACCATAGCTGGGAACACGTCCGCCCCTCGGCCTTCGAAAACTATCCCGTTGCCGGTCACTAGGAAATTGGGTCCGATATCCCCCCAACCACGCCTCAAGTTGTCTTCCTGAATGGTTAATATACTTTTGATGCACGAGTACTTTTCTGTGCAGTAATCATAGGCGCTGTGGCCTATGATGACGTACTTCAATGGTAAGTCAAGGAAATCCCGTGTGCAGGGAGGCATCGCTTGCCAATCATCACGGCGCAGGTACCACGGCTCATAAATATCCAGTTCTAAAGGTAATCGTTGGGCTAAAGCAATTTGATAGATGATAAACGCGAGGCCTGATGATACAACGAACGCCCAGCAGACAAACACCGCGATGCTGCAGCGGAGTTGGCTAGTACTCTTCGTTGATACCAGCTCGAGTCCGAGGAACCGGCCTTTGACGACTTCGACCTTATGCACGTTCTGGGTGACTGACACGAATTGGTCGCCGACGTGGATGCCCTTCGACTTGACGAACCGCAGGTTGGCCTGCCGACTGATGGCTGACTGACTGTTGGCTGTTGGTTGACATGTTGAATCGTCCATTCTCATCAATTCAGAGTTGGGGCTAGACATGAGCCCCTGTTCAATTTCACTTTCTTCCCGCATTATACTGGCCTCGAACCCAAAATGTCTGTAGAACTGTCGAACACAAAATGTACAGTCCGAAGCGCGTCTAACATTACTTTGCCAATATTGTTAAACATTTGTTAATCAATGCTTATCTTCGACATATCAGATAAGCCATTTCCCCTCCTTCTTTGTTTAATTTCCGATATAAAGGATTAACTTGGTATTTGTTTCGATAAATGATAATGATAAGCAGATATTTAGTACAATTTTTAATAGCAGTTGTCTGCAAACTAGCAAGTGGGTCACCTGGTAGGTGATCTCCACTGCCATATCCATAAATCCAAAAGAATCATGGGAGCATTGCCGACTTTTAAAGAAGGGTATTGCGGATTTGGGCTTCTTGAATTCTCACTGACAAAACATAACAGCATGTCAGTGTTCTGTGGAAGTGGTACTAACATTGTCACGCCATTCATGCTGTAGACAAAACTGTATACAGTGTGACTACCACTTACTAACTTACTAGCACTGCCTGTTATGCTGTGTATAAAAGTTTTTGTACATATTTTTCGATTCAGACAAGACAAAGGATTCTTAAGTCATACAGCCAGGAAATTGATCAAATAACCATAATTTGTTTAAATAAAGCATAGAATTTCATGTGTTTACTTGGGTGATATGTCCCTACCATGCAAAAGTCACATATATTCACTGAATTACTGTGACTATTAAATTTTAATACAAATTTTAGGATCTGTAATCCAAACATCTTTGCACTGCTTGTGTTTATAAATAACACATCCTATTATAACACAGTCATACAAATGTGTCGTTTATACAATGAACTTTATGAAAAGAAAATACAATTGATATGAACAGTGACACTGGGCCATTTGTGCATAGTGTTGAAATCTCTCAATAGGGTGTACATTTTTATTTTTCTTTCTATTTCTTAGTTGTATACTGGCATACTGTGCTTCTATTAGGGTATATTTTTAGGAAGACAATTATGATATAATAAATTATGGTAAATTGTAACTGATTGTATTCTGTGTTAGGCCTTTAATCTAATAAAATAAAAAATACACTACTTGATATTGTTTCTGTAACAGCTGATATTTAAGGAGCATAGTGACTTTAAGGTCATAAGTTCATCTAATACTAATTATTATACTGATGTAGAAAAAGAGTAAATTTGATATATAATAAACAATAAAATAATTGACACCATCAATGGTACAGTGGGTGAATTGACAGCTTCTAAGCGAGAGGCTGCAGATTCAATTCCTAAACAGAAAAAAATATTTGTTTGATCCATGAATATTTGTTTTAAGGTCTGGTTTTCAAGGGACCGCAAGTCCTTCATAGTTCCTGATACCTACAATACAGGTTTAACCTAATGTGGGGTCAGGACTATGTGCGTAACTGTTGAGTGTATTTATTTATTTAAATACATTTACTTATTTATTCCACAAAATGTTATGCATACAGAATAATAATACACAATATTAATATTCTTTTAATGTTTTATCTTTTATGGATATTATATTTAACAGGGTTCGAGGATATATATCAATGGATATATATCAAGATATATATCCGATATATATCAAACTGGTATTGACGATATATATCAATGGATATACTTATCAGATGTTTGTTACTGTATTTCTACTTCCCAAATGTAGATGGCTTGAGAGTAGAGTTAAAACATACTCCCTAATGGTAAGTTCTAACCCATTAATGGCAACACTTCTGCTGTAAAACAAGATTTTATGTTTTTTAGTTGATTATGCCTTATCTAAAAGTAGATTTTGCAATATGCAAACAGTATTCATAAATAAAACAATAAAATAATAATACGACTTTCATACAAAATGGATATATATCAAACTTGATATATATCGGATATATATCATAAATATCCGATATTTTGATATTTATAATAAATATCGGATATTTTCGAACCCTGATATTTAATACACTTGAAATAAAGAGCACTGTACTTACATGAATAATAAATACACCCAACAGTCACACACATAATCATGACACCACAGTAAGATATGAGTATTGTGTCGAAGGTATCACAAATTACCGAGAGTTTTCTCTCATATTATTCATAAAATATTATTTCCCCGTTACACGAAAAAATTTCGCACACACAATATTAAGCATGTAATAATTTTAATTCGCTTATTAAAGAATTAAATTGCACAATTCTACAAACCTCCGACAAAGATGCAAATTAGCAGGTTTATTTTAGATTAATTTATACAATATGAACGAATATTAACTTCAAATTATTATCAAAAATAATAATACACAATGGTCACAAATAAATGAAATTGCGAATAGGTTTGCAAGATTAAAAGCAGTACAAAACTCACCAAATTACTCTTTCGCCAAATTTAATATTTTCAGCTATTGTTATATAGTTTAATTTTATTGTTCATATCGAATATGGTTTATACATCAATGAATAATGCAAGAAATTGTTTATTTTACAAATTGCAAAGCAAAACCCAAACGTCAATGGGATTGATTTTTTTTATTTAAAATTTTTCCTTTTATTGAGAAGGTAAAGGGATCCAGCCCATACAGCCTTGTCAGGTACCATTAGATGATAAAGTCATTTTAAGAATAGGTTACCCATTCATACCACCACACGAAAAGAAAGATCTATACAATCTTCTCATGATTGGAAGAAAAACACATCTAGGAATTATTTAAAAACTAAGTACCTAAGTATTGTTTGGAATAAAATATCAGAGATGACATTAGAAGGCTAGGCAGATAAAATTCTTGTCCAATTTCCGAGGTACTGAAAATTTCTTCCCCAAACCACAAGAACATTATTATCCCCCTTGTGAAACATATCCCATAATCGAGAGACATTGCCAACAAGTGTCAGCACTAACAGCTTTTATAGTTTTTATGCCATTTAAGCCTTAATAATATTACACAGCTGTTTAAAATTGTGTACGAAAAAAATATTTAACTAAAATTAAGAAAAGAATATAAATCAAAATGTATTTTGCAATTTTAATTAGGATATGTATAGAGTAAAGAAATCACTGAAATCATATTACTCGGTCATTAAAAGCTAATAAGACATGCGTAGTTAGACGCAAAATATGTTTAAATGTAATGTGTACTTTGCACCTCTCTTTCCTTTTGATCAAAATGTTACTTAATAAACAATATCGTAACTCGTTATTCGAATACGTACAGTTTGCTTTAGCTACTCGTGTAACTTATAACTAAAAAAATCTATCAAGCACTGACATCACTAGACAATAGACGAGTGACACGTCGAGTTTTGGCGGGAATTCTGACAGTGCAGTTCATCGCTTATTTTAATTTATTTCGCAAAACTAGTTTAGAGTTGTGTTTGTTGTATGAATGTGGTGTGGATTTGTTCAATAAACATTGACGGTGATGAACAGTGTATGGAAACATTGAAATAAGTGAATTAAGAATCGTACTGAAAGGAGTTAACACCAAAACTCCGACAAGACCTTGAAATCGACCGCACCCGTGTTTCATCGTTCTTACATTAGATATATGTAATTTACTTATGAAATTAAATGACTGAAGACTTGGCAGCATGGTCTACGACCTTAGCCGGTTCCAGTAAGAAACAAATAATAAAAAAAAGACGAGTGACACGTCGACTGTCAATTTGACATTTAAAGTACACATTGTACACAAAAGATTGATGCATGTATTTTTCTTTAAAATTAAATTATAATAATGAAATAACATACAAAAATGGTAGACGAAGGTACACGGAAGACTTTGAGCAGTATACCGCTGATGCAAACGAAAGCTGGACCGAGAGATAAGGAATTATGGGTGAGCAGACTTAAAGAGGAATATCAGGCTCTTATTAAGGTAAATATTCATTTTGATAGACAATATTAAAATAAAAAGAGATTAAGATCTCTTTTGACGACTATCATAAAGTTATAAGTTCGTTTTTCACACATTAACTCTTAAAATACATCTTTCGATATTTGACGTCAACAAAAGAAATTTTGTTTTTAAACCATAGATTCTTGTTTTGTTAGTTTACAGCTGTTATTGGTTGCACATTTAATTGCTTAATATTATTAATGTTATTTTATAAGTAATAAAAAATGTGTAAAAAAGTTTTTTTTAAAATGGCAAGCTAACCTAGTTTCACAGCTTTCACTATGTTTAGACCACTGCAAGTTGTGACAATATCATCACATCCAAACTTACGAATTTTCAAAGTATCCATTTTATAAGGGAGTGATTTTAATGCATAGAATAATTTAAAACATTTATTTTTGTAATAGTTCAGTACTGTGGTATGTTTGGTTTTTAAAATTTTACCTTTTTATGATACAATACACAGATATTCTAAATTTTGCGATATGAACAGTTTTTCATATAAATACCAGTTTTACTAAAATTATAGATTCATAAGTTTGCAGTGGATGTGACAATATACGGCAATACTTGATTAGTTCAAATTTCATATTATAGTCATCGATCACTCTCTATTGAAGCATATATTTAAAAAGAATATCTAAATTATTGTTTTTTTATTCTGTCATGGCAATTTGACTCCATTGAACCAGTCCAACTGTCAAGAGACATTGGGTCCCCTCATGAGCCACTGTGGAGAGTTGTGCACCATGTGTATGGTGTTCCATACCACTATTCCATGTTTTATACTCTTTATTTAAGAACACATTAGATGAGTATAAAAGTTTGTAACTGCTGGTGGGTGTACCTCTTACATTTGAACTGAACTGTACTAACTACAAGGTGCAGTGTCAGTAGTCACTTTGCCATGCCAGGAAAAAAGATGTTATGTATGTATAATACATGCAAAATAACTTGGCTGAAGTTATTTTAGCATTGTGGCTACAGTTTCCAGAGACTAAAACATGTAGAGGGTGGGTAAAGTCTCCAACTTCAGTCTAGCCAAGTTATTTAATGGGCATGGAAATATGAGGAAACCCATATACCTGAGTATTCTTTTAGACCCTTAGTTTCCAAAGTGGTCCAGGTGGACCCCCAGGGTCCACGGGAGACTCGACGGGGGTCTACATTGGCGTGACAAAAAATTGCTTCACAATCCGTAAGCACGAAACTCACACATTTTTTTACCAGTTTTGGGAATATAGTAGAAATGTAGCTGGAAGCAGCTAAATTTTGAAAGTGGTCTATGAGAAATTAAATCTAAGAACCTCTGCTTTAGGCATTAGACCAACTAGCTCGGTGGCGCAGTTGTTTTGCGTACGACACAGTATGACCCGAGCCCCAGGTTGGGTAAAGTGGTATTGGATTTTTATATCACGAAATGCTCAATATCTGGCCAGAGGCTGCAATTGTGCCCAGTATGGCACGCCCCTATCACATCATGAGACGGAAATACGCACGGCAAAATACTACACTCAGTTACAGGAGCGGGGGGTTGGCTTAAATTTTTGTTACATAGTCGATTTCGCCGAGAGAAAATTCGCGCCTTTTCGGCCTATCTTTGAAATCAAATTATTTTCATTTGTTTAACTTTCTAGTTGCGAAATGATTAAAAATTATACTTGCCAATACTACGTAAAAACTTTAAGGACAAGATCGAAAAATCTTAAAAAAATTGTTCATGTAGTATGGATACATTCCCTTACACCACTGCATACTCCTACGGGGATTACAGGTGTGAGTGCATATGTATGTAATAATTTCTGGTCTACAGTATGTTCAAAACAACAAGGAAGCAGACAACGACTGGTTCCGGCTGGAGTCGGACAAGACGGGCACCAGGTGGTTCGGCAAGTGTTGGTACATACACAACCTGCTCAAGTACGAATTCGACTTAGAATTTGATGTAAGTATATGTTAGAAGGTGGTAGGTCCTTCGTATGCGACAGGCCGTCTGGGTTGGTACCACCACGCCGTCTATTGACGTCGCCAAGCAACAGTGTGTAAGCACTGTTGTGTTTCGGTTTAAAGGAAATTGAAGCCAGTGAAATTACTGGGCATTATGAGATTTCACATCTTATGTCTCGGGGTGACGAGTGCAGTTCAGTGCCATGCAGTGCTTTGTAATTCAAAGTTTTGTGTGGCCAACGCCTTATGTTCTTCTGTTTATGGGCAGGCGTATCGCTTACCATCAGGCGAGCGCCTTACTCGTCTCGTTATTCAATAAAACAAAAACATTACATTTAAATCTCTTTATTTGAAGCGGTTAAAATCCATGAGGAAATCGTCGTTCGTAAACAGCAAAGTATCACGATACGGAATTTGTTATGTCGGTTTTAAGCCTAGCTAATACCACACAGACAGACAATATTGTAACTGTACTGTACATTTCAGATCCCTGTTACATACCCGACGACTGCGCCAGAGATAGCCCTGCCGGCCCTGGATGGCAAGACGGCTAAAATGTACCGAGGTGGCAAGATATGTCTCACGGACCACTTCAAACCGCTGTGGGCGAGGAATGTGCCTAAGTTCGGGATAGCGCATGCCATGGCGCTCGGGGTGAGTGGGACAATTGTTACTATTCTTGAGTGGTAGAGCCACACTGTAGACAGTTTTGTCTACAGCATGAATGGGCTGGCTCGACCGGGTCGTTACCACTGTCTCACAGAAAACCGACGTAAAGTAGCGGCTTGCTGCTGCGTTTTGTACGGTGAGAGATATCCGGAAGCCAAAATCCCCTCCCCTTCCCAATCCCTAATTATGCGTTTCATTTAAGGTCGGCAACGCGCCCATGATTCGTCTGGTGGTGGACGTACATGGGCAGTGGAGATCACTTATCATCAGGTGACCCACTTGCTCGTTTGCCAGCCTATGCTATACGGTAACGACCTATGGTAACTATGGGAACGACCCG
The DNA here is from genome assembly GCA_949126905.1 of Amorpha juglandis. Taxonomy (NCBI): domain Eukaryota; kingdom Metazoa; phylum Arthropoda; class Insecta; order Lepidoptera; family Sphingidae; genus Amorpha; species Amorpha juglandis. Next base: position 7,558,062 of record OX421393.1, read on the forward strand.
GTCGAGCCAGCCCATTCATGTTGTAGACAAAACTGTCTACAGCGTGGCTCTACCACTCAAGCTTGGGCTTTCTTAGCCCACATGATGAATAAAGATTTTGATTTGATATGATATGATATGATTTTGTTGTAGCTGGGTCCATGGCTGGCGGTGGAGATTCCGGAAATGATTGCGAAGGGAGTAGTCACTTACAAGGAGAAGACGGACGACCAGTGACATTACTGCACATTATGTACATAATAAATGTATATTGTATATGTTTGTATATTGTGTTTTATTGTGTTGTGATTATATTGAATTGAACTTCTTATGGGAGGGTAAACCGCTTCGTAACGTAACGCGAGCAGTAGGCAGGCTCCTCCTCTCACTTTAACCCACATTAGTTTAAGTTATTATCCTACTAATATTATAAACGCGAAAGTTTGTAAGTATGGATGGAGGGATGTTTGTTACTCTTTCACGTAAAAACTACTGAATGGATTTTAATGAAACTTTACAATAATATAGCTTATACATAGAATAAGAAATAGGGCTACTTTTTATCCCCGAAAAAGATCACGCGTGCGGAGCCGCGAGGAAAAGATAGTCTAATATAAATTGTCTTTTTTGTGTACGATAGCGCAATAAATGAATGTTATATTTAACCACATAAATGATAGTACTTTTATACTGATAAATAAAGCAATTCGTGCGAAATTATTCCCTAACCATTCCAAAATATTCAAAAATGCACAACGTTTACCATCGGGCGAGTGCCTTGCTCATCTCGTCATTCAATCAAATAAAAACCCTAACGAATACAAAATAATCACAACCTGTCTCGATTTGGTCGAGTTAGCGTGAACATACATAAGTATATACAGATGAAACGCGATCTACCTTTTGAAGTCGGATAATTGAAATAAAAGCAAAATGGTTCAATGGTAAGTTATCAGTGATCGTAAAATATGCGATACTTTTTTCCTTATGCAATGTAAAATATTTTATTGTTTTTAATACAATAAAACTTAGTCTCGAATACTTTGCCAGTTCAGTGCATTTTCAGGTAAAATTATAAATAAATAAAATAACATTAAAATACTACAAAAAAAGCAACTTATATAGGTACAACAGAGGCCGGCAAACGAGCAAGTGAGTCACCTGATGGTAAGTGATCTCCACCGCCCATGTACGCCGACCACTAGAAGAATCATGGGCGCGTTGCCGACCATGAAGGAAAGGGATAATTAGGGCTATCCCTACCCAGGGAAGGGGAGGGGATTTGGGCTTCCGGATATCTCACTCACCGGACGAAAAGCAGCAGCAAGCCGCTACTTTACGTCGGTTTTCTGTGAGACAGTGCTAATGACCCGGTCGAGCCAGGCCATTCATGCTGTAGACAAAACTGTCTACAGCGTGGCTTTACCACTCAAAAGAATTGAAGAAAGAATTTTATAATTCCGTCCAAAAATAAATAACTTATAAGCCATTCAAATCTGATGTACTCAGGTAGGTCCCTCGTATGCGAGAGGCCGCCTGGGTTGGTACCACCGATTTGTCTATTTCTGCCGCCCAGCAACAGTGTGTAAACGTTATTGTGTTTCGGTTCGAAGGACATTGAAACCAGTGAAATTACTGGGCGTTATAAGACTTAACATCCTATGTCTCGGGGTGACAAACGCAGTTCAGTGCCATGAAGTGCTTTGTCATTCAAAGTTCTGTGTGGTGTTGCTTTTATTTATGGGTAGGTGTGCTTACTGTCACGCGAGCGACGTGCTCGTCTCATCATCCAGTATTTAAAAAAAAAACATAAATAGGGTAAGGTTCAAAGATGGGACTGGAAAAATAAAAGTTCTTCATTTATACATCGATTTGAATGATTCATTTACTAAAATAGTAAAATAAAATAAAACAAAACAAACTGAAGGGCTAAAAATATAATCAAATTTTTCTTTATGTAATGCTTTTACCAATAATTAACATTTTAACAATTAATATGCAATAGCGTATAACTTTTTCATTTTTAGCTTATTACTTTTTTTCTTGGTTTCCTTACACCTATTTTATAATGGTAAATTTATTTCAGAGTTTACAATATGATGAAACACATATTATACACAATCATCGCATTTTCGTCCGTAGTTTATTCAAAGGTAAATATTAATTCCTTTTTTTTTTTATTAAAACTGTGTTTTAAAGATCAACAATAAAATTATGATTTATTTTATTTTGCAGCCGGTACGTAAACTCCTAACATATTATAATATTCTGAATTAAATAGGTGGTATACCCCTAGTTGTTAGTTGTTGTTGTATGTTGTACGTCCGCGTACAAGGTGGACAGACGACCTGATAAAGGTCGCAGGAAGTCGCTGGATGCAGGCCGCTTCCAACAGGTCGGGCTGGAAATCTTTGGGAGAGGCCTGTGTTCAGCAGTGGACGTCCTGTGGCTGATGATGATGATGATGTCCCTAGTATGTTAAAGGCCGTCTGGGTTGGTACCACCACTTTATCTATCTTTACCACCAAGCAGCAGAGTGTAAGTGCTGTTGGTCGGTTTGAAGGACGTTAAAGCCAGTCAAATTACTGGACATTACGAGACATCTCATGTCTCGGGATGACGGACGCAGTTCAGTGCCATGCAGTGCTATGTAATACCTAGTTATGTGGTGTTGCTTCTGTTTATGGGCAGGCGTGGCGATTGACCTGATTGTTTTGTCAAACAGGCTAATAAAAAAGTGTTAAATAAACAAAAAAAGAGCATTAATTAAATTAAATTTATTTTTACTTTTCAGCAAGTAAGTACATTCAAATATTTGGGTTTAACGATTGTAATTTTAACTGGTAAACGAACGTAAATAACAGGATAAGGACTATGTTAGGCAAATTCTATCAATTAAGGGGAGAGCCTGCTTTAGAGGCTTCACAAAATCGATTTTTTCGATTATTTTTTTGGGATGCAAAGAAATATCCGATTGAAACGAAACTTTCAGGTTTTATTGTTATCTATATATTTCAATAGTCTTCTCAAATTTTTTCATTAAGATATATGTCATTTCGCCGAGAAGCCTCGAGTGTGCATTTGTCGTGCGGCGGGAAAGATGCAGGTCGCAATTTCCATCTGAAACAAAGAACCCATTTTTTTTTATTTGTCAATAGTATATGTTCTAGTTAAACCAAGAAAATTCAACAAAAAGTGAAGAATAAAAAAAAACGCAAATAAAAAAAAACATTTTTTTTTGAAGAAAAATATTCACTTTACTTTGTTTAAAAAGTGAGTTAATCTTAATTTTCTTAAGGTTTTTTAGGTTCAACTAGAAGAAGATTCCATCCCGAATACAATCCATTTTGTCTCGTTTCGATAGGACGTTTAATTTGTTCCCTATCTTTCCCGCCAATTAGGGAGAATCGTAAAAATGAAAAACCGAGAAATCGCGCGTCAAAGTTTTCGTATATAAAAAATCGTACTTACTGCATTATATGCTAATCAGCGATTCCTGGACCATAGAGTTGCCCTTCAGACTTTAAAAAAAAACTGGTTTTCGCCCTGATGTTCGGACCTTCTACGAACAGTTAATAGTGTCTCGAAAGACCGTTAGTCCTTTGGATTATAATAAGTACAATAGACCGAGGGGCGGAGCGGCCGCTCGACGCTTGCTCACTATTTCTTCTGTAACTCCGAAAATATTTCGAATTTGCTTCTGAAATTTTAGGGACACATTCTTGGATAATTTGGGAAGACATTTATGCAAAGAAAAAAAAAACATTTTTTTGAAGCCCTTAAATCAGGCTCCCCCCTTAAACGAAGTATTAAATAAACATACGTTACGTATTGTGTACTATGCACTTGCTGACTCATTGATAAGTCATGGACTTATTGTATATGGACGGACATTGGTACGGTATTTAATAAATATCAAACATTTGATATTTTTCCTAGTTAGCAAAAAAGGCAAGCATAACTGTGGTAAAGATTATGATAAACTATTTCCCATTTGTACCTAAAATCTTACCAGTAGATGGGATATTCAAACATTTAATAAGTTTGGAACATTATGATAGAGACAACAATTCTAGGATCCATCGCCTAGCGTTGACCCTGGAACTACCACGGCCGCTGGTGCTGCTGATCCTTCAGCCACCACGGCTGCTGGGTCGGCCGCCGCTGCTGACACCGTAGCTAGCTCAACTGCCGGGGTAGATACCGTTACTGGAGGAAATAAAACCGACGATGCAGTTACTGTATGTATAATGACTCAACAATGAATTAAAAGTCTGTGGTATCTACAAGTATCTAGTATTTCCTACTATTATAAGTGCCCACATTTACAAGGTGGTAGGTCCCTCGTATAGAGGCCGTCTGGGTTGGTACCACTGCGCCGTCTATTTCTGCCGCAAAGCAACAGTGTGTAAGCACTGTTGTGTTTCGGTCTAAAGGACATTGAAGCCAGTAAAATTACTGGACATTATGAGACTTAACATCTAATGTTTCGGGGTTACGAGCGCAGTCCAGTGCCATGTAGCGCTTTGTAATTCAAAGTTCTGTGTGGTGTTGCTTCTGTTTATGGGCAGGCGTGATAAGCGATCATCAGGCAAACGCGATGCTCGTCTCATCATTCATTGAAATAATAATTTTAAAAAAAAAGCTTCATTATTTTTTGAGTCCGTTTTGTTTTTATTTTACTATTTTTAACCGGTGAAGTAAAAATTGAGGGAGGTTCTCAATTCGACGCGTATATATTTTTTTTTTGTATAACCACGTTTAACTCTACATAATACACATCAATTTTGATCAATTCTTTTGTTGATTTGAAAGAGTGTATTTCAAAGTTTATCCCATTTAAATTTTAAGATAAAAATCATCTCGTAAAGGGGTCAAATCAGGGATGAAATATTAAAACTTCTTTTGAGCACCGCTTTTATTGACTCTTAAATGTTCAAGTTTTCACGTTTTGAAATATGACAGCATCCGTGGCGCAGCGGGCGAGTAGCCGACTGTTAAGCGAGAGACTGCGGGTTCGATCCCCGCACCTAGACATATGTTTGTGTGATCCACAAGTAATTGTTTCGGGGTCTGGGTGTTGTGAGACCGGAAGTCTCTCGCAGTTCTGATACCCTCGACACGTGACTCGTATCTTACTGTGGGGTCAGGACTATGTGTGTGGCTGTTGGGTTTATTAAAAAAACGATATATATTTCAAGTTAATTTTCCTTTACACAAAAATTGCTAAGTTTTTTTTTTCTTTTACAGGACGGAGGCAATGAAACTACGGTACGTATTCATTCAATAAACAATTTCACAGTAGACCAACTTTTGCTCGCGGCTCCGCCCGCGTAAACAGCCTTTCTGGAATAAAAAGTAACTTATAACCGCCCCCAGAGTCCCATCTATCTATGTAACAAAATTTATCAAAATCGGTTTGAAATCGTAACAAACAAAATAATTTTCCCATTTATAATTAACTAGCATTAACTCGCGGCTCGCGGCTAAACAACTTCATATAAACATCAAAAGTAAATTATTTAATACCTGCATACTACCCGTCCTTATGTATGGGTGCCAGTCCTGGACTTTAACTCAGGAAATGATAAATAGACTAGCAACTTGCCAATACGCTATGGAGAGGAGCATGCTGAGTGTTAAGAGATCAGATAGACTGAAAAACCGTGTCATCAGGAATAAAACAAGAACCATAGATGTATTAAAAATTAAAAGACTAAAATGGAGATGGACAGGGCACACAATAAGAGGTCATGACAAATGGAGTAAAAAGGTGACAAGGTGGTATCCCAAGGAAGGTAAAAGGAAAAGAGGCAGACCGCAGAAAAGGTGGGATGATGATATCAGAGAAGTGGCAGGAGTGATGTGGAACAGAGTGGCTCAAGAAAGATCAGAATGGAAGAGGTTGGAGGAGGCCTTTGCCGATTGGCAAACAGATCTACAGAAAATAAAAAAACAGCAAATACTAGAATAAGTTTAGTCTGTTTTAGAATATTGTTATTAGGTTAGATTAAGTTGATCTGAATAAAGGCTATTATTATTATTATTACGTTAAACAAATTTGTTACTCCTTACGAATAAGGGTAAATGAAGCACGGGCCAAAGCCAAGTGCGTTAAATTATGGGACTGTACATATTCTCACAATTCAAAAATTTACGCGTTAGGCGGCAGGTGTTAAGTATTACAGCTTTCTGTAGTAGCAGGTATGTTGATGGGCTAATGTGTTGAGACTATTGTGAAGGGATTTTGGGATGACGCCTGTACCAGAGACTATGATTGGAACTGTTCGAACTTGGTTCACTTGCCATTGTGCCTTAATTTCTATTGAGAGCTCTGTGTATTTAGCAATTTTTTCAGTGTATGTTGTAACTAAATTGTGAGTATTGCAAACAGCTATATCAATTAGGAAAACAATTTTGTTTTGTTTGTCTAGAAGAGTAATGTCAGGTCTATTATTGTATACGGGTTTATCAGTTATGATGGTTCTATCCCAATATAATTTGAATGCGGTATTTTCGAGAACGGATTCTGGTTTGTACTTGTAGTACGGTACTTTTTCTGCGATGAGTTTGTTTTGGTGTGCTAAGTATTGATGTATTACTGCGGCAACTTGGTCATGGCGGTGTTTATAGTCTGTTTGGGCTATAGTACTGCAGGCACCAGTAATATGCTGGATGGTCTCAGATGCATTGTGACAGCGTCGGCACAAATCTTGGAAGTTGGGTCGGCGAATAATATATTTCTGGTAATTTCTGGTTTCGATGATTTGGTCTTGAATGGCAATCATAAACCCCTCCGTTTCAGGGAACAGCTCACCTCGTTGCAGCCATGCGTTCGACGCCTTAATGTCGACATGGGGTTGCTGCAAGTCAAGGCGATGTCTTCCGTGGAGGGATTTATTTTGCCAAGCGTCTATTTTGTCGCTATTGCTAACAATGTGTTCGTTAATCTGAGTATTTTTGCAAAGTAAGTTGAGAGGTGTGTAATGGTTATCTGTATTTACTATGACTTTATGTAATGACGAGTTTTGTGCTTTTTCAAAGAAGAAGTTCCTTAATGTTGTAATCTGTCTATTATGAAGATTCTGTATGTCGACAATACCCCGCCCTCCTTCCTCTCTTGGTAGTGTTAGCCGCTGTATACAAGATCTTGGATGATGTTTCCGGTATTTGGTTAAAGTCGTGTTAACACACTGTTGCATTTTAGTTAAATCTGTTTTTGACCATTTAATTATACCGAATGAATATGTCAATACGGAAATCGCAAAAGTGTTAATTGCCTTACTAAATTACGCGATATTAATTGGGATTTCATGATAATGTTTAATCTGTGTTTGAATTTTTTCATCATCTGTAATTTTGTATACTTTTGATGTATCTGATGTGATTGTTGGAAACCTAAATATTTATAGATGTTATTCTCATCTAAAGAATCTACAATCTGCCCTGTCCCTAATGTGTATGGATCGTTTTTACTGTATTTTCCTTTTTGGTATGTGTATGTTTTACATTTGTCAATTCCAAACACCATATTAATGTCCTTTGAAAACATTTCCGTGATGTCTGCTAGGCTGTGGAGAGATGATATGCTATTACTATAAAGTTTAATGTCATCCATGTATAAAAGATGTGTTAATTTGATGTTTTCACCCTGTACAGATACTATTTCTAGTCCGTCTTCACTATCGTTCAGCAAGTTGGAAAGGGGATTTAAGGCGAGACAAAACCAGAGAGGGCTTAGTGAGTCCCCTTGAAATATGCCTCGTTTTATAGGTATTGGAGAAGTTTCTATAGATTTGCCTATTTTTAATTTTGTTGCCCAAAGCTGCATCACTTGTTTTAAAAAGTCTATTAAAGTAGGGTGGATGTTATAATGTTGTAGGATGTAAATTAACCAACTATGGGGTACCGAGTCAAATGCCTTTTGATAATCTATGTACATAGTGTATATGTCTTTCTTAGATGTGGGTGTGTATGTCATTGCTACTGTGTCTATTGTAATTTGCTCTTTACAGCCCTGGCTATGTTTACGGCACCCTTTCTGCTCCTCTGCTGAGATATTGTTCTGGATGAGATATTTGTATATGATCTGAGATATGCATGAAGTGATGATTTTGTAAATAGCCTGAAGACAAGTAATGGGTCTATAATTTGCTGGGTTCATGGGATCACCATCTTTGGGGATCAGATAAGTTATGCCTTGTGTTATGAAAGTGGGAATTGTGTGTGGAGATTTTAAGAAGTCATTGATGTGATTAAGTAACGTTGGGTGTATTGAAGTGAATTTCTTATAGAAAAAGTTATGGATGTGATCTGTGCCCGGTGTTTTCCAATTATGGATTGTCTTTATAACATTATTAAATATTTCTAACGGAATATACTCAAATGACATTTCTGAATTGCTGTTCATTTTTTGTTTATCTTTTTCTATCCATGATGCGTCTTTATTGTGCGTCTTTAGGCTTGCTCCAAATGTTTGACCAAAATTCGTGTAATTGTTGTTCTAGGGGTGAGTTTTCCTGTATCGGTTCTGTATTCTGACGGTTTATAGTATTTGCAGACAAGTTTCTATAAAATTGTTTTTCATTGTTAATAAATTGAGCGTTTTGTTTTTTCCTATTAGTGCAATTTAGATAACGTCGACGGCGGTTACTAAGGGAATTTAGTTTTTGTTTTAGTGTATCTAGAAACTGGTTATCTGTTTTATTGGATTCTTCATGGTTAGAATGTGTAATATATTTTTGTTTTATTCTCTCTATGTGTGTCCTTAGGCCTAAACTTCTGTTACCCTGTATATACTGTGTCATTCTTCCTATTGCTTTTCTTAATTCGGCTATTCTATTGTCCAGTCTTTTTTGCCAGTTTGGTCTGTTATCATTATTACGGTCTACATGGGATGATGAAGATACAATACTGTCTTTTATTTTGGAGCCATTACATAGTGCTGCAGTATAGGCTGCACAATATATAATAGTATGTGTCATATTAAAGTCGTTATCGGGATAATCATATTTTGGTATTATTGTTGTATTTAAATAATTAATTATGTAAGAAAGTTTTCTGGATGTTTTTTGTTTAGGTATGTATGGTCTTTCTGTCGGGTTACTGTTTAAGAATTTTTCGTAGGTTTGTTCATATGTTTTTATAATTATATTATCCATGTTATGAAATTCAATATTGTATTGAGTATTACTTGTAGGTTCATGGGTAGGTATTGTGTTCATTGTTTCATCTACTATGTTATTTTGTTGTGTTAACAGTGTTACGGTTTCAGAGGTTGACGATAACAAATTATCTGCGGTTCTTACATTAAGTCTTTGTCTCACTTCTTCTCTAATTGCTTCTAATCTTTCATTACTAATAAGTTTATTATTTATTATGACCCTTCTTTGATCAGCTATACGCTGTTCAGAGACGTGTGCTATGTGGGGGAATTGTTCTATTATATTTTTATGTAGTAGTTTTCGATAAGCAGTTCTATTTGTTTCCAGGTTCGTAATTTTGTAGTACTCTTTTATTATAGCTTCATTAACTTCATCAGACCACCGCATCCTTGAGCTATTTGATTGCTGCGTTCCTAAATTTGACTGTGATGGTTGTGCTAAAGTCATGCTAGTGTAGTTTTCGTTTTGAAGAATATTCGCTACGTCTTCCCTAATCGACTGCAAAGTAGTAGAAGGGATTAAATGTTTTCTCACAATGGCACGTCGTTGGTCTCCAATTCGCTGTTTAGATACATTTATTTCCGGGAATTCTGTGATAAATTGAGTGTAGAGTGGATCTAGATATCCGCGTATTTTAGTTTCTAGGTTAGTAATGATAAGGTAGGTGCGCCAAATGAACTCGTTCATTTCGTGTGTCCATTTTATTCGAGCGCGTATTGAGCCGGTAGTGGGTGCAGGGTTATTAGCAGATGCTACCTGCACAACATCTACGGTTCCAGAGTTTAATGAATGTCGTGAAGAGATAGTAGTAGATGAATGATCAAAATCATGATTCAAATATGAAGGTGATGATGATGGAGTTGATGGAGAGAAAGATTGAGGGGATGAAGAGGATGATAAAGTATCGGCTGTAGCATTTATTTCGGGTAACCCGGTAGGAGTCCGCCTGCTCAACTCACTACCGCTGGCGGTTCGCATGCTGTGGCACTCAGCGCCAGCTCCAAGTGCGCCCCGGCGATCGCCCCCGGGAAGCGATCCTATACGTTTCTTTTTAGACCTTGTCTCCATTTTGAATGGGTAGCCAGAGCCATGTTAGCCGTGTCAGTAATATGTCATCACGTGTCCGCCCCCTACGTGAGTCAGGTGTTCGACTCGGACGTAGGGCTGGACTTTAGGGGGCTAACCTGGACTTTAGGGGGCAACTGGACTTTAGGGGGCAACTGGACTTTAGACTTTATTATTATTATTAACTCGCGGCTCCGAGACATAGGATGTTAAGTCTCACAATGCCCAGTAATTTAACTGGATTTAATGTCCTTCAAACTGAAACACAACAGTGCTTACACACTGTTGATTGGCGGTAGAAATAGACGGCGCGGTGGTACCAACCCAGACGGCCTCTCGCATACGAGGGACCTACCACCTTGTTAACATCAGATCTAGTGCAGTCACTTTGCCGTGATAATAAAGTGTCTGAACAGTGACCGTACACTTGGAGAGCAACTACACATCATCATCATCATCATCAGCCACAAGACGTCAACTGCTGAACATAGGCCTCCCCCAAAGATTTCCCGAACGACCTGTTGGAAGCGGCCTGCATCCAGCGACTTCCTGCGATCTTTATCAGGTCGTCTGTCCACCTTGTAGGCGGACGTCCAACGCTGCGCTTGCCAGTACAAACAACTACACAACACATTTCAACTTTTTTTTCAGATGGAGCAAGCAATCGTAAGTACAGTAATACTATAAAGACATGACTGACAGTTGAATTGAAAAGAAATAGTATTAATCATGTAGGCAATTGAAATAGCGCTTATGACAAGTCAGTACAAAAGTAAAATAAACTTATATAGAAATCAGTATCAACTAATGTACACATTTCAACAGCCTCCGTGGCGCAGCGGGCGAGTAACCGACTGCGAAGCGAGAGGCCGCGGGTTCGATCCCCGCACCGACACAAATATTTGTGTGATCCACAAATATTTGTCTCGGGGTCTGGGTGTTGTGAGACCGAAAGTCTCTCGTAGTTCCTGATACCCATGACACAAGACTCGTATCTTACTGTGGGGTCAGGACTATGTATGGGACTGTTGGGTATATTTATTTGATTTATACATGTTTCACAATAGTATTCACATTTAGAAACCCCATCGGCATGTCAATTGGACTTACGCAGGAACCAACCCACAGCAAGTTCAAATAGAGATACTGATTTTGTTTTACTAAATAAAATAATTTAAACTAATTTTATCTCGGCGTTTTTGGATATATATTTCATGCCCGATTTTGAAAAAATATACACCCATGAATACACCCAGTTATAGGCACCAGGTAAGCGATACAATTGGGCCACCGAGGCAGTCAATTAACTATCACCTACATATTTAAAATGAATTTTATTATATTTTAGCTGACCGTAAGTAATCTTTACATAGTATAAAATGAAGTCGCTTCCGCTATCTGTTCGCTTAGATCTTTTAAACTATTCAACGGATTTAAATACAGTTTTCACTGTCATTTAGATCATTTATTCCGGAAGGTTCCATTTAAATCTATGCATTGAAACGCGCCGTTCCCGCGCCGCCGCCGCTTGCCGCTGACTTCGAGTCCGCAGCCTAAAAGTTAGAAAATACATTTTAACGGCTTCACCAGTTTTGAGACGGTGCTATCAATCATTGACCAATAAACCACAATAATAGCGACTCATACTGTTTTTAAGTCTGTTTTTTTTTAAGTTTTTGGTTCGAAGACATCTAATTAGTCGATAGTTCAATATGAACTTGTTTATACTAAGATGATAATTAAATAAATCTAAATTATATTAATTAATTCAAATAATACAAGAATCCCTCATTCATATTAGGTACTCTTGAAGATCATACACAAAAATTATTACAACCTAATTATATTACCTGATAACATAAATTGAGCTGCTTTATCAAATAAGATATAATACTTCAATGTAGTGCAATTTTGTAAAATTAGTTCAGAAAAGAGCAGCGTTAGAGTTTCTTGGTCGTTCTTCTTTAACGAGACAGCATTCCGAACTGGCGGTAGAGATATAATTTGACTAAACCTAAATGATGTTTGACATTTTAATGGTTCAATAAATATGTATTGATTTTGATTTAATATATTTGTTTTAAAATATATATTTTTTTATGTTTTAGCTCGGAGTAAGTACTACTGAACTTAATTTTTCAAAATAGTTTTTTTTACAAAATAATATTTTTACTATTTATTCATTTTCAGCCCGACGATGTGAGTGTTACAGAAAAAGTTTATCATATCTATAATAAAAAACATATAAATCTATATTTTTTAAATTATAAAACTATGTCTTTTCAGACCACCGTATGTATATTTTTTATAAATTGTATGCGTTAATATCAAAAACACAAAAACTATTATAAATTCTGATATAATTGCGATTCACCTGCCTCCATTTTTACGATTGTTTTAGTATATTTTTACTTTTTTGATTTGCAGCCCGAGGTAATTATAGAAGAGGTTTAAGCATTAAAATTATTATTAATCATTATTAGTATATTTAAGCCGTCAGTAGTAACACGAGACAAGTGTTAGTTTAAAGACACAAAACAACAGTTATCAATTATGTTCTTTTTTATTTATTTAATTGAATGACGAGACGAGCACGTCGCTCGCCTGATGGTAAGCGCCACGTCTACCTAATAACAGAGGCAACACTACACAGAACATTGAGCTACAAAGCACTGCATGGAACTAAACTGCGCCCGTCATCTCGAGACATAAGATGTCAAGTCTCACAACGCCCAGTAATTTCACTGGCTTCAATGTCCTTTAAACCAACTGTGCTTAAACATTGTTGCTTGGCGGCAGAAATAGACGGCGCAGTGGTACCAACCCAGACGGCCTCTCGCATACGAGGGACCTACCACCTTATATTTTGTTATATGCTTGTATTCATAGTTTATTGGTCACTTATACAATATCACTGCTTTACAGACCACAACCCCATGTCAGGATTCTCTAAAGACCGCTCTGTAATTAATTATAACCAAGGCAGAACTAGGACTAAACAGAAAACCAGAAGAATTATCGCGTTCGTTCGATTCGTTGTCTCTGGTTTGAACGTTCTCAGAATCGAATGGGAAAAAATATCTCGCACTAGGCATACTGTTACGTACAAAATAATGTTTTATTCTCTGTTACAGAATGTGGTAAGCAGGCAAATTGAGTTCTTATGTTTTTTTATCAGAGCACGGCAAAGTGATTGCACTACACTTGATGGTAACCTCAGTACAGTCCAAAACCAACCAGCGACTACCGATTAACAATGAGTTTATCGGTGGTCACTAGAATCATGCCTACCTATATAGATGCTTCTTCAAACCCCGAAGAGGAAAGAAGCAAATCGAGAGGCCTGCGACAGAACAGGCGGATGATCGATGCAGGCACAGGGATACAAGGATGTACCCCATCAAGTCATGTCGCAAGCACCTCGGCAGAACCGGATATACACTGGCTAATCCTGAAACACGATAGACACAAGGTGTGTGGATTACTATGGTAGGTTTTAACACTATGTGTACGGAGGTCGCTATCCGGGCGGATGTGAATATCCTACCACCAGCTTGTAAGAATGTTCATACATACAATATTCCCTTATTCTAATCTATGTCCCTATAATTTCTAGTTTACGGTAAGATATACCCAATACATTCATATTTTATCCTATCTATACTTATAAAATAACATGTCCTGACTGACTGACTGATTCATCATCGCCGAGCGCAAACTATCAAGGCTACAAGCATGAAATTCGGACTGTATATACATTTTGTTATGTAGGCACCCACTAAGAAAGGATTTTAGAAAATTCCACCCCAAAGGGGTCAAAATAGGGCATGATAATTTGTATGAAAGTCCGTCATTTTGAAAGTTATATAAAAAAAAATTGTATTTCGGTTATTGACGTAAAACAAATAAATACGTGTTTCAGGAATTTTGGAAATTTTATTTAATAAGGGATGAAAAAGGGGGTGAAAGTATATGCGAAAGTGAGTTTGTTTGTTACGCTTTCACGCCTAAATCACTGAACCGATTTTGTTGAATTTATCTACAGAGACAGATGGGACCTTGGAGACGGTTACAGGCTACTTTTATCCCGAAAAATGCTGTTCACGCGGGCGGAGCCGAGAGCAAAAGCTAGTTAGCTATAAAAATAATAATAATTTTACTTAATATTGATCCATTCAATGCATTAGCTTACCAGTCGCGTATACATTAATTGAAATAAAAAGCACATTTTTTAAGTTAAACTGCTTTAGCACCGTTGTGGTTTGAAAATTCGATGAAACAAAAAAGCGATAGTAAAAAGAGACAAACATATTCATAAATAGGATTTAGCCTGCGAGAGAATGAGATAGATTACAAGTATACAATGATTTCTGTCACGTGTCTGCGCCTGCATACAACGAAGCCTTCGGAAAATGTGTCATAAACAACGTGGTGTATCATTCACGTGTTTTATTTTTTGCATTTGCGTATGAAAATTCGTTGGTTAATTAATTATTCTAAATCACCAACATAGCTCAGCGGATTAGCAAGCTGAAGTGGCAGTGGGCAGGCCACATAGCTCGCAGAACCGATAACCGATGGGGCAGAAAGGTTCTGGAATGGAGGCCACGTACTGGCAAGCGCAGCGTTGGACGTCCGCCTACAAGGACAGACGACCTGATAAAGGTCGCAGGAAGTCGCTGGATGTAGGCCGCTTCCAACTGGTCGGTCTGGAAATCTTTGGGGGAGGTCTATGTTCAGCAGTGGACGTCCTGTGGCTGATGATGATGATGATGATGAATTATTCTAAAGTTTCACTTCTGTGGTGCGTGTATTGCACACACACATTTTTTTTTACTTTTTTACTAACATTCTTCCGAAGTACAATATTAAAAGGTGCATTTAAATCATTTCCAGGATAAATACGTAAGTATTTTATTATAGTATCAATATTTTATAATTTCGGACGTGGAAAGAATTTTTTGGATTCTCTGTCATCCTTTAGCATATAACATTTTTAACGCTATTTCTATTTTTCATGTTCGGTGCGGTAAATATTGACGGTAAGATATACGTAATTACATTAAATCTATATATTTTATCGTGAAATTATGATTTTATTTTTTAACAAATAAAAAATGACACCCAACAGTCACACACATAGACCTGACCCCACAGTAAGATACGAGTCTTGTGTCGTGGGTATCAGAAACTATGAGAGACTTTCGTTCTCACAATATCCATACCATAATATTTGTGGATCAGACAAATATTTGTCTCGGTGCGGTGATCGAACCCGCGGCCTCACGTTTCAGTCGGCTACTCGCCCACTGCGCCACGAAGGCTCATCCAATGAATATTACAACACGTAGTTTAAAAATCTATATATTTCATTATTTTTTTCAGCCAAAGGGGGTGAGTTACGGGTTTCTTTACTTTATTTAAATAAGATAGATAAGCAATATGAGAATTAAACAGAACGCAGTTATGTCTGTCGACTCTGCATCACATTCTAATCTTCTTAACATATTCTAATAACCTTAATGCAAAGTCAGCAGTCTTGATCGTATCCTGTAAACAGGCCCACACTAAGGGTAAAACCAAACGAGCGTTTGTGAGTCGTGGGTCGAAGAATTTCGGTAGCATAAATTCTGCTGCATTCGGTTTCATACAAAAAGGCAGTTGGTGCCACACGACGAAACAAAATGAGTTGTTGTTTTGTATGAAGCTGAATGCATCAGAATTTACGCTACCGAAATTCTGCGACTCACAACTCACAAAATTACGCTCGTTTGGCTTCACCCTAAGGCCGCGGACTAGAAGTCAGCGGCAAGCGACGGCGGCGCGGGTGCGGCGCGTTCAAATGCATAGGTTTAAATGGACCCGGTCTCGAAAGCAGCGGCGCGGCGCGGGCGCGAGGAGCGACGTACGAGCGGCGCGCGCCACAAGAGCGGCAACTGCGCGTCTACATTGACGTAGTGCTGTGTATTTTCAAAAATGCCCACCGACGTGGTGGAGCACATTATTTCAATGATTTTTTATATGGAACATCATATTCACATCAATTTCGTTCGCGAACAGACACTAAATTTCTCATAGTACAACACTACGCCGCTCGTCACGCCGCGCGATTTGCCCGCTGACTTCGAGACCGTGTCTCCGCCGCACCCGCGCCGCCGCCGCCGCCGCCCCGCACCCGCTGACTTCGAGTCCGCGGCCTAAGTCACTTACCTAAGTGGTTGTTACGAAGTATAATCCAATAACCCAGACGCTACGTCAGCAGTCTGAAGCACATCCTGTCAACATTTTGTTCGCATCGTGTGATCCAAAACGATTGTATAAATACTACTGTAAGTCAGAGAATATGTCAGTCTAGATTTAGCATTATAACTAGGGTTCCCGAGCCTCCCGGATTGCCCGGGAGACTCCGGTAATAATGGTTAACCTCCCGACCTCCCGGAGAGCAATAATTTCACGGGTTTTTATAAAAATTAAATGCATCCGACGGCCGAACCGAATGAGTATTTTTTTTTATTATGGCATAGGCCGGCAAACGAGCAAGTGGGTCACCTGATGGTAAGTGATCTCCACCACGCATGTACGCTCACCACCATAAGAATAATGGGCGCGTTGCCGACCTTAAAGGAAAGGGATATTAGGGATTGGGAAGGGGTGGGGATTTGGGCTTCCGGATATCTCACTCACCGTACGAAACGTAGCAGCTTGCTGCTACTTTAAGTCAGTTTTCTGTGAGACAGTGGTAACGACCCGGTCGAGCCGGCCCATTCATGCTGTAGACGAAATTGTCTATAGCATGACTCTACCACTCAAAAAATATTTTTTAAAACCTTACGCTCGCCCACAACTTGAATACGTTCCTTTTATTGCAAGTCATGTATTGTTTTAATTAATGCCATTTGTTATTTATAGCGACCTGTAAGTATTAAATTATATGTAACTAGCTTTTTCCCGCGGCTCCGTTTGCGTGATTAGGTTTAAGGAACTGCGCACAACACAATAAATAAATGCTAATACTGCTCCAATAAAAATGTTTCCCGCCCAAAAGTACAATATATGGCTAAAAGTACTAGAAAGAATAGACATTTATTTCAGTAACACCCAAAACTACTACTTTCTACTACTTATATCTTTTAATTCAAGTCATGGACTATCTCTGTACCTAATTTTATTTAAATCCGTCCAGTCCTTTTAGCATGGTTCTAAAAAACAAACATACTGTTACAATATTTTTTAATAGGATTTGAGGCCGTCCATGATCATAATATATTTTTTTACGTTGAATTGTTCTTTTATTTTGCATAACCCATCGATAAATCCCCAACAGTAACAACAACAATAATCGAAAAAATAAAAAATGTAAAATTTTACTTTATTATAACATTTTATTATTTCAACATCCATTTTTGTTTCTCATTCCAGCTCAGTGTAAGTTTTTTCATCCTAATCCCAATGTGCACGGTGTTAGGAGTCAACTAAAGTTAAATATAGGTCGGTGAAAACAGCCTTTGATTTCAAACCAACATATCAACGCATTTAGATGTAGTTTTTCTTGCGATATAGGAGAGATTATGGCAGAAAACTAATATTAAATATCTTAGAACATACAGATATCATCCAAGAACCTCTATGATATCTATATGTTCGAAGATTCGAATTAGGTCCTTTTTACACGCTTTTTATTAACTTCACCTGTATGTTTGTTTGTAACCGACTCCTTTGGGCGTGACTTTGACCCACTTTAAACGGCCAGATTTCGTTCAAACTTTGTAGATTTATCGAGGACCGATGACATTACACTAATTTGATAAAAAAAATAAAATTAATAATGATAAAATAATAATTTAAATTTAATTCATTATTGATATTCGGGTTAGGAATTAAAATTGTACTCTCTGGATCTTCGTTAATTATAGGGAATATCGTAGTATCTAAGAGCGTCAATAGATGGCGCTTTTTTGATATTCGGATTTAAAATTAAAATTATAATCTCTGCTACAATATATTTTTATTTTAACTAAAAAATGTAAAATAAATAATAGTTTTAAAAAAACTAAAAAACACGCTTTTATAGAAAGTTGTAGCGTGTACCCATATAAGGCTTGCTCCGGGAGCCTTCGCGCATGACCATATAAGGTTATCTCCGCCCTATCGCCCCACGTTGGGCGCCAGAATGTAGTGGGAGTGGGTTTGGGAATCAAACTGCCGGCTTGGTGTAACTTATTGAACTTTAACATTAACACTTTACATAATGTAACATGAAAATTAAAGAAATGCGACGGCGGGTGAGCCGACACGCGCAAGCCTAGGTGCGTACGCGCAACCCGGAAGCTATCGGCCAACTGCCCTCGGCGCCCGTGCCTACGTGACAAAATGACGGGCGCGCGCACGCCACCCCTTTCCCTGAACGACCACTCACAGCGAGAGTCGTTCAGGGGCTACTCCACGATTGGATCGCGGAGATAACCTTATATGGTCATGCGCGAAGGCTCCCGGAGCAAGCCTTATATGGTCACACGCTACAAAGTCTAACTAAAAAATAGAAAATAAATTTGAAGAAAACAATGTATTTTATTGTAAAAAAAGCGTGGGGTGGATGGTGCCTATAGTTATAAATATTGTATTGACAGATATGAGTACAAGGATTATCATTTAGATAGTATCTTAAAAAGCACCCCACGCTTATTTTACAATAAAATACATTGTTTTCTTCAAATTTATTTTCTATTTTTTAGTTAGACTTTCTATAAAAGCGTGTTTTTTAGTTTTTTTAAAACTATTATATATCTTCGGAAGACTATTACTATCGTAATAATATGACTATTTGTATTATGGCTATAAAATATAAATGCAATTAGGGAAAATAGCTATCGAAAAATAACAAGCTATCGTAATGACGAATCAGGCAAAAGGTTAATTTAATTGACTTTTTAACAACATGGGCCCGCAAACGAGCAAGCGGGTCACCTGATTGTGAGTGATCGCCACCACCCATGAACATTTACAATATCAGAATCATATATCATATTACTAGATATATAATTCTTTGGGGTGCCATATATGGCATATATATATATATGGCCGTATACAGGGTTATTGTTAAAACACCAGCAACCTCGCAGGGGTAGATAGCTGCCCCCATACGGAACAACTTTTGTTCTACGAGTTTGGATATAACTCAATATATTTAAAAAAAAATGATTTTACAAGTTTTTGTTGTGTCGTATTTTTCTTCTTAGTATGCGGCGCGGCGCGGCGTGCGCGCGCGACTCCAAGGCGCCGCTCAGCTGAGCGGCGCGTTGACCTTCAAAGGAGCTAGCCCGGTTCCCCACGCTTCGCGTATTTGTTTACGTAATCTGCGATCGCGTTGTAACAATCAAGACGGAAATTAAATGAATACTTATTTTTGTATGAAAATAAAATCTAACAAATTATCAAAAGTCGTAAAACAAAAGTAGTAGCTTATAACCTTAGGTATCTACCCCTGCGAGGTTGCTGGTGTTTTAAAAATAACCCTGTATATACGAGTATAACTCTTTATACGACAGCGCGTTATACGATATTTTTTTTAAGTGCATGACACGGCCTTGTAAACAAGATAATTGATATCCTAATAAACTCTCCACTAAATGAAACTAATTAGCGTAATAATCAATTTAACTAATTACTATTAAAGTCCAGAATTTTTAAACGCTTTAATAATATATCTTTTTTTTATAATTTACAGACAAATGTAAGTAGAACAAAAATCTCGACGGCTCCCTATTACTATTATATTATTCAGAATATGTACATATTTACTTTGAATAAAACTGTTATTTTTAAAATGGAAACTGTTTTCTTCTATAGGAAATCGTAAGTACCGTTTTCATACTACGATATTTTTTTCTTCTTTTTTATTTATGGCTTCGCATTATTACGCATTTCGCCAATGACAAGTATAATTTATTTATATATTTAAGAAAAATCGGTGAAGAGATTTTCTAGGTCTTGTTGGAGTTTTGGTGAAAATTCCTTCCAGTACGCTGCTTAATCCACTTATTATTATTATTATTTTTATCCTGGCTCGGCAAGCGGCTTGGCTGTGCCCCTGGCATTGCCGATGTCCATGAGCGGCGGTGACCGCTTACCATCAGGCGGGCCGCTTGCTCGTCTGCCTATCAAGGCAATAAAAAAAAAAAAAAGTGACTACGCTACACCTGGTGGTAAGTGTAGCGCAATCCAAGAATAGTGTCGACCAACGATAAACAATGTGTCCATCGTAGGTCGGCAAAATCATGCCGGCCTGCCAAAGGGCCAAGGGGGAGGGGAAGGAAAAAGGGATGGGAAAAGGGTTAGGCTCAGGGGGCAAGCCCCCTGGGGAGAACCGGATATACACTGGCTGACCCTGGAACGCGACCCACACAAAGTGGGCCACTATGGCAGGTTTTAGCACTAGTGTACGGTGGTCGCTATCCGGTCGGATACAAGTATCCTCCCACCAGCAAAATATTTCAATGTTTTCATACACTGTTCATCACCGTCAATGTTTATTGTACAAATCCACACTACTTTCATTAACTTTCATACAACAAACACAACTTTAAACTAGTTATTGAAATAAATTAAAATAAATGATGAACCTCACTGTCAGAATTCCCGCCAAAACTACCTACGATATTTTTGTCTTTCAATTAAGTATATTTTTATTTTTTTTGTTTCGCAGATGAACGTATGTATATTATCAGTAATTAGTTACAATAGTACATAATTTATTGTTGCTTTAAATCACACTTTATTTTATTCCAGTTTACGGTATTTTTTTATAAATGCAACATTGAATTAACGTTACATTTATGCTATGTTTTTGCAACATGCCACAAGATAATAAAATAAATATTTTTTCAGCTTTTGGTAATATAAATCAATTACGTTCATATTATTTATTTATGTTAATTAATTGACTAAAAAATAACCTTGTATATTTTCCAGAAAGGCGGAGTAAGTACTATTTCAATTGTATGTATTCATTTGATTTACAAATTTGTTGTTATTATAATTATTTATGTTTGATTTTAGGGTCTGGTGAGTTAATTACAGAAAATGATGAATAATGTCAATGAGAGGTCACGGAATTAATTTCCGACAATGACAATTAGTTTATTATGTTTTATTGTACTAATTTACATTGAGCATTATTATTACCTTAACAAATATTATAATAACTACATAATATTCCAATAATTAATTATTAAACTGGTATTTTCCTTTACAGCAAGTGTTTGTAAGTTTTTAACACTATAATATATTTATCTAATTATTATTTTATGCAGTTTTATTGATAAAGATAAACACTGTTTAATTCACTAAAAATAATAAATTTTATAGTAAACGTTTTATTAAATTACATACAATAATATTATACGATTTTTCATACCTTATTACAGTCTGAGGTAATGTTAATCTACTTTTTTTTTATTCGTTGTGAATTATTTTAATAATAATTTCGTTGTATAATATTTATATGACGTGACGAAATCATAGAATAGACCGTTTCATGAAATAGTGATCTATTACTTACCATCGTCACCTGGCAGGCCAAAATATAAAGCCCCAAAACGTGAACTTTACGGTAGAGCATTATAAATTATAGAGATTTGTACTCCAAAATGCAACACGTGGTAAATAACATTGTGTAAACGTGTAAAAAAAAAATATCGACCTCTTCACTTGCAGTTACGTTAAATTTGTAAATATTCTAATAGTTGACATCATTTGCAAGTTTAATTGTGTTCGTGCATAATTTACGTTTACGCGAATGTTACTAATTGAAATAAAACTAATTTAAATGAATTATATCGCGGTTTTTTATTTTAAGTCCCGACGTTTTGAAAGCTTTTCAGCAAAATCCGTTTAAATTAGTTTTATTTCAATGTGTTCGTGCACTTATTTGACTGAAGTATACTTACAGTGCCCCAAAGTGACTACTGGTCACAGGCCCTCTGCCCTCTAATGAAAAAGAACCCGTCTTCTTTGTTCTTCGTGTCAGCCCGGTGTTTTTTATATTCTTTCTATTGCTTATTGTAACGTTTTATGTTTTTATGTTTTTTTTTTACTTTTCCTTTTTATTTCGATAAAAACAAATTGTATCGTGGCTACCGTTTAAACCGGCCTGCAACCCGATCGACTAGATTATAAATTATTATAAACACATTTTACCTAAATAAAATGTAATTTGTTTCAGCACTGGGTACTGTATAATGAAATAGAGTAATTTTGTCAAATACCTATTTGTTATAAAAAATTTACATTATTTTTTAATGTATAATATTTTTTGTTTCAGTGGACGGTAATTAATCTTATTTTTTTATATTACATATGTGTTATGACGTATATATAACATTTAAATTTCAACATTTTAATTGACTTTTTTATTTTTCACAGTATTATGTAAGTACATATTATAATTAGTTGTATTAGTTTATTGAGATAGAATAAAATTTACTTAATATTATTGTTTTTATTATTACAGACAAGGGTAAGCACGATTGTTCTAAAAAAATCCAATAAAATCTATCTATACTTATAAACTAACATGTCCTGACTGACTGACTGATTCATCATCGCCGAGCGCAGACTATCAAGGCTACAGCCTACAAGCATGAAATTCGGACTGTATATTCATCTAAAGGATTTTAGAAAATTCCACCCAAAGGGGTCAAAATAGGGGATGGTAATATGTATGAAAGTCCGTCGTTTTGAAAGTTACATAAACAAAATTTTGTATTTCGGTTATTGACGTAAAACAAATAAATACGTGTTTCAGGAATTTTGGAAATTTTATTTAATAAGGGATGAAAAAGGGGGTGAAAGTTTGTATCGCACGCATTATTTTTGATCTCAGGAACACTAAACTTTGTATTTAGACATTTACGCGGGCGGAGCCGCGGGCAACCGCTAGTTAGTTCATAATAATCGATGTTACACAAATACTATAAATTATCATAAATGATTAAATTCTTTAAATAATTAATTAATTACTAAATTATTGTATCGTATTCCAGCCTGCAACAGTAAGTATATTATTATATTACTAGCTTTAGCCCACGACTCCGGCCACGTGAGCGGCCATTTGCGTCTACCCATGTGCCAAATTCCATCCAAAACCGTTCAGCCGTTAACGTGATTAACTCACAAACATCCAAACTTTCACATTTATAAAGGAACACGCTTCGGATAAAGAAGACAATAATGGCCGTTCCATATAATATTAGTAGATAAGTTTGCTTACTTTCAGTAGGTATATTTTTGACACATTTTGTATGGAAGATATTTCAAAACACTATTTGTAATGTAACAATTATTACATTATAAAAGGTGAGGTTTTATGAGTGGTAGAGCCAGGTTGTAGACAGTTTTGTTGAGCCGGCTTGACCGGGTCGTTACCACTGTCTCACAAAAAACCGACGTAAAGTAGCGCCTTGCTGCGGCGTTTCGTACGGTGAGTGAGATATCTGGAGGCCCAAACCCCCCTTCCCAATCTAATTAATAATAAATACACCCAACAGTCACATACATAGTCCTAACCCCACATTAAGATACGAGTCTTGTGTCGTGGGTATCATGAACTACGTGAGACTTTCGGTCTCACAACACCCAGACCCCGAAACAAATATTTGTGGATCACACAATCATTTGTGTCGGTGCGGGGATCGAACCCGCGGCCTCTCGCTTCACAGCCGGCAACTCGCCCGCTGCGCCACGGAGGACGAATCTCTAATATTATTATACTTTTCCTTTACTTACTTTACGAAGTGTAATATGTGATGCGTAATTAAAAGGGATAATTTGGTCGTTTTATTTTTGTTTTATTGTGTTATAGTAGTAAGCAAATACCTATATCTGTAAATAGAATACGGTCATTATAAGTGCTAGTGACTACAGATTCGATCGAACGAAATAAGTCTACGGTATTTTATTTTTGAACAGTCTTGTTTAGACCAATAAACACAATGAACAATGTCAATTTTAATAAATTAATAAAAACAGTGGGAATTAACTAAAAATGTATGTTTTTTTACAGAAAGTAAGTATAATTTTTATAGATCGATGCTTGAGCCACAAAGAATCCCAATCAAATTATCACATTGCGTAGCTTTTTCGTATCATCAATGTTGGTTGTAAATAAATAAATAACACCCAACAGTGACATGCATAGTCCTAAATACATGTCTTGTGTCGTGGAAACTACAAGGGACTTACGTTCCTTGGTTATACTGGTGGTAGGATATTCATATCCGTCCGGATAGCGACCACCGAACACATTGTGTTAGAACCTGCCATAGTGACCCACTTTGCGTGGATCGCATTCCAGTGTAATGTATATCCGATTTTCCCGAGAGGCTTGCGACATGACTTGATGGTTGATTGGGGAGGAGAGCTATGAACTCATACAATATTATCAAGTTTTGCGAGTATTTAATCGGACCTATTAGATAGTCGAAAGTATAATGAATGTGGTTATATTGATAGAGTAGTTACTCTATAAAGACAACAGAAAAAACTCATAGCAATTGTAATCTGCGTTTTTAGAATAAATTCTAAAATATTGAATTCTTTTTTTACTACAGCCTGGTGTAAGTAAAAATTTTGAACGCTATTTCATATACTAAAGAACTCCAAAACAAAATAAAGTAACTGAAATATTAGAGAGATAAGTTACTTATAAGAACATGTCACTTTTTAATTCTAACATACCATCTATTTTTGGTGACCATCAGATATCAATTAGAAAAATGTCCCTAAAACTGAAAAGTAAAATTCAAAATGGCGGTAGGTACAGCTTTTCAATACACACTGTACCTACTATGATTAAAATAATGCGTTTCGACAATATTCATTTTTTACTAAATAATACGAATAAGCAATAAATGTTCGACCAGCCGAGCTCGGTCCTATCATTCAAGAGAAAAATAAATACAATATATTGTAATGTTGGTAACAGGCCCGCTCTATCAGATTATTATGACATGTTAGTATTTACGAAATGGGCGAAGATCGCGGAAGCGGTGATTTTAATTGGAATACTGTACATCCTTAGTTCCCAAAGTGGTCCAGGTGGACCCCCAGGGGTCCACGGGAGACTCGACGAGGGTCTACGTTGGCGTGACAAAAAGTGGGGTTCATAATTCGTAAGCAGGGTACCACGAAAATGTATCTGCTTTCGATAGTGAAGAACTAAAATATTGGCTTGACTTCACCTATCAATGTAGGCAGATAATATTTTAAGAAGCTCAGCGACTGTTACTCGTAAAAGTAAGATAAATAGTAAAGTATACAGGGTTTATTTTAAAACACCAGCAACCTCGCAGAACCAGATAGCTGACCCCATAAGGAACAACTTTTGTTCTACGAGTTCGGACATAACTCACTACGTACTTAGGTATCTAGTCCTGCGAGGATGTTGGTATTTTAAAAATAACCCTGTATATTGCAAAGTTAGATTTAATCTTCACATCTTTGTCGAGTTTTGGGAATATAGTAGAAATGTAGCTGCAGGGGTTCCACCGGAGCCAACAAAATTTTGAAAGTGGTCTATGAGAAAAAATCTGGGAACCTCTGCTGTACAAAGTCCTCGTTTATTGTTATAATATTATTGTTATATTACAGTGCATCTGTTTAACCAGAGGACCGTTGCCGAAATTCAAACTGATTGGGAACATTCATTTTCCAAAAATCAAGGTATCTATAGATATACCGATTTATTTGTGCACTTCTGTTTGTGTAGCTGAACTTGTCAATATATAATTTCGATATTCTTGACTTGGCGCGTCAGACGTTTTTTTTTATTTGATGGAATGACGAGACGAGCAAGGCGCTCGCCTGATGGTAAGCGCCACGTCTACCCATAAACAGAAGCAACACCACACATAACTTTGAATTACAAATCAGTACATAGCACTGAACGGCGCTTGTCACCCCGAGACATAAGATGTTAAGTTTCATAATGCCCAGTAATTTCTCTGGTTTCAATGTCCTTCATGAAAACACCTGTGAAACCTGTGAAACACAACAGTACTTACACTTACACAACACTGTTACTTGGCGACACAAAATAGACAAAGCGGTGGTACCAACCCAGACGGCCTCTAACATGTATACGAGAGACCTACCACCTTGTGAAGTTACTTTCTACTCATTACGAATTATAGGCAAAACTATTTATTCTTTCTTTCTTTCTGCCTTGCGTTATCCCGGCTTAGTGCCAGGGTCCGCCTTCCTACTTAAACGCCTCTACTTCGCCCGATCTTGAGCATCCTCTATAGTGAGACCATTGGCTCTCATGTCTCCCTCCAATACGTCAAGCCAACGGTTTTTGGGCCGTCCACGGGATCGTACCCCTGGTACGATCTGGCTCAGGCACCTGCGACCGACGTACTCCTGTGGTTTCCTCAAAACATTAATTAAAAATATTTATTAAAATAAAAAAACTATTTATTAAAATCATTAAAAATACATGCATCAAACCTAAAGCGTCAGTAAGGTACGAATAAAAACCTTTGCGTCGGAATCTTGAGCGTCCTGCCTACTCTTGGCCTGATCCACAAATATTTGTTTCGGGGTCTGGGTGTTGTGAGACCGAAAGTCTCTCGTAGTTCCTGATACCCACGACACAAGATTCGTATCTTACTGTGGGGTCAGGACTATGTGTGTGACTGTTGGGTGTTCTTCTTTTTCTTTTTATTTATGGCTTTCGCATTATTATGCATTTAGCCAGTGTCAAGTATATTTATTCTCAAGTTATTTTTACAAGAACGATGAAACACGGGTGCGGTCGATTTCAAGGTCTTGCTGGAGTTTTGGTGTTAACTCCTTTCAGTACGATGCTTAATTCACTTATTTCAATGTTTCCATACTCTGTTCATCACCTTCAATGTTTATTGAACAAATCTACACCATTTTTATACAACGAACACAACTCTAAACTAGTTTATGAAATAACTAGCTTTTGCTCGCGGCTCCGCCCGCGTGAACAGCATTTTCCGGGATAAAAGTGGCCTGTAACCGTCTCCAGGGTCCCATCTGTATCTGTAGATAAATTCGTCAAAATCGGTTCAGTGATTTAGGCGTGAAAGCGTAACAAACAAACTCACTTTCGCATTTACTTTCACCCCACTTTTTCATCCCTTATTAAATAAAATTTCCAAAATTCCTGAAACACGTATTTATTTGTTTTACGTCAATAACCAAAATACAAAATTTTGTTTATGTAACTATCAAAATGACGGACTTTCATACATATTATCATCCCCTATTTTGACCCCTTTGGGGTGGAATTTTCTAAAATCCTTTCTTAGTGGGTGCCTACATAACAAAATGAATATGCAGTCCGAATTTCATGCTTGTAGCCTTGATAGTTTGCGCTTGGCGATGATAAATCAGTCAGTCAGTCAGGACATGTTATTTTATAAGTATAGATTGAAAATAAGCGATGAACTGCACTGTCAGAATTCCCGCCAAAACTCCTGGTGGGTGTTATTTATTTATTTACTTGGTTTCCAGGTAACACCAGGTCGATACGTGACGGTGCCAACAGAGCCGACGTCGACGCTGTGCCCTCCATGCGACTGCAGCAGTTGTCCACCGCATCCTATGTACGGGTTATAGAAGAATCATCGAAGACACTAGCAATTCATGTTTCGAAATAAACTAGTAGAGTCTATGGTTATTTACACACTAGTTTTCCTCACGGCTCCGCTCGCGTGATCTACTTTTTCCGGGCTAAAAAGTAGCCTATGTTCATCAGGGGTAATGTAGCTTCCTAACGGCGAAAGAATTTTTGAAATCGGTCCAGTAGTTTTTAAGTTTATTTGGTACATACAAAAATACAAATCTTTCCTCTTTATATTAGTATAGATTTGTTATTTTTATCAAAGAGTGGGCAATTCGACAAGATGGTAAGGGCACACCATCGTCTATAAACACCTACGATACAGAGGGATTATCATAAGGTAAAACGGGGTGAATAGGGGTGCCGGGGTGAATAGGTTAACATTTTGATGGATCCATCCACGTTATATCCTCAATATAAGTTTCGTCCCCAATCACGCCTCCATCTCTATTCACCCCGTTTTACGATACGTCACTTTGAGGAAAGAATAGGCTTTTTTTCTTAAAGGTCCTAAGTCGTATCGGTCTGAAAATAATGCAAACGCAAACTCATTTCATAACGGTGCTTTACTTATGGAGAAGGAAACTAACTCCGTACAAATCGGTTCATCGATGATGCCAACCCTACCATCGATGGCGAGTCTCCGGCTTCGAGTTCTTGAGTGGTAGAGCCACGCTGTAGACAGTTTAGTCTACAGCATGAATGGGCTGGCTCGACCGGGTCGTTACCACTGTCTCACTAAAAACCAACGTAAAGTAGCGGCTTGCTGCTGCGTTTCGTACGGTGAGTGAGATATCCGGAAGCCCTCCCCTTCCCAATCCCTAATTATCCCATTTCTTTAAGGTCGGCAACGCGCCCATGATTCTTCTGGTGGTGGGTGTACATGGGCGGTGGAGATCACTTACCATCAGGTGATCCAGTTGCTCGTTTGCCGGCCTATGCTACAAAAAAAACTTCTATCCCGGAATGGGTCGACAATAGGCAGTACAGTTACTAGTACTAGCAGTTACAAGGTGGTAGGTCCCTCGTATGCGAGAGGCCGTCTGAGTTGGTACCACCGCGCCGTCTATTTCTGCCGCCAAGCAATAGTGTATAAGCACTGTTGTGATTCGGTTTGAAGGGCATCGAAGCCAGTGAAGTTACTGGGAATTATGAGACTTGCAATAACACGGAGTGACGGGCGCAGTTCAGTGCCATGCAATGCTTTGTAATTCAAAGTTCTGTGTGGTGTTGCTTTTGTTGACGGGCAGGCAAGGTGCTTACTATCAGGCGAGCGGCCTGCTTGTCTCGTCAGTCAAGCAAATAAAAAAATGACTTAATAACATAAATTATGATTGCCCAGAAGGTTTCTGTAAGTACGAAACTAGCAACCAATGAGGTGATTACAAATCAAACCTCCACCAAAACTATAAATAAACTTTATTAAAATAAAACCTACATCTAAAACAAACATTATAACGAAGTCCTCGAGTCCTTCTTCTTCATGCCTTTGGAACCATTACTAGAAGTAAATTCAGACGCGCAGGACATGTGAATCAGCTCTAAATCTAGACCTTCCTTAGACCTCTGTCTTCGAGGAACCGAACAGGGCTTGGACCTTCTAGATAGCAAAGAAAAAACGTTTTTCAAAACATTGTTCTTCGAAGTCTTACTGGACATAGAAGATTTGGCTAAAGACGATGATTCAAAGGAATTTTCTTCAGCTAAAAATATCACTCCTCTCTCTGATAAAAAATCATCAATGGAATCGTTTGAGAACTGGGCTTGGGCACCTTGTTCTATGGAATTTGACTCTTGCTTATGATCAAATGCGTTACTTTTCCCCGCACTTCTGAAGTTATAGGTGTGACATTTAATTTCTTTTTCTGATAAATCGCTTTGCACTGCTTGAGCGTTATCGCTAAGCTTCATATCATTACACCTGGCATTTATTTCTCTTACATTCAAGTCTGTGTTTATAATATTTTTGCCTTTAGCATCTCTGACTTCATCTTCAAAGTTCACTTTAGTATATTCTTTAACTTCGTTGTTTTCTGGAATCGTGTCTGATTTAGGCACTCTGTCCCATTTACGACGATTCAAGCATTTAGTTAGTATGTCATCGGAAAGACTACATTTTGCGTGCTCTTTCTGACATGCCTTATAGCATTTGATTCTTTTATCTATGTTTGAAGAGTCGCTCGTGAAATTTGCTTCGGTAGTCTCCGTATCGATATTGCTAGTGTAAATTAAAGGAGTCGTAACTGACGCGTCCTGCTTATAGTTAAAGTAAGTGCTCACAACCTTTTTATTACTACAGCAGCCACATTTTGTAAAACAATAAATCATTGTTGATATTAGACCACACTGCACCAAGACAATTAGGAATAGCACTATCAAAGTGTACTTGTTACCCATTAAATATTCCATAAATTTTTCCTTTGTCACTTTCTTGCATTTAACCATTGCTTTCGCCGCTGGAACTACTTGTTGTTTATTAGTATATAGGTACGGATTGCCGGATGCAGTGATGTTATAAATCTCTGTTGTCATTCGGCTGTTTTTAATAATCCATACATCTTTAGCTTTCCTTTCGTTATCTTTTAAAGACCTTATGAAATCAATATCATCTTGTGATATAGTATTTTCTTTAACACATTTATTAGATGCTGGATCGTATATTACCAAGTCATTACCAGTATCAACCACACAATTCGGGACAGCAGTACATCGCTTACTCCGTTTATTGAAATACGACTTTTTGCCATTATAAAAAGAGTCACAATTGACTGGCTTACAGTCATTAAACGGATCTTCGTCTATTTCTGGGCATGGTGTGATGTCATTGGGGATTAGCATGGTCTGCTTCTTATTGCTGAGGTGTGTATCAAAGTTTACTTTGATGACGTCACGTGTGTTGCCTCTCGTTCTGTCTGTAGGACGCGAGTCGAGATAGAAGATACAATACCCTCTTCTGTCGAAAGAGTCGATGAGTGGAGCAACTAGCTTCATGGTTTTTGTTGTGCCTGTAATAATTAAGAAATTAGATTAATGTTAGCATTTTTATAGCAGAGGCCAACGAACGGGCAAGTGG
This sequence comes from Amorpha juglandis, assembly GCA_949126905.1. Classification (NCBI taxonomy): domain Eukaryota; kingdom Metazoa; phylum Arthropoda; class Insecta; order Lepidoptera; family Sphingidae; genus Amorpha; species Amorpha juglandis. Next base: position 7,588,990 of record OX421393.1, read on the forward strand.
GTCAACTGATGTTAAATGATACCTACCGCCCATGAATATCCACAATACCATAAAAATCATGGGTGCGATGCCGACTGTAAAACAATGGAATAGAAATTCAGAGGGAGGGAGTTAATTGGGCCTCCAGAGCTTTCATTCATCGTACAAGTAACAGTGAGTTGCCACTTGGTTAGTTTTCTTTATGAACCGACTTCAAAAAGGAGGAGGTTCTCAATTATGCGAGTTTATTTTTGTTTTTTTTTATGTATGGACAATCGATTTCTCCGTCTGTTGAGGATCGATTTTGATTGAAAAAAATTCATTCGATTTTTAGTTGCGATGTGGTCCTTAAGATTGGGTAAGATCTGATAATGGAGTACGAAGTAAAAGAATAAAACTCCGGCACTGATATACTGTCGGCACTCCGACATGTTGTTAAGTCTCTTAATACCCAGTAATAAAAGTACTGGCTTCAATGTCCTACACACTGAACCCGTCTTTCTATCAGACAATTGTATTCACCCGATCAAAGCAATCCATTAATGCTGTTGACAAAGCCCACATTTTACCGATCTATTCCAACCTTACCTTTAGGTACAACATTGTAGCATCCACCCATAACCCTAATGACGTCACAATCCACGTCATCCACCAAGCAGCACACATCTGGTGTAATCTCGACCAACAAGTCCTCAGTACTGCCAACCTCTACAGCGAATTGCAGTCCAACAGAACTCGGGTTCACTCGCTCTAAATACGCCCTTGAAGTTAAATTCTTACATGAACACAAAGATAAGTAAATTATAAATATAAAAAACATCGGTGTGGTCTGTCATGATCGGTTGACAGCGTTTTATTTGACAGTTCTGTTGTCTTTGACGCGTATAGACTTTTTAAAATAATATTCTTTTTTATCGTTTCGACATATGAAGAGGATGAATGAGTGTGAAAGCCAAAAGAGAGAAAGAGATTTGCTAGTGGTAGGATATATCCGCCCGGATAGTGACCACCGTACACATGGTGTTAAAACCTGCCATAGTGACCCACCTTGTGTGGATCGCGTCCCAGGATCTGACCATGTATATCTGGTTTTCCCGAGGCGCTTTAAACATGACTTGATGGTTGGTTGGCGCGGGTATAGAAGTACCGGTGTTCCAGTATCAGCACTAAGTGCGTGGGTCACTATGGCAGGTTTTAACACTAAGTGTACGGTGGTCGATATCCGGGCGGATATAAATATCCTACCATCAGCGAAATCTATCAATAAACTCAGCTGAAATGTTCCTAGAATATGTTTTATTATGGCGCATATTATAACAAATAACTGTCATGACATTTGACTGGTAGAGCCACGATGTAGACAGTTATGTCTACAGCATGAATAGGCCGTCTCGACCGAGTGGTCATCACTGTCTCCCTCCTCGCCACTGTCCCATCGTTTAATTATCCCTCCTCCTTAAAGTCAGCAACGCATCCATGATTTTTTTGGTGTTTGATTAAGATTACTAACCATTAGGTAACCCACTTTTTTTTTATCCTGGCTCGGCAAAGCGACTACGCTACACCCGATGGTAAGTGTAGCGCAATCCAAGAATAGTGTCGACCAACGATAAACAATGTGTCCATCGTAGGTCGGCAAGATCGTACCGGCCTGCCAAAGGGCCAAAGGGGAGGGGAAGGAAAAGGGATGGGAAAAGGGTTAGGATCAGGGGGCAAGTTCCCTGGGGAGAACCGGATATACACTGGCTGACCCTGGAACGCGAACCACACAAGGTGGGCCACTAAGGCAGGTTTTAGCACCAGTGTACGGTGGTCGCTATCCGGTCGGATACAAGTATCCTCCCACCAGCAAATCCATCCCCCTTGCTCGTACGTCGACATTCGCTATAAATATATCAGTAGTGTTGACTGACAAAACGTTATACTATAATCGACAAGCTTGTACTACTACATATTGTAATGAATGCGCTCAACCACGCGTAACGCGCTATTAGTTGATTGTATTGTAAAAACTCATCGGATTTCCTTTCTTAACATGAGCGTTACATTTTTATTACAAACTAACTTTCGCTCGCAGCTTCTCCCGCGTGTAGATAGATAGTAACTCTTTATTGTAGACACACGCATAAAAAAGAAAACAATAATAGACAAAGAACAACAAGTAAATAAATGTGCCACCAGTGGCGGCCTTATCACTAAAAGCGATGTCTTCCAGGCAAACATTGGATGGAGAGAATTATAAAGAAAACATTAGATGGGGTGTAAGTACAAATGTATGTCTTTCCGGGACAACAAATAGCCTACGTCCAACTGGATGCCAATACGCAATATTATCATCATCATCAGCCACAGGACGTCCACTGCTGAACATAGGCCTCCCCCAAAGATTTCCAGCCCGACCTGTTGGAAGCGGCCTGCATCCAGCGACTTCCTGCGACCTTTATCAGGTCGTCTGTCCACCTTGTAGGTGGACGTCCAACGCTGCGCTTGCCAGTACGTGGCCTCCATTCCAGAACCTTTCTGCCCCATCGGTTATCGGTTCTGCGAGCTATGTGGCCTGCCCACTGCCACTTGAGCTTGCTAATCCGCTGGGCTATGTAATACGTAATACATATCAACCCAATTAAATAAAATTGAGATACTAATTTTATTTCGTTAAATTCATTAACTTTAAGCAATAATTTAACGTTCTATTTTGCATAATCGTATATGGTGAATGTAATTTTTATGATCTACACTAATATTATATCGAGGAAAGATTAGTATTTTTGTATGTAACGAATAAACTTAAAAACTACCGGACCGATTTCAAAAATTCTTTTGCCGTTAGAAAGCTACGTTATCCCTGATGAACATAGGCCACTTTTTATCTCAGAAAAAGCAGGTCATAGTCGAAGGTTAGGTTAGGTTGTTAGGTTTATGGGCGTTTTTAAAGCCGCCGCGTTTTAAAAACCGCGGCGATTTCTCTACCCACGTACAAGACCCTTAAGCACTATAATTACGATGTGTAAGTGATTCAGTTTTCAGCGTAGCCCACTGCACGCATTCTATATCAACGCGTCACGGCGATCGACGTTTCCGACACAACAAATACAATTTGGAACCGCGACGACTGTTGGAATAAGAGGTAATGTATCTTACTACTTATTAACCGACACCAAAAAGGGGGTTTTCAATTCGATGCATAATTTTAAGGAGGTTTTATATGATTGTAACTTTTTTTTAGTATTTTATTTTGTAGCGAAATAGCAAAAACGGAACTTATTTTTTTATTTTTATTTTATTGAATGACGAGACGAACAAGGCGGTCGCCTGATAGTAAGTGCCACGCCTGCCCATAAACAGAAGCAACACCATACAGAACTTTGAATTACAAAGCACTGCATGACACTGAACCGCGCTGGTCACCCTGAGACATGAGATGTTAAGATCATAATGCCCAGTAAATTCACTGGCTTCAATGGCATTCGAACCGAAACACAACAGTGCTTACACACTGTTGCATGGTGGCAGATATAGACGGCGCGGTGGTACCAACCCAGTCGGCCTCTCGCATACGAGGGACCTACCACCTTGTTTGTTGTGTTAATTTCGCCATGTACACCTGTCCGTCCGTATGACGCAGCCATTCCACGAGGAAACTAAATTTCTAGTATTAATTACTAGCTTTTGCTCGCGGCTCCGCCCGTGTGATCTGCTTTTTCCGGGATAAAAGTATCCTATCACCCAAGTCAACTCATACTCTGTCTGTATACCAAATTTCATCAAAATCCGTTCAGTAGTTTAAGCGTGATTGACGGATAAACATCCAAACATCCAAATAAACAAACTTTCACATTTATAATATTAATGTGATTTATTTTTACTGCATTACGCTCATCGTACGATATTTAAGATGTCAAGTTTCATAATTCCCAGTAATTTCACTAATCATATTCAAACCGGAACACAACAATTCTTACACAACTCCACTTGAATGCAAAAATAAACAAATGCACCGACCCAGACAGAGTCTCGCATAAAATTAATTAATAAACTAATTATGTAATCTATTTGAATCATAACTAGTTGCAATAAATTAATATGCAAATATCACAGCAAGTTTAAATCCATTGACTCTGCCTAGCCTTATGGGAAAAAAGCGTGAATATGTATGTCTTTTTCTTCCACCTGACCTTATGCCACTCGCAGGGGTTTTTTCATTTATTTGTTTGAATGACGGGACGATCGAGGCGCTCGCCTGATGGTAAGCGCCACGCCTGCCCATAAACAGAAGCAACACCACACAGAACTTGAATTACAAAGCGCTGCATGGCACTGAACTGAGCTCGTCACTCCGAGATACAAAATGTTAAATCTCATAATGCCCTGTATTTTCACTGGCTTAAATGTCCTTCAAACCGAAACACAACAGTGCTTACACTCTGTTGGTTGGCGACACAAAATAGACGGCGCGGTGGTACCAACCCAGACGGTCTCTCCCATACGAGGGACCTACCTCCTTGTAACGGTTATAAGGGAAACCTTTCAATCAATTTCAATCTAGTAAACTTCAAATTAGGTATGTAAGTATTTAATGTTTTTTATTTTCATTAAAACACCAGTATCATTTTGACAGCCTCCGTGGCGCAGTGGGCGAGTAGCCGACTGTGAAACGTGAGGCCGTGGGTTCGATTCCCGCACCGAGCAAATATTTGTCTGATCCACAAATATTTGTTTCGGGGTCTGGGTGTTGTGAGACCGGAAGTCTCTCGTAGTTCCTGATACCCACGACACAAGACTCGTATCTTACTGTGGGGTCAGGGATATGTGTGTGACTGTTGGGTGTATTCATTTATTTATTTATTTATTATTTAATGGTCCGTGTGGTGTTGCTTCTGTTTATGAGCAGGGCGTGTCACTTACCATCAGGCGAGCGACCGGCTCGTTTCGTTATTCAAGCTATCTAAAAAAAACATTCTGTGAATATTGAAATGCCACACGCCACACCAAAGTCCACCCCGTGACCACGAAGGCTCTGTCTATTTCTACCGTCAAGCAACAGTGTGTAAGCACTGTTGTGTTTCGGTTTGAAGGACATTGAAGTCAGTGAACTTACTAGATATTATGATACTTAAAATTGTATATCTCGGGGTGACGAGCGCAATTCAGTGCCATGCAGTGCTTTGTAATTCAAAATTCTGTGTGAAGTTGCTTCTGTTTATGGGTCTTACTCGTCTCGTCATTCAATCAATAAAAAAAATAAAAGACTGAAAAGCTTTCGAAACGTCGGGATCACTGGATAATAAAAACCGCGATAAAATCCGTTTAAATTAGTTTTATTTCAATGTGTAATATTCGCGTAAACATAAGATATTTTGTGAATATTTGAACCGACTACCAAACGACTAGGCTTGACGTTTGTTCTATACAACTCAGCCTTAGAGTTAATTTTCAACACTCTAAACAAAATTACAAATTTCCTCAGTCACGCCGGTCAATCGAACGCAATCCGACAAAAAACCGATAGGCCTGTTAGTCAACGCCTGTTTTTTGTGATATGAAAATTACACCCATGTCGTAAGTGTGTCGCTGAAACATGAAGCACTAACCTTAGCACGCAGCTCCGGCTGTGTACTGTAACATGGGAGGGATAGGAATGGCGGGGTCAATCAGGGTGAAACTCACTTGAGATTATTACGCAGATAGACGTTACAAATTTTTATTAATTAATTACAAATGAGATGAAGGTCTCCTAGTAAGTATGAAAATACTTGTAGCAGGAGACCCCGCTCTTTCGCAGGCTACGTCACTAGGTACTTATTGAAAAATACATTTTTAATATAAAAAAGGGCTGCATTGCGTGTGTGAATGCGATGGGAATCCTTTTGTGTGAGTCTGCGTGTGCATGTGTAAGTGCGTGCACGTGTGTGTGTGTGTGTGTGTGTGTGTGTATGTGTGTATGTGTGTGTGTGTGTATAAATTCTTAAGTCAAGGTACAAATTGCAACAATGCCTCAGTTTCCTCATAGTTCATTAATTAATGTTAACTACTTTGTTATGGATGTTTTACTTTCATAATATTTCTTACAGTAAATGTCAAGGGTTTATTTACCTGATTGTATATGTGACATGATTATTTTTTTAACTGATGATTTGTGAATGTTGTTTTTGTAAAAAACTTAGGAACAACTATACCATTTCTTTTCTTCATATGGGCTATGTTAGGGTCATATTGTAATTGTTTATGCATTCTTAGAGCAGTGTATAGAATATAAAGTTTTCTCACGGTGAGGACACCAGTAAGAGTATATAATAGTTCAGTGGAGAATCTATATGGTTTAAAATATATTAATTTTAATAAGGACCGTTGTGCTCTTTCCACTTCTAAAATTGAATTTTCCGTCACCGCCCCACATTGAGATGCAATAAATCATGATAGGTTGAGCTAAAGCCATATAATTATATTCTATTTAATATATTTTTTGAGGCAACATGTCTGATAGTTTTAAAAATCCACATCAGTTTCCTGGTTCTACTACTAACCCTAAGGTGTTAAAACCTACCATAGTGACCCACACACCTTATGTGGATCGTGTTCCTGGATCAGCCTGACAATGAGTTTATCGGTGGTCACCATAATCATGCTGAACTGTAAAAATGCTCCTCTCGCAATCGACGGACCTACCACCTTGTGAATGCATGTAATGCAGTTTTAACATCGCTATGATACATAGGTCATATAGTTCGTTACACTGCGTAGGGCACATTCATTATTCTCGGGTCAAGTCGGAGAAATTTGCGTCGGCCATTGTCCATTGAATGACATCAATAAATTAACTATAACCTTTACCTTTTGTAAATCGATAGTATTCATAATTCCAGTTTCAATACACGTGAAATTACATTCATAGACTGATTGACATCCATGGCGCAGCGGGTGAGTAGCCGGCTGTAAAGCGGGAGGCTTCGGGTTCGATCCCCGCACCGATACAAATAAATATGTCGGGAAAAAGATCTCTCGGAGAGAATATAAAGCTCATTTACTCGTATCTATGAGAGGCCATTTATACCTCTCTATGATCATCCGGCATAAGTTCAATAATATCAACACAAAATTGTACAAACTCACATTATGATTATTATGTCAGCTACCTGCAGCGTGCACGCAGCCATTAGCGATGACATCGAACAGTTCTTTAAGTGAGAGCGATTTAAGAGATTATGAAGTAGAAGAATGCAATATAGAGGTTGAGATTCAAAGGAGCAAATCTAATGAGGACGTTTTTAGACCGGAGAAGAGAAAAGAACAAGAGGAGGATGATGGTTGGAAGGTTGTTAATTCGAGAGGAAAAAAATGTAAACAGATGGTAGACAAAATTGAGATTTATTTATCATCCAATGAACCACTACCCAAACAATTTACGTTGGCCAAATTTCTCAAAGAAAATGGAGTTACTGATGTGCAGAGAGTGAAATATGTTAGTCAATACAAGGTGCGACTTGATATGTCGGATGAAATTAGCATTGAGAGGCTGGAGCAGTGTAAAGAAATAACTGGTAAGGGCTGGCGGTTACAAAAGGCTATGGAACAATCCTCTTCGTATGGCGTTATTCGGGATGTGGACAGAGACATGACGAATGAAGAGATATTTAGCAAGATATCATGTCCGAAACCAGCCGAGCTAATCTCTGTATTTCGTTTAAACCGGCGCGCTTCCAATGAGGAATGGACAAGCAGTGAATCAGTACGTCTATGTTTTAAAGGAGCGTTTCTGCCTGCTTACATCTATGTTGACAGTTTGAGAATTAAGGTCGACCCATATATCTTCCCCGTATCGCAGTGTTCGCGATGTTGGAAATTAGGTCATAGAGCAAAGAGATGTCCGTCGAAGAAGATAACCTGCCCTAAGTGCGGAGAAGATCATCCTAACTGTGAGACGACATCTTTTAAGTGCATTAATTGTAATGGATCACACATGTCAATGTTTAAAGGGTGCCCTGCATTCGTAAAAGAAAAAAAGTTGAGAGAAATAATGGCCGAGTTTAATTGTACGTATAGGAGGGCCCTTACAATGTATCCTTCCCCATCTCCTACAGTTGTTTTTCCTAAGGTGGTGGAATCTATCCAAAATTCGGCCTCGGTATCGTCTCCCTTTCAACAACAAGGAAGTATGCCAATTCAACAAAATGAAAGTGACTCTTATGCCAACGCGGTTAAATCGAAAAGAGCCGTACAAGCAAGGGAGAATTTCAAACATTTGCCGCGCCAACCTGAAAAGAAGCAACAGTATCGACGGAATCTGGACCCATTTGAAATGGACTCGTTTCCTAATTCGGGAGCTCCGAATAATTTTGCACAAGAAGCTTCTGTCGAAGAAAGTCATCAAAAAGAGATTAATTTCAGCGAATTGCTGAACAGACTTAGAGAAATCATTTTTATGAGAAGCGCTTCATTTCAAGACAAAGTGAAAAGTATGATAAAATGCTGTGTAGAGTGGATCATCTTAGTTGTAGTGGATAATGTTGCAGAATGGCCTATATTAAAATCAGTTAGATTATTTTATGAAAGATGGCTAATAACAACAGACTGAATCTTAAGTTAACTATACTCCAGTGGAATGCTCAAAGCATTAGACCTAAATTAGTTTCTTTTGAAAATATATTACTTCAGGAGAGTGTCCACATCGCAGTCCTTAGCGAAACTTGGTTACAGTCAAATAGCGATCTTAATGTTAGTAACTATAATATATATCGCAAAGATAGAAATGATGGTTACGGAGGCGTAGCTATCTTTACACATAGATCGATCCAGTCACATAAATATGATGTCCAGACCTCCAACAGCGGAATTGAGATAGTAGGTATTAAGGTTCATAGCTGCCCTCAAATTGAATATATTTTGGCGGTGTACTGTGCACCATCTGTACACACGATTAATCAGGATTGGGACACTTTGTTTTCATTAGTAAATCAGAAAACTTTAATTCTCGGGGATTTTAATGGACACCACAGTAATTGGTCTTATAAAACAGATTTACGAGGAACACAAATCTTTAATACTATTTTAGATCATAGAATCATGACTTTAAATAACGGTGACCCAACGAGAATGAGATTAGTAAATAATCAACTTATTCACACTGCCCCTGATATATCGCTGGTTACCCCCGACTTAGCATTCACATTTGATTGGAAAGTCCTGAATGAGACACTTGGTAGTGACCATTATATAATAAAAATCACTTCTTCAAATCTAAATTTGCCACCGAGGAATATGATCCGTAGAAACTATAAAAAAGCGAATTGGACTGGCTACAAATCTTTATTAGAAAAATTATTTACAAATTTTGAGCACACAGGAAACTTACAAAAACAATATGATAATTTCATTGAATGCTTAAACAAAGCAGCTAATTCACACATTCCTTACATAAAATTTAATACGGCCCCTTGCACTACCTTTTCTCCTAAACCTTATTGGACTGCAGAGATATCTAGGGCAATTGCCATTCGCAGATTAGCGCTTACGAAATTTAAACGAAATCCAACTCCAAATAACTTATCAAAGCTTAGTGACGCTATTCGTGAAGCCCAAAAGTTGATTCGTAAAGAAAAAAGTAAAACTTGGCAAAGTTTTTGCTCTTCAATAGATGGCACTATATCACAGACTGAGATGTGGCAAAGAATGAGGTGGTTCAAGGGCCGTAAGAGCAGTAGGCGTTATATAGAACATGAGATGGCCTCTTCTCTGCTTTCTAGTTTAACTCCCGATTCCATATTGCCACCAAGCCCACCCTTTAGTTCGTATAATCTAAAATTAGAATCGCCAATTTCTAGACAAGAACTTCAACGGTGTATTCCCGCCAAAGATACGTCACCTGGGTACGATAATATCTCATATTCTATGATAACGTACATTCCGGAGAATGGCAAAAATGCTTTGTTACTAATCTATAATGATTTTCTGTTAACTGGATTTGTTCCTACACAATGGCGCGACATCGCGGTTTCCCCTATACCTAAAGCTGGACGTGAGCCCTTGTCTGTTTCGTCTCTCAGACCAATTTCAATGATGTCATGTTTATGTAAATGTTTTCATAATATTTTAAAGAATCGTATAGAATGGTATGTAGAGAAGAATAGAATTTTGTCACCCAATACTACAGGATTTAGAAAATCTAGATGTTCATTGGACAATCTTGTTAGTTTAATTGCTCGTATACAATCTGGTTTTTCGGAAAATAAAGTTACGATTGGTTGCTTTTTGGACATAGATAACGCCTATAATAACGTCAACATAATCTCACTTTTACAAACTATGGATCAAATTGGGGTTGGTTCGAAGATATGTCAGTATCTGTGGAATTTTCTAAAGGAGAGGAAACTAAAGATCTCAACTGGTACTTCGTTTATATGTCGCAATACAGATCGTGGTTTAGCACAGGGAGACCCTCTTTCACCGTTGCTTTTCAATATTGCAACTCTAGATATATGTAAACATATAGCAAGGCATGACATTTTTATTTCACAATATGCCGACGACTTCGTTTTGTACTCCGTATGTAAGACTATAAACGAGGGAGTCTACAAATTACAGTCCTCTTTAGATGCCTTGAGCACATTACTATTCGACATAGGATTAGACATTTCTCCATCAAAAAGTAAAGTATGTTTGTTTAAGAGAGGCCATAAAAACCTACATATCAATTTGTCTATTAACAACGTGCCGTTAGAAGTTGTTGAGAATATTAGATATCTCGGTATGTGGCTGGATCGATCGCTTAAATGGACCAAGCATATTAATCACTTAGTGGAAAAATGTTCAAAATCATTAAATATCTTTAAAGTACTTGTTGGTCCTGGATGGGGAGTTCACCCATGTCATTTGAGACGACTGTATATTTCAATTATTAGATCTAAGCTGGATTATGGTAACTTTTTGTATCATAATGCTCTTAAGGGTAATTTAATCAAATTAGACAAACTACAAAACCAATGTATGCGAGTAATAGGTAATTTTGTGAAGAGTACGCCAATACATGTAATGGAGTGTGAGCTCCATCTACAGCCATTGCATGTGCGTAGATGTTATTTGGCGGGAAGATATTGGTTAAAAGCAAAATCAATTGCAAGCAACGAAATTATCCTTATTGTTAATAAACTTACAGAACTTTCTAAAAATACATATTGGCGACATAAGGATAAACCTTTAATTGTAAAAGCATATGAGTATTTAAACTCTTATCCGATTTATCAAACACAAAAATTAGAACAATTTAAGTTAGACACTTGGGTGACAAATGTGGACATCTCTAGCATAATTAAAGATCGGGTAGACATAGTCGATAAACCTAAACACCAATATGCGAGTTGCGTTTTAAAGGGTATGTGTGAACAATATTTATTCCAAAATTACGAAAATTTTTATAGAATATATACTGATGGATCTTGTGAGAGTAATGGATCCGGGTTTGCTGTCTTTGATGAACAAATCGGTACCTCCATAAAATTTAAATTAAACAACAAACTTTCTATTATGCATGTGGAGTTACTAGCAATATCAGAAGCTTTATCATACATTGAGTCGTTTGAGTCGGGTAAGTATTTAATATTGACTGATTCGAAGAGTGCTCTGCAACATCTGGCTCGGTGCACCTCGAACTTTCGAGGAGCTCCGGTAGCCTACCAAATTTTAGACTCAATAATGAAATTACAAAACAAGATTGTGGTATTGCAATGGGTGCCTTCACATGTGGGGCTAAACGGTAATGAGGAGGTTGATCGCTTAGCGAGGGAGGCAGTCAACGACGGCTTGGCTCATGAGTGTTTGCCATATTATAGGGGTGCATTGCATTTGGTGCGTGGACGGTGTGAGGAGCTGTGGAAGACACATTTCGATGAAAGGTCAGTTACTAAGGGCATATGGTATAAAACGATACAGCCCAGTCTTCCCCGGCGACCTTGGTTCGTTGATGCGCATATTTTGCAGCGCAGCCTTATCGTGACAGCTTTTAGGCTCCGTTCTGGTCACATTCCTTTAAATTGTTTTGCATTCTTAATGAAAAAAAGCGAGTCCGCTAATTGTTCAGAGTGCAAAATAGTTGAAGATGCAACTCACATATTGGCCGAGTGTATCCGGAATGAGACGGAGAGGGCGCTGTTTCTTTTGGAGGGAAACTACAATGTCCTTCAAGTGGGTCTTTTCAATAGTATTTTAGCTGAGCCTATTTCTAAAAAAGCTATAGCACTGTATAAATTGGTTAATTTAGCTTTTAAGCGTAGATAATTGCTTACCTTTGTAATTAATTGTTAAGAACACAGAATGTCGCAACGAGGGTGGCCTGTTCTTCCTTCTTGTTGAACCGAACCCTCTATAAACCAATAAAGATAAAAAAAAAAAAAAAAAAATGATTATTATGTGTTAACCCGACCTCCTCCATCCCCATAGTCGGCCCTTACTCACACACTGTACACAGTGACAATTCACACACAGAGATAAATCACACACAATTATAAGCCACACATAATAACCATAACGACACTTACTTGAGTAACGTTGGGCGAACCTCTATCCTCAGTCACAGCTAGACACAGACCGTCCGTCTCTAATGCGGAGGCGCTGCTTATATTGAGTTTCCCTCCCCAGTACGAGAGTGAAATCAACTGACCAACTATTCAAATCACCCTCAAATAAACAATATCATTGGCGGTACCTTCAATTGACGTAGAATAACGTTATTTAAATAGGTCAATTCAGTGTCCGTATTCTTCATGCTCCGACAAATAAATAATAAATAAATACACCCAGCAGTCACATACATAATCCTGACCCCACAGTAAGATACGAGTCTTGTGTCGTGGGTATCAGGAACTAAAAGACTTTCGGTCTCACAACACCCAGGCCCCGAAACAAATATTTGTGGATCACACAAACATTTGTCTCGGTGCGGGGATCGAACCCGCGGCCTCTCGCTTCACAGCCGACTACTCGCCCACTGCGCCACGGAGGCTGTCTGTGTTGCTTCTGGTTATGGGCATAAACAGAAGCAACACAAATTAGAACTTCGAAGTACCTACCAGCACTGGATTATGCTCGTCACCTCAATCACGGTGTTAAGTCTCATAATGCCCCGTAAATATTTTCTGTTGAGTATATCAAATCAAATCAAAGACTTGGAGTATACAAAAATAATTAACTAACTCTGACCACATTAGCCGGAGATGCCGCGTAGAAAATCGCGAACGAAATTTGCATATGGGTCGAATACAGAATCTCCTTTTATAAGTCGGTTAAAACAGATTAACAACATCACATTACATATCACAACACAAGGTAACATTCGCATAAATGTAAGAAATCATTATTTAAAACAGATTATTTGAGAGACTCCTCGTTTTTGAAGTCAGTTGAAAAACCTTATATATTGGTGGAGCTATTATAAGTGGCAGAAATACGTTGTAGACATTGGTTTTCTAATTTCGTCTTCAGCTCGACTGGGCCGGCTCGACCGGGTTAGTACCATAAGTACCAATGAGTAAAAGTAGTTTCGTACGGCGAGTGAGATTTCGAGAGGCCTAAATCTAGTACCCAAAACTACTCTAAAATCGAACCTACACCAACCTACAACGCAAGCTAAACTCCTCGCCCCTTAGTGTCTCATCCAGTGTTTCCCAACCTTTTTTAGGCCATGCCCCACCTTAACATTTTTTTGTTAAACTTGTCACCGATATCTAGCATTGCATTAAAATAACCCAAAGCGAAAGGTTTAAAGTCGCGTCGATTCCATTTTTAAATTGCCCCCCTGTGGGGCGTGGGCCCCACGTTGGGAAACACTGGTCTAATTCATTTGCATTGAAATTGATATCTCAATTGTTTAATGGACAGTATGTCGCGACTGAGTGCATCGCGTGGACGCATTCGAATACAGTGATTAAGTGAGCGAAAAACTATTTCATTAACCGAGAAGCAGTCCTTACCGACGAAAAATAAAGGAGGTACTCAATTCGCGTATTTTATTATATTTGATTGAATGACGAGACGAGCAAGGCGCTCGCGTGATGGTAAGCGCCACGCCTGCCCATATACAGATGCAACACCACACAGAAAATTAAATTACAAAGCACTGTATGGCACTGAACTACGCTCGTCACCCCGAGACATAAGATGTTAAGTCTCAATGCCCAGTAATTTCATTGGCTTCAATGAAACGCAACAGTGCTTACACACTGTTTATTATTAATATTTGTTTGTTAAAAAGCAGCGATAATTGCTACAGACTGTCGAAACGGAAGTCTATGTTCGGACAAGAGCATTCACCGACGACTTTTTTTTGAGTTACGTGTATATTAATTGTTAATTATCGCTTGCTTTAACGGTGAAGGAAACATCGTGAGGAAACCTACATACCTGAGAATTTGAAGAATTTTGTGAAGTCTGTCAACCCGCATTAGTCCAGCGTGGTGGACTAGGCCTAACCTATCTCATCAGTATAGGTCTGTGCCCAGCAGTGGGACGTGTATAATACAGGGCTAGTATTATTATTATATGACTACACATAATTATATTTTATACAGAGTTTTTTTTTATCCTGGCTCGGCAAAGTGACTACGCTACACCTGATGGTAAGTGTAGCGCAATCCAAGAATAGTGTCGACCAACGACAAACAATGTGTCCATCGCAGGTCGGCAAGATCATGCCGGCCTGCCAAAGGGCCAAGGGGGAGGGGAAGGAAAAAGGGATGGGAAAAGGGTTAGGATAAGGGGGCAAGCCCCCCGGGGAGAACAGGATATACACTGGCTGACCCTGGAACGCGACCCACACAAGGTGGGCCACTATGGCAGGTTTTAGCACCACTGTACGGTGGTCGATATCCTGTCGGATACAAATATCCTCCCACCAGCATACAATACAGAGTGATACAATTTAGATTATTCTTTTTTTACTTCGATAAGATTTAATTTTTTATAACATAAGCCGGTAAACGAGCAAGTGGATCACCTGATGGTAAGTGATCTCAACTGCCCATGTACAATACCAGAAGAATCATGAACGCATTGGCGATCTTAAAGGAAAGGGATAATTAGGGATTGGGAAGGGGTGGGGGATCTGGGCCTCCGGATATCGAAATCACTCACCATACGAAACGCAGCAGCAAGTCGCTACTTTACGTCGGTTTTCTGTGAGACAGTGGTAACGACCCGATCAAGTAGACAAAACTGTCTACAGCGTGGCTTTATTACTCACAAAATACCTCAAAATTTATATCATTAAAATTTAAAGAAGAAATTCCAACCCTAAGGGGGTGAAATGTTAAAACATCGTCATTCATGCTACGATTTTGATGATTCATTAAAAATAGTAAAATAAAAATCTTTTAACAAAAATAACTGAAATGCTTAAAAATTGAGTGTTAAGTCGGCTTTAGTTTTACAATTATAAATTATTTGTAGTTTCTTTACATAGGGTTGATAATGCCGCCGTCAGTACCAGAATTCTACGCGGGGAAGAATATCTTCATCACCGGAGGAACCGGCTTCGTGGGGAAGGTAAGCTTAATACTTATCTTTACACAGTATAAAATAAAGTCCGCTGTCTGTTCGCTTAGATCTTTTAAACTATTCAACGGATTTTAATGCAGTTCTCAGTAATACATAGAGCGATTCATGAGGAAGATTTATATGTATAATACATACATATTATGGTACAGAAATGCCGAATAATTCAAAGATTTGTAATATGATGTCGTAACAAATATATTTTTACCCGTGCAACGCTGCCACGGGTCCATAGTATGGACTAAAATAATAGAGTATCTACTGTCTGTATACACATTCGAACATCACGTATAACTGGCTAGACTTAAAACATAAAAATAATACAATAATATACTCTACTAGCTTTTCCTCGCGGCTCCGCCCGCGTGAACAGCATTCATCCAGGGCCCCATCTGTCTCTGTAGATAAATTCATCAGAATCAGTTCAGTGATTTAGGCGTAAAAGCGTAACAAACAAACTTACATTCGTATATACTTTCACCCCCTTTTTCATCCCTTATTAAATAAAATTTCCAAAATTCTCGAAACACGTATATATTTGTTTTACGTCAAATCATAACCGAAATACAACATTTTGTTTAATTAACTTTCAAAATGACGGACTTTCATACATATTATCATCCCCTATTTTGACCCCTTTGGGGTGGAATTTTCTAAAATCCTTTCTTAGTGGGTGCCTACATAACAAAATGAATATACAGTCCGAATTTCATGCTTGTAGTCTTGATAGTTTGCGCTCGGCGATGATGAATAAGTCAGTCAGTCAGGACATGTTATTTTATAAGTATAGATAGATAAAAGTTTTTGTTTATTCCATAAATAGACTAGTTGGTGCTGGTGGTGGTAAGATATTTGTATGTAGAATAGCAACCACCGTAGTAGTAGTTGTAGTTCAACCTTCATTCTGATTGGCTCATTTGTGGGATCCATAGGGAGAATCCAAAGATATTTTTTTTGAATCATCCGTCACTAGTACGACGAGGCAATAGGTATTTAATAACTTTTTATGTGGTAATACAGTCCCTGGTAGAGAAGCTACTACGCAGTTGTCCAGATGTGAACTGCATCTATTTACTGCTGCGGCAGAAGAAGGGATCCTCCAGCGAAGAACGACTCCGGGATCTTTGCAATAACAAGGTATTATAGTAGTCTATGTATCATCATCATCAGCCACAGGACGTCCACTGCTGAACATAGGCCTCCCGCAAAGATTTCCAGCCCGACCTGTTGGAAGCGGCCTGCATCCAGCGACTTCCTGCGACCTTTATCTATGTATAAACAATTTTAATTTGTTTTTTTAAGCATCGGCTGGCTAATGAGCAAGTGAGTCACCGGATTTCTTATTCTTATTACCATCTTAATAACAGCCTCCGTGGCGCAGTGGGAAATACGTGCAATATACCTTATGAGTGGTAGAGCCACGCTGTAGACAGTTTTGTCTACAGCACGAATGGGCCGGCTCCACCGGGTCGTTACCACTGTCTCACAGAAAACCGACGTAAAATATTGGCTTGCTGCTACGTTTTATGCGATGAGTGAGATATCCGGAGACCCAAATCCCCTCCCCCTTTTTTATGAGAGTCGGGGAGACAGAGCAAGCAGGCCACGCTGAGTTTGTTGTGAGACAATGCTGCCCCGGTCGAGCTGGCCCACTCCTGGTACAAGTATTGTCTAGAGCTTGTCTCCTACCCGCAATCTCCATTTTCTTTCCTATAAAGTTGACTTGCACCTATAATTCTCTTGGCATTATGGGTGTTTATATACGACGGAGATCACCACCACTACGTTGCTAGTTTTCTGTCTCTGCTATAAAATTTGTTTTCTTTTTACGGCATAGGCCGGCAAACGAGCAAGTGGGTCACCTGATGGTAAGTGATCTCCACCGCCCATGTACGCCCACCACCAGAAGAATCATGGGCGCGTTGCCGACCATAAAGGAAAGGGATAATTAGGGATAGGGAAGGGGAGTGGATTTGGGCTTCCGGATATCTCACTCACCGTACGAAACGCAGCAGCAAGCCGCTACTTTACGTCGGTGTTCTGTGAGACAGTGGTAATGACCCGGGCGAGCCAGCCCGTTCATGCTGTAGACGAAACTGTCTACAGCGTGGCTCTACCACTCACAAACTTATGGTATACTTCCATTGCCCTTACCTCTTCCATTGCCATTGCCAAGCCCTGATATATTGCAGGTGTTCGAGCTACTCCGTCAGCAGAATCCGGAGTCTTTCAAGAAGCTGCGTCTAGTTGCAGGAGACATCACTGTAGACGGCCTTGGCCTGTCAGATCGCGACCGTGAGGAACTGAGAGATCAGTGTCATATTGTGTTCCACAGCGCTGCTTGTGTCAGGTATTTAAAATAATACTAGTATTTAGCCCTGTATTATACATGTCCCACTGCTGGGCACGGGCCTCCTCTACTGAATGAGAGGAGTTAGGCCTTAGTCCACCACGCTGGCCTAATGCGGGTTGGCAGACTTCACATACCTTCGAAAAATCTTATCGAGTTCTCAGGTATGCAGGTTTTTTTAATGTTTAGTTCACTGTTAAAGCAAGCGTTAATTAACAATTAATATACACGTAACTTAGAAAAGTCATGCATGCTCTTGGGGCTGGTTTCGAACCTGCGACTTTCGTCTCGACAGTCCCTACCACTCCTAGCTGAGCCATCGCCGCATTTCTAACCTGCTTCAGCTTTTCTATTGTGTAGATGGGCAGACGAGCATGCGATCCACTCTGATGGTTAACAGTCACCGCCACCCATGGACTTCAGCAATGCCACTTTAATAATTTGATAATATCAAAGCTGTTCTAGTGTCGCTTTATTGATGTAGTAGCAGCATACTTGGGCTGAGATCTCAATTCCCATGGCAAGTAATCAAATTGACTCATTTTTCCGTGTGTCTGCTGTCTTTATTTATAAGCTGGCCTAATCGGGATAGTTCTTCGTAGTTTCGTCTAAAAAAAAATCTTTTCAGCCATTGACAAATTAAATATATAGTTAGCTGTTAAGTTTTATTTTAATTTTTATTAATCTTTGCGAACGGTTTTTATAAAATTGTCGTCGGGTATATACGCCTAAAATCGTATAAAAGAGTGGCGCACGACTCGACAGGGACAGTTCGCATTCAGACGTCGCGTAGTAACGACCGTCGCGGTCGTTATTATCGTAGTCAAGCCTTTTACTTGGTTGACCGTTACAGTAGTAGTAATTCTGTCGTAGTTATCATACTAAGTGTGAGTATATAAGTGCATTTAAAGTAAAGCCTACAATTGGTTACTCCTGACACGGGTTTGTTCCCTGTGAATAGAATAAATTGGTTTAAAGTGATCATGTTATTAGTGACCTATTATTTTTATTACTCATCTCACATTAAATTCCTTAATTATTGTGTCCTATTATTTTTATTATTCATCTCACATTAAATTCCTTAATTCAGAAGTGGGATAGGCTCCGCAGCCTATCATCATCTTCTTGACAGTTGAATTTTCAAGGCATTACTTAATAGCTAATGCTGGAACTTTAAATGCACTTGTGTTGGTAACTACGCGATATGTCTCGGTAGCTGCGCGATGAACTACGACTATCTACGAGTGGTTTGAATTTATCCATGGACGATAATGGACGAATTCTACTGATGTGGCACCGGCGCGGGTATGGAGTGCAAGATATTGGTGCGCAAGAGTTCCCGATCGTTGGACCGTATAACGCCGTACCCACGGTGTGATGGTTTACCCGTACGGCTTACACAGCCGCCTTGCGGGACGACTGTGATCGGATATATTTACGAGTATTGAGTATAACAAGAATTTGGTGAGTCCGTTCCAGTTTATGTAATTCTGGCATAAAAGTAATTTGCAGTACCTACGGTTTTATAAAATTGTTTTGATGACGGGGCGACACGGATTTCTCTATGGAGCAATGCTGTGTACCCATCGTGCGCTAAATGCCTAATGAAAGGGATTTACTATTTTGTAGACGTGAACTATTTGAACGTCGTTTAAATGACGTTTGCTGCAAGTTACTGTAACCGTAAGAGGTTGGACACTGGCTGCAATGCTGCCTGATGTCCTAGAAAATTGGATTCTGACCATGTTTGTTTTGCGGACTTACTGGGGGCGTATACCTTGTGGACATATTCCGTTGTAGGATATGTCAGACATGATCATATTATGCGGAACTGCTGAACTCGAAACAGTTCAACCTTTTTTATAAAACTTATTTCCGCCTGCTTTCTCGTTTTCGTGATTGTTTTCAGAAGCAGTGGTGACGAGTGGTGCTGGGCGCCGCTTGTCGAGACGCGTGTGGTGGAGCCATCTGCCAGCGTCGAGCAGCAGCCGTCTGTCAGCGTTTGCTGCTCCACCGGCGTCTGTCGCCTAGCGTATGTCGCACCACCGGCGTCTGTCGCCTAGCGTATGTCGCACCACCAGCGTCTGTCGCCTAGCGTATGTCGCACCCGGCGTGTGTCGCCTAGCGTTTGTCGCACCCGGCGTGTGTCGCCTAGCGTTTGTCGCACCATCGATGTACACTCTTAGTTCTTGGGTCATGTGAGCTGGTCCTAAGGTATGTGGGTGACAGGCGAATGCCTTCCCCTTGAAGATACCTTCTGTACTGGCGGCGCAGGCTAGGAGTGTCCATGAGGTAGTGTTTTAAGACGTTGTGCGCTTGCCTCCGGGCAGCTAACTAAAGGTATCAGCCGATAAACGTGCCCTCGCAATTTTGCAGCTGCTATAGTGTGTCATATGGCAGTGTGTGGGGAGTGACGGAAGTCCGGATTCTGTCATTCACGATACACTGAGATTTATTCGTGTTATGTCCGAAGCTATTAGATGTTTAATCAATTACATTTGTTACTCACGAAACCCTTTTCTGTGGGCGCTTGAGTGCACGCTTGAGCCCATAGTAATAGTTTGTTACTTCATAAAGAAGTTATGCTCCGGACACACACGAACCTGTATAACCATTTTTCTCCGTGTGTTTTTCCTTATGTTGCAGATACGAGGTTGTCGCACCACCGGCGTCTGTCGCCTAGCGTATGTCGCACCACCGGCGTCTGTCGCCTAGCGTATGTCGCACCACCGGCGTGTGTCGCCTAGCGTATGTCGCACCCGGCGTGTGTCGCCTAGCGTATGTCGCACCACCGGCGTCTGTCGCCTAGCGTATGTCGCACCACCGGCGTCTGTCGCCTAGCGTATGTCGCACCACCGGCGTATGTCGCCTAGCGTATGTCGCACCACCGGCGTGTGTCGCCTAGCGTATGTCGCACCCGGCGTGTGTCGCCTAGCGTATGTCGCACCCGGCGTGTGTCGCCTAGCGTTTGTCGCACCCGGCGTGTGTCGCCTAGCGTTTGTCGCACCATCGATGTACACTCTTAGTTCTGGGTCATGTGAGCTGGTCCTAAGGTATGTGGGTGACAGGCGAATGCCTTCCCCTTGAAGATACCTTCTGTACTGGCGGCGCAGGCTAAGGGTGTCCATGAGGTAGTGTTTTAAGGCGATGTGCGCTTGCCTCCGGGCAGCTAATTAATGGCATCAGCCGACTCACGTGCGCTTGCCTCCGGGCAGCCGCTGTGCTGGTTTTCTTACAGCTACTGTTCACCACTCGGTGTGCAGAAATACGAGGTTTAAGGCCGGCTTGAGGAGCTCGCTTTGTACATCTGGTGCTGGGCGCCGGATATCGCGACGCGCAGCAGCCGTCTGCTGGTGACGGGCAGCAACAGTCTGCCAGCGTCGGGCAGCAGTCCGCTGCACGCCCTGCTGAAGACATCTAAGGACTGATGTGTATCCATGGTGAACCAATTCTCGTTTGTTTTATTTCTAAAAGTAAAATTAATGTCGAATCCCAAGCTAGGATTCATATTAAGCTTTTTAACTTGAAATGTTCACAAAGGCTATCCCAGCAGTGACTGTTTAAATTAGTCAGGATTGGTCGAAGCGGTGCATAAAGCGCAGCTAATATGTTGCTGAAATTTTGTAATATTAGAAAGTGTCGCATGGGTATACCCATGGTACGATCAAATTACAGCCAACATCCGCAACGCAGCGGATAGCCATCATTATAGCGGTTGCGAATTGAGAGACTACGGGTTCGATTCCCGCACCCAAGACAACTGTTTTGTTGTGTGACTATGAGCTATGTGATTCTGCCGTGTATTTTTGTTACCCAGGAGGTGCGAGATGCTCGTTGGGTGCGTCATGCAGGCAGATGGAAGCTGTGGAGTGCAACGACTGAGCAGCAACCCAGGGGTTTTTGAAGAATACACCACAGCGTGGGTAGTACGGAGTGGTATTAAGAGCCGGCTCCGTCTAGAAACGAATCATTTGCATTGTATTCTTCTAAACTCACTGTCTGTTCTGTAAATACCTAGTGTGCTCGGGACGCGCACGCGTCAGGAGAGGCCGAGTTAGGTGTTAAGTTTTATTTTAATTTTTATTAATCTTTGCGAACGGTTTTTATAAAATTGTCGTCGGGTATATACGCCTAAAATCGTATAAAAGAGTGGCGCACGACTCGACAGGGACAGTTCGCATTCAGACGTCGCGTAGTAACGACCGTCGCGGTCGTTATTATCGTAGTCAAGCCTTTTACTTGGTTGACCGTTACAGTAGTAGTAATTCTGTCGTAGTTATCATACTAAGTGTGAGTATATAAGTGCATTTAAAGTAAAGCCTACAATTGGTTACTCCTGACACGGGTTTGTTCCCTGTGAATAGAATAAATTGGTTTAAAGTGATCATGTTATTAGTGACCTATTATTTTTATTACTCATCTCACATTAAATTCCTTAATTATTGTGTCCTATTATTTTTATTATTCATCTCACATTAAATTCCTTAATATATCTTTAATTATTGACAGTCTCCGTGGAGCACCGGGCAAGTAGCCGGCTGTGAAGCGAGAAGCCGCGGGTTCGATCCCCGCACCGAGACAAATCTTTGTGTGATCCACAAATATTTATTCCGGGGTCTGGGTGTTGTGAGACCGAAAGTCTCTCGTAGTTCCTGATATCCACGACACAGGACTCGTGTCTTACTGTGGGATCAGGACTATGTACGTGACAGTTGGGTGTATTTATTTATTAATTACTAGATGACCCGGTGGACTTCGTATCACCTACATATATTTGTGTAAAATTTGTCCTGTCCCTGTCCTGTCCCCGTCCTGTCCCCGTCCTGTCCCCGTCCTGTCCCCGTCCTGTCCCCGTCCTGTCCCTGTCCTCTGTCACTGTCCTGTCCCTCTTCTGGCCCTGCCCTGTCCCGGCCCTCTCCCTGTCCTGTCACTGTCCTGTCCCTGTCCTGTCCCTGTCCTGTCCTGTCCTGTCCTGTCCCTGTCCTGTCCCTGTCCTGTCCCTGTCCTGCCTCTATCCTGTCCTGTCCCTGTCCTGGCCTGGCCTGTCCTGTCCTGTCCTGTCCTGACCCTGTCCTGTCCTGTCCCTGTCCTATCTTATCCCTGTCCCTGTCACTGTCATGTCCCTGTCCTGTCCTGTCCTATCCTGTTCAATCCCTGTCCCTGTCCTGTCCTGTCCCTGTCCCGTCCCTGTCCCGTCCCTGTCCCGTCCCTGTCCAGTCCCTGTCCCGTCCCTGTCCCGTCCCTGTCCCGTCTCTGTCTCGTCCCTGTCTCGTCCCTGTCCCGTCCCTGTCCCGTCCCTGTCCCGTCCCTGTCCCGTCCCTGTCCCGTCCCTGTCCCGTCCCTGTCCCGTCCCTGTCCCGTCCCTGTCCCGTCCCTGTCCCGTCCCTGTCCCGTCCCTGTCCCGTCCCTGTCCCGTCCCTGTCCCGTCCCTGTCCCGTCCCTGTCCCGTCCCTGTCCCGTCCCTGTCCCGTCCCTGTCCCGTCCCTGTCCCGTCCCTGTCCCGTCCCTGTCCCGTCCCTGTCCCGTCCCTGTCCCGTCCCTGTCCCGTCCCTGTCCCGTCCCTGTCCCGTCCCTGCCCTGTCCCTGTCCTCTCCCTGTCCCTGTCCCGTCCCTGTCCTGTCCGACCTGTCATCACGGCAAGCTTCGCAACGCCAACAATCCGGTTTATACCTGCGCTTATAGATGTTTCACATAAAAAAGACATCAAGTGTTTCATACCCAGGAACAGTTTGTACTGGAAAATTAAGTTGTCGTTTTTAGTGTTTTCCTTTCATCATCATCAGCCACAAGACGTCCACTGCTGAACATAGGCCTCCCCCAAAGATTTCCAGACCGACCTGTTGGAAGCGGCCTGCATCCAGCGACATCCTGCGACCTTTATCAGGTCGTCTGTCCACCTTGTAGGTGGACGTCCAACGCTGCGCTTGCCAGTACGTGGCCTCCATTCCAGAACCTTTCTGCCCCATCGGTTATCGGTTCTGCGAGCTATGTGGCCTGCCCACTGCCACTTCAGCCTGCTAATCCGCTGGGCTATGTCGGTGACTTTCGTTCTTCTACGGATCTCCTCATTTCTGATTTGATCACGTAGAGAAACACCGAGCATAGCTCTCTCCATAGCTCGCTGAGTGACTGTGAGCCGTCTTATACGGCCCATATTCAGAGGCCACGTCTCAGTGCCGTATGTCATCACTGGTAACACACATTGGTCGAAGACTTTGGTCTTCAGGCACTGAGGTATTTTGGACGAGAAGACCTTGCCAAGTTTCCCGAACGCTGCCCACCCGAGCTGGATTCGACGATTGACCTCTCTCTCGAAGTTGGACCTGCCTAGTTGGACTACTTGTCCTAGATAGACATATTCGTCGACAACTTCGAGAGATGAGCTTCCAACAGTAATCGGGGTGGGCACAACATGGACATTCGACATGACCTTCGTCTTGTCCATGTTCATCCTGAGGCCCACCCGTTGAGAAACTCTGTTGAGGTCTTCGAGCATTGTACTCAGGTCTTCCAGCGATTCCGCAAGGACCACGATATCGTCGGCAAAGCGGAGGTGAGTCATGTACTCGCCATTTATGTTGATGCCGAATCCTTTCCAGTTCAAGAGCTTGAAGGCATCTTCCAGCGCGGCAGTAAAGAGTTTAGGAGAAATAACATCTCCCTGTCTCACGCCTCTCTGTAGTGGAATAGCCTTCGTACTCTGTTCTTGTACTCGGACCGACATGGTGGCGTTGTTGTACAAGCACCTCAACACTTCGATATACCGATAGTCGATGCGGCACCGCTGGAGAGCCTGCAGCACCGCCCAGGTCTCGATCGAATCAAAGGCTTTCTCATAGTCCACAAACGCTAAGCAAAGTGGCAAGTTATACTCCTCGGTTTTCTGTATAACTTGCCGCAGCGTATGAATGTGGTCTATGGTACTATAACCTTTTCGGAAACCGGCTTGTTCGGGAGGCTGGAAGTCATCTAACTTGCGCTCGAGACGATTCGTGATAACTCTCGAAAACAACTTATACACATGGCTCAGGAGCGAGATGGGCCTGTAATTCTTCAACAAGGTATTGTCGCCTTTCTTGAAGAACAGTACCACCGCACTCCTGTTCCATGCCTCAGGCGTTACGCCCTCGAGCAGAACAGAATTAAAAAGTCTCTGAAGGACTTTTAGTACCGGCGATCCGCCCGCTTTCAGAAGCTCTGCAGTAATTCCGTCCTCGCCCGGCGCCTTGTTGTTTTTAAGCTGTCCGAGGGCCATCCGAATCTCGCACAAGCTGATGTCCGGGATGTCTTCGCTGTAGTGCCGAACCAGCTCGGCTCTTGGGTCAGCCGAGCAGGTAACGGGTTTGGCAACCGAGGTATAAAGCTGTCCGTAGAAGCTCTCGATCTCTCTCAACACCTCTGCCTTGGTCGATGCTACACTGCCATCTTCCGTCTTCAGCTTTGTCATTCGGCTGTGCCCAATAGACAGGTCCTTAGCAAACACTTTGGAGCCTTTGTTCTGCTCGATCGTCTCCTTTATGCTCGCAGTGTTGTGAGCACGGACGTCGTGTCGCAAGGATGTCCATATTCGTCTATTGAGCTGCCGATATGCCTCAGCGTCATCGGAAGACTGCAGCGCCATAGATCGACGTTCGGCCATGAGCTCGAGCGTCGAGATCGAGAGTTTCTGAGGTCGATTTTTACGACGGGGTCTAAAGAATTTAGAACCCACCGTGTGGACAGCTTCTACCAACCCGTCGTTGATTTCGTCCACAGTTACGCAGCTATCTAGGCAAGAGAAGCGGTTTGCTAATTCAAGCTGAAAGCTCTCGGGGTTTTGAATATGGGCGCGAGTAGGGCGGAGCGTAGACTTCATCAAGCGACGTCTTTCTACCTTGACGTCGATACTCAATGTGCCCCTTACCATTCGGTGATCACTTCCGGTTTTCACCCTGTTGATCACAGAGACATCATTGAGTATCCGTCTCTTCGTCGTCAAGATGAAGTCTATCTCGTTCCTTGTAGAACCATCCGGACTCATCCAGGTCCATTTCCTGTGAGGCGGCTTCTGAAAGAAAGAGTTCATTGCGAACAGTCCCTCTTTCTCCAGGAAATCGGCCAGCCTTTGTCCCCTGGGGTTTCGTTGCCCATATCCAAATTGCCCCACTCTCAGCTCCTCCTCTCTTCTCTTGCCCAGTTTTGCGTTGAAATCCCCCATAACAACATTGAAGTAGGTTTCGGAGGTGTGTATGGCCCGACTAATGTCGTCATACATCTCCTCTACTTCCTCATCTGGGTGTGTCGAGGTCGGCGCATATACCTGTATGACCTTCAATGAATATCTCTCACATATTCTGAGTATAAGGTATACTACCCTGCTCGACACACTTTCGATGGCGACGATGTTGTTAACGAGGGACTTGTGGACGAGAAATCCGACACCACCTCGAGACTGTTGATCGCCACCCCGGTAGTAGAGTAGGTTACCAGACTTGAGGATTATCGTGTCCTCCCCGTTCCTTCGGACTTCTGATAATCCCAAGATGTCCCATCGTAACCTACTCATTTCTTCTTCCAGCTCAAGGATCTTCTCGTCAGTCCTCAAAGTGCGAATGTTGTGTGTTACCAGGGCCAGTCGTCGTCGGGGGTGGTAGCGGGATCTTACCCGGGGATTCTTAGCACCCCCTGCCCCGCCGTTACCGTAGCTGCTACCAGAACTAGGAATAGCGGGGCTGCCGGGGACTGGGGGCCTGGTTTTGGTCTGTAATTTCATTGGGGGGGTTTTGCCATTACTCGCCACGCTTGGCAGGCGGGTTGGCGAGCGCAGAGGCGTAGCTTCTTGCGCTGAAGATGCTGCTGCCCATCATCAGCCTGTTGCATTTAGCTACGCCATTAATACGATGGTTATACCGCCATCAGCCGGTCGCCAGAGCCTCGTCCGTTGACCAGCAGGGTGCACCACGGGCAGGTGAGGTTGGCTTGGGGTCCGGAAGATGGTGGTTGGACCCCCTTACACCCCTCCTTTACTTATTATTTATGTTACTCATTTTTTCTCACCGGGTAAACCTTCCCTGAACTTCCACAAATATTTCAAGATCAGAATTAGCCAAATCGGTACAGCCAGTCTCGAGTTTTGGCGAGACACACGCACAGCGATTCATTTTTATATATATAGATTGATGTCAAGGGTTTTAATGGCTAAGTTGTTTACATGAAGGTTCGATCAGAAGCTGAAGGATGCCATCAGCATGAACACGACGGGCACGCTCCGAGTCCTCACTTTAGCTGAGACCATGAAGAATTTAGAGGTACGGTGTATATTAAAGCAAACGTTAAACAAATATGTGTGTCTGAAGGTAAGTGATCTCCATGGCCCAAGCATACCCGCAAAAAATCATAGATGCCAGATAAAGTACAGGGATTTGGGTCTGCAGAAATTGCACGCACCTTACGAAATGTAACAGCATGTGTTCACTTCACGTCGGTTCTCTGGGTACTAGCCCGGTCAAGCCGGTCTATTCAAGCTGTCGACAAAACTGTCTACAGTGTGATTAAAGGAAGGGAAGTATTGATGAGAAGGTGTAAGGTTTCACAAGCGTCGCAAACTAGAGATCACTGCTAGAAACTTTATTTTAACTTATTACATCCCTCGTATGCGAGAGTCCATCTGGCGAGGTACTACCCCTTTGTCTATTCTTATCGCGTTGTGTAAATATCGTATTCCGGTTTGAAGGATACTGAGCATTATAAAACTTAGCATTGTATATCTGAGGGTGACAAGCGCAGTACAGTGCCATGCGGTTCTAATGCAAAGTTCTGAGTGATATTGCTCCTGTTCTTGAGCAGACGCTTTGCCATCAGGCGAGCTACTTGTTCTTTTTTTATAGCATAGGCCGGCAAACGAGCAAATGGGTCACCTGATGGTAAGTGATCCCACCGCCCATGTACGCCCACCACCAGTAGAATCATGGGCGCGTTGCCGACCTTAAAGGAATGGGATAATTAGGGATTGGGAAGGGGATTTGGGCTTCCGAATATCTCACTAACCGTACGAAACGCAGCAGCAAGCCGCTACTTTACGTCGGTTTTCTGTGAGACAGTGGTAACGACCCGGTTGAGCCAGCCCATTCATGCTGTAGAAAAAACTGTCTACAGCGTGACTCTACCATTCAAGAAAGTGGTGAGTGATGTTGCTCCTGTTCTTGAGCAGGTGCCTTGCCATCAGGCGAGCTACCTTGTCTCCTCATTCAGGGTAATAAAAACAATGTTATCGCCAGTCGTTCGTGCACGTGTCGACGGCGTACTGTCGGTGCGAGCTGCCCCAGCTGTGCGAGCGTCTGTACCGCGCCGCGCACGCGCCGCGCCGGCTCATGGAGCTCGTCGACTGGATGGACGAGGACACGCTGCACTACCTGGAACCCAAGTCAGTACGCCTTATTACAAGACAATGTCATCTCGATACTAATTATAGGAAGAAGCGAAATCCAAGTATATTGTTTGTCAATTAGTTGGTATATGACCTAAGGCCTGTAGGCCTAGTACAAGTTATGATAATTTTTTAAAACGATGACCATAAGCACTGTTTTCATCTATATCTATATAAAAATGAATGTTTGTCTGTATGTCCTACTAATATTATAAACGCGAAAGTTTGTAAGTATGGATGGATGGATGTATATTTGTTGCTCTTTCACGTGAAAACTACTGAATGGATATTAATGAAACTTTACCATAATATAGCTTATACATCAGAATAAGACAAAGGTTACTTTTTATCCCGGACAAAGCACATCATGCGGGCGGAGCCGCGAGCAAAAGCTAGTCCTTTATAAAATCGTAAACTATGGATTTGATCATGTGATGATCTTTAGCAAAGTTGTTGTGCATGAGCCACGAAGGTTTCCACTGTTAGACTACTTTTATCCCGGAAAAAGCAGATCACGCGGGCGGAGCCGCGAGAGACAGCTAGTTGCTACATATTAATAAATTATTTCATTTTATTTCAAACTATTTCATTTCATGAGCTTCTTTATTACAGATTAATACGATCAGAGCCCAATACATACTCCTACACGAAGGCGGTGACAGAGGATCTGGTGGCAGAGTTCAGCGGCAAGTTTCCCATCGCTATCGCTCGACCTTCTATAGGTAAGTGCTGACGGCTTGTACGCCGCGTACTGGCAGTCATAAAACACTGCCACTAATACATGAACCACTAATACTTGCTGTATGCATAGATGTGTTAGAGTGCTGTGTGAGTACCATACTGTAGACAGTTTTGTCTACAGTATGAATAGGCCGGCTCAACCTGGTCGTTTTGTTTTTTTACCCGCGCACGACAAAGTGACTGCACTACACCTGATGGTAAGCGTAGTCCAATCCAAAAAACCAGCGACCACCAACAAACAGAGAGTTTATTGGTGGTCCCCAGAATCATGTCGGCCTGTATAAATGCTTCTTCCCTCTCCAAAGAGGAATCGAGGGGCCTGCGACAAGACAGGTGGATGACCGATGCAGGCACAGTGATACAAAGATGTACCCCTATACCCGCCCCAACCAACCATTAAGTCATGTCGCAAGCCCCTCGTGAGAACCTGATATACACTAGTTGTATGCATAGATGTGTTAGAGTGGTAGAGCCACACTGTACACAGTTTGGTCTTCATGAATGGGCCGGCTCAACCAGGTAGTTGCCACGGACTCGCAAGAAACCGACGTAAAGTAATGTGCTGCTAAGTGTCGTACGGTGAGTGAGATATCCCGAGACCCAAATCTCCCTCTCCTTCCCAATCCCTTAATTATCCATTCCCTTTAAGGTCGGTAACGTGCCTATGATTCTTCTAGTATTGTAGGCGTACATGGGTGGTGGAGATCACTTACCATCAGACATACTTGCTCGTTTGCCAGTCTATGCTATTAAAAAATACTTTGGTTTGAGCTATCGCTCTTCTATGTTTAAAGAAAATATGTTCAGTTATCATCAGCATTGTTTAACTCCATATTTGTATTCACCAGTAACGGCTGCGTGGAAGGAGCCCATCCCTGGATGGGTGGATAATCTGAATGGACCTACAGGACTCGTCATTGCCAGTGGAAAAGGTGAAAAATTTCCTAAATTATAGCTTTATTAGAATTATAGCTTTATCAGACAAGCTGATAAAGATCGCAGGAAGTCGCTGGCTGCAGGCCGCTTCCAACAGGTCGGTCTGGAAATCTTTGGGGGAGGCCTATGTTCAGCAGTGGACGTCTTGTGGCTGATGATGATGATGATGATGATTGTGATAGCATTATTCTCATAAATGCCGAGGCGAGCATGCCGCTCGCTTGTCAACACGCTTGCCCAATAAATAACAAAGCCCAAAACAATTGCCTAACTTGAGTCATGTTGCTTGCAATCCTGAACTTTGAATTACAAAGCACAGAGTTAAGGGTTTATGAGTGGTAGAGCTTGTTGTAGACAGTTTTGTAAACAGCATGAATGGACCAGCTAGACCGAATTATTACCACTGTCTCAGAGTAAATCGATGTAAAGACCGTAAAATTGTTTACACTGTCTTGTTTCGGTTTGAAGGACATTGAAGTCAGTGACATTACTGGGCATTATGAGACTTAACATTTTATGTCTCAGGGTCTCACTCTTCGCCGAGCTTATTTCCGTCCCAAGATGTGATGGGGACGAGTCTAACGCTATTTTCAAGGTCTCAAATAAAGTATGATCCTCATTTCAATGACCTCGTCTCTAAATAAGGTGTTCGTGTTATAGAGGTGAATCCAAGGTTGGACTGCGGAAATACTAGCATAGAATATAAATTAAATTGATCAGATTTACCTAGGTAGTAGGTCCCTCGTATGCGAGAGGCCGTCTGGGTTGGTACCACCGCGCCGTCTATTTCTGCCGTCAAGCAACAGTGTGTAAGCACTGTTGTGTTTCGGTTTAAAGGACGTTGAAGCCAGTGTAATTACTGGGTATTGCGAGACTTAACATCTTATGTCTCGGGGTGACGAGCGTAGTTCAATTCTGGAAAGTCAATGTCTGGACATTAAAAGAGGCCATAACCCATGAGTCTGTTTCGGCATTTCTTCTCATGGCTAGCCATAAAATGCCGATAAAAGATAAAAATTAAAGGAATTTAGTATAAAGAATGTCTACATGTAAAAGTGATATTTATGATCCAGTTTGCAGAATAAATGACTTGAATTTGAATTTGAATGGAGTGGAAAATAAAAACCGCGATAAAATCCGTTTAAATCAGTTTTATTTCAATTAATGAGTGTTTATTATTACAGGTGTAATCCGTACAATGCACTGTGAGCCGTCGTATACGGCGGACGCCATTGCTGTCGACGTGGTGGTCAACGCGTGTATACTCATCGCGTATGTCACGGCGATAGACAAGTGAGTATCGGCCAGTACTTCTTTTTTAAACCAGATCTCGGTAATGGAGCAAGGGGTCAGGGGGGATAATTGATCTCGACCGCCCGTGAAAATCTAGACATACAAAACTTCCACGTTATTAATTTATTTTTTATCCGAGAACGGCAAAGTGACTGCACTAGACTTGATGGTAAGCGTAGTGCAGTCTAAAAAACCAGCGACCACACTAACAAACAATGAGTTTATCGGTGGTCACCAGAATCAAGCCCGCCTAAATGCTTCTTCGCACTCCGAAGAGGGAAGAAGCAAATCGAGGGATCTGCAACAGGACAAGCGGATGACCGATGCAAGCACAAGGGCACAAGGATGTACCCCTGTGGGGGTACATCCCCAACCAACCATCAAATCATGTCGCAGGCCCCTCGGGAGAATCGGATATACACTGGCTGATCCTGGAACGCGATCCACACTCGTTGTGTGGGTCACTATGGCAGGTTTTAACACCATGTGTACGGTGGTCGCTATCCAGGCGGGTATGAATGAATATCCTACCACCAGCAGTAATTTTAATCATTCGTGTATTACGATCGATAACACCTATCACATCCCTATGAATTAAGTGATGTGCGCGAGCGAGATTAACAATGCTGAAGTGAGACAAAAGCTTAGATGTTTATCATTAAGTGTTGCCCTAACATGTTATTGGAATGTCGACATGTTACTCATTCAATAAATAAATACACCCAACAGTCACACACATAGTCCTGACCCCACAGTAAGATACGAGTCTTGTGTCGTGGGTATCAGGAACTACGAGAGACTTTCAGGCTCATAACACCTCATAACAGACCCCGAAATAAATATTTGTGGATCACACAAACATTTGTCTCGGTGCGGGAATCGAACCCCCGGCCTCTCGCTTCACAGCCGGCTATTCGCCCGCTACGCCACGAACACTGTCCAAAAGAAAATGCTTTATTTTTGTACTAGAAATACAATCGGAATTTGATACTACGGGGAGCAAAATAGTTACATCGCATACTATACGTTGCTTAAATTTTATACTAAATTTCTGTAACACGCTGTATATAGCTCTAGTTCCATCTACGAAAGATAGGAGGCGTCAGTTAGGTTGTGAGTCAGCATAAATATTCGAAATATTATTATAATCGTAATGTTGTTACAGACCCAAAGAAACCCAAATCTACAACTTGACGTTATCCAAAGTCATCAATATATCATGGGACCAAATCATCAAGTTGGGTATGTGAAAACTACAATCCTGCGTTTTATTGTAAAATCACACCATCTAGCGACGAATAGTTGAAACTACAATATGACCAATAAGATTTTCTGATAAAAAGAAACTTATCGAGTTTTGCGATTCGACGCATATACAGGGTTATTTTTAAAACACCAGCAACCTCGCAGGGGTAGATAGCTGTCCCCATACGGAACAACTTTTGTTCTACGAGTTTGGATATAACTCAATATATTAAAAAAAAATGATTTTACAAGTTTTTGTTGTGTCGTATTTTTCTTCGTAGTATGCGGCGTGCGCGCGCGACTCAAAGGCGCCGCTCAGCCACAGCTCAGCTGAGCGGCGCGTTGACCTTCAAAGGAGCTAGTCGGGTTCCCCACGCTTCGCGTATTTGTTTACGTAAAGTGCGATGCGCGTTGTAACAATCAAGACGGAAATTAAATGAATACTTATTTTTGTATGAAAATAAAATCTAACAAATTATCAAAAGTCGTAGAACAAAAGTAGTAGCTTATAACCTTAGGAATCTACCCCTGCGAGGTTGCTGGTGTTTTAAAAATAACCCTGTATAAATATGTTTCATTTTGTATGTATAACTTTTCATAGAGTAATCAATACCTACTGTTTAATATTGTTGAAACTGAGGATGAAAGTCTACAACTTCGCCATATTTTGTGCGCTGATTTTTATTATGATTTTAATAAATGTTGCAAAGTAAAAACCATTGTAACAAAAATAAAACCGATATAACTATTAAAAAGCTAAAAGCACAAAACGAGGAGGCCGTCTGGCCTGCTACCACCGCTTTGTCTAAGTCAAAGTCCAGTCAAAGACCTGTCAAAGTCCTGTCTAAGTCCGGTCAAAGTCCTGTCTAAGTCCGGTCAAAGTCTGGTCAAAGTCCTGGCAATGTCCTGTTTAAGTCCGGTCTAAGTTCGGTCAAAATCCGGTCAAAGTCCTGTCAAAGTTCAGTCAAAGTCCGGTCAAAGTCCGGTCGAAGTCCGGTCAAAGCCCTGTTAAAGCCTATGATACCCTGTGATTCCGACGTTTCGAAGACTTTACAGCCTTTGGACTGACTGAAACGTCGGGATCAAAATTAATAAAAAACCGCGATAAAATCCGTTTAAATCAGTTTTATCTCAATAACCTAAGGTTGTTTTTACTTTTAGGTGAGAAGTGGGTGAACAAGTACCCGTACACAGTGGCGCTATGGTACCCTGGTGGTACCATCAAGTCCTACTGGATCACTCATCAAATCAATGCAGTGTTTACACATCTACTGCCCGCGTACATGGTCGACGGGCTACTCTTCCTATTGGGGAAGAAGACTTTGTGAGTATACATGCACACTGTAGACAGTTTTGTCTACAGCATGAATGGGCCGGTTCGAGCGGGTGGATGTCACTGTATCACAGAATACCGATGTAAAGTCGCGGCTTGCTGCTGCGTTTGGTACGGTGAGTGAGATATCCGGAGGCCCAAATCCCCTTTCCCTTCCCAATCCCTTTCCTGTAAGGTCGGCAACGCGTCTATGATTATTTTATTATTGTGGACGTACATGGGTGGTGGAGATCACTTACCATCAGGTGGCCCACTTGCTCGTTTATATAACGGCAGCTGGTAAGTACAGTCCAGTCTATTTTTTTATTTATTTGATTGAATGACGAGGCGAGCAAGGCGCTCGCCTGATGGTAAACGCCACGCCTGCCCATAAACAGAAGCAACACCATACAGAACTTTGAATTACAAAGCACTGCATGGCACTGAACTGCGCTCGTCACCCCGAGACATAAGATGTAAAATCTTATAATGCCCAGTAATGTCACTGGCTTCAATGTCCTTGAAACCGAAATACAACAGTGCTTACACACTGTTGCTTGGCGGTAGAAATAGACAAAGCGGTGGTACCAACCCAGACGGCCTCTCGCATACGAGGGACCTACCACCTTGTCCAAAATGATTAAAATCAGTATAATTTTATAATAATCGGTACATTGTAGAGAGTACGAGTATTTAAAAAAACCCGTTATAACCACACCTTCCTATAATTGTATATTCATTAAACCCAGCATGGTGAATCTGCAAAAGCGGATCAGCCACGGACTGGAGACCCTCCAGTACTACACGACCAAGGAGTGGGACTTCCGAAACGAGAACTATCGCTCGCTGAGACAACGAGTCAGCGAGGAAGACGACCAGACGTTCTACACGGACATGGCCACGTTGGACCCGGACGA
Organism: Amorpha juglandis; assembly: GCA_949126905.1. Taxonomy (NCBI): domain Eukaryota; kingdom Metazoa; phylum Arthropoda; class Insecta; order Lepidoptera; family Sphingidae; genus Amorpha; species Amorpha juglandis. The sequence goes on from OX421393.1 coordinate 7,623,705, forward strand.
GTATCTGAAGAACTACGTGTTGGGGACGAGGGAGTTTATCTGCAAGGAGTCGCGCGATACACTACCCCGGGCACGAAGATTACACAGGATGTAAGTCTTATGTACATAGTTGTTTAAAACTAGTGGCGTTTCGGGTTTGCTGGTGGTAGGATATGCATATCCGCCCGGATAGCGACCACCGTACATATGGCGTTAAAACCTGCCATAGTGATGATGCCTTGTGTAGATCGCGTTCCAGGATCAGCCAGTATATATCCGGTTCTACCGAGGGACTTGCGACATGACTTGATGTTTGATTTGAAGCCGGTATAGGGCTACATCCTTGTATCCTCTAGGCCCCTCAATTTGCTACTTCCCTCTCCGAAGAGAGAAGAATCATTTATACAGGCCGGTATGACTCTGATGACCACCGATAAACTCATTGTTTGTCGGTGGTCGCTAGTTTTTTGGACTGCACTACGCTTACCATCAGGTGTAACAAAGTCATTTTGACGTGCTCATTTATTGAAAAATTATTATAATACGCACTGCATTGAGAACCTCCGCCTTGTATTGATTTAGGGCCTACATCACAATGACGGAGTAAGATTTAACCACCAATTAATGTAAAAGGCAGCTTAATGCAGAGAGGATGAAAGCAGATTGATGAAACTTATATACATGGCGAGTGTGAATGGTATAGTTGAGAGGAAGGCCTCGCCGAACTTTCTCGAATCAAGTGTGAGATATTCTCGAGAAAGGCCAGGTCAGAAGTACCCTAAACCGACGTGCATGCATGAAGAATATAATGAGAGTGAAGGAGGCCATAGAGGTGTGTAAAGATCGTAGCAGCTGGAAGTCCGTTGTCTTTGCCTACCCCTAAGGGAAACAGGCGTGAATCTATGTATTGACAGCCTCCGTGGCGCAGAGGGCGAGTAGCCGGCTGTGAAGCGAGAGGCCGCGGGTTCGATCCCCGCACCCAGACAAATGTTTGTGTAATCCACAAATATTTGTTTCGGGGTCTGGTTGTTGTGAGACCGAAAGTCTCTCGTAGTTCCTGATACCCACGACACAAGACTCGTATCTTACTGTATGTTCAGGACTATGTATGTGACTGTTGGGTGTATTTATTTATTTTATGTTTGAATGTATGTGTTATAAAAATAAACCTTTAAATTATTTTCTCCAGGCGCTACTTCGCCGACAGAATAGTGAAGTTCATATTCCTGTTGCTGATCTTCTGGTTCGTGCACTCGTACCAACACGTGTTCTCATCGTCGGTGGAGATGCTGGACTCGGCGCTGAAGAGCCTGCCGCCTCTCTCCAGCGTCAGAGCAGAGGATTCTTGAAGTTATTAGGTCTTTAGTCTGGGCAGAGTCGATATTGAGGGTACATAATAAGCCAATAACAGACTTCAACACAATTCGATTGTCTCTAAGAATCCGCACATAAAGGGGCTTTTTATAGCGTATGCCGGCAAACGAGCAAGTGGGTCACCTGGTGGTAAATGATCTCTACCATATACGCCCACAATACCAAAAGAATCATGGGCGCGTTGCCGACCTTAAAGGAAAGGGATAATTAGAGATTGGGAAGGGGAGGGGGATTTGGGCCTCCGGATATCTCACTCACCGTATGGTTTTCTGTGAGACAATGGTAACGATCCGGTCGAGCCGGCCCATTCATGCTGTTGACAAAACTGTCTACAGCGTGACTCTACCATTCGAAATGCTAGGGTGCTAATGGAACCGTATTACTAAAACTACGCGATGTCGCATCGTCTGTCTGTCATACAGCTTTATATTCGAACCGTAGGTAGTTTAGCTAGCAAATAGCACAGTTTTGTAAGGGTTCGCAAGATTTTTTTTTACTTCGTAATATTTTTTGTGGGCAAATTTTTAATAGAACTAGCAAAAACCATAGCTTTGTAAGGGCTCGCAAGTATTTTATACCTTTTTTTTAAGTTAACCCTTACGGAAACCCTTTATGAGTACACCGTGTGGTCAAAGGGGGCGGTTTTGTCCGACTCTCATGTACTAAAACCCAAGGTAGTTCCTCCGGGTGCGCTTGTTCGGTTCGGTCTGGGCACTGAGTTATTCTTACTTAACATCTCTTGCGGATTATTAATTATCAGAAATGACTAAATGAAAATTAAAATGAACTGTCATCTTGGATTATGGCATTAATGTTAATTGTTTTAACTGAAAAAAAAATAAGTCAAGAGAAAACAAAAAGACGTGTAAAAAAGGAAATCGCGCAATTTCATTTGACTGACAGCGACACAGAAACCCATTCCTAAGAGACAATATGTACAGAAATTGTTAATTTTGACTTTTCGGTGTTATTTGTTTAATTATTTCTTGTATAGTCTATCTATAATAGTAGTTGTATAGTCTATCTCTAATTTAGTTTATAATTGTGCGGATAGATGGCGCTGATCAATTTCGAAACGATTTACTCAACCAGCACAGCTTTATATATTGTAATTTGAAATAAGGTTCGTGCTGTAAAAAATAATTAATTTCATAACGATTCGAATGTATTTTTGCAATACATTGTTCGCCAACTTAAAACTATAATTTAGATAACGATTTCTTACGTTTACGCGAATGTTACTCATTGAAATAAAACTAATTTAAACGGATTTTAAATTAGTTCCACTTGACCGTTATGTTGTGAAAAATTTACAAAAACTAATATCACACTGTATTTTACGATTATAAAATTTATTCCGATAGTGAAAAATGTGCCCTTAATTATATACGAGTATAATTTTGTTAAGCAATTTAAAAAAAAGTATGTAATTTAGCTACATTTAAGTAGTAAGTAAATGAAAGTGAGTTGATGAATTTCCTAATAAAAGAAATTGACAAATTACCTATTGTTTTTTTTATCCTGCCACTGCAATATGTCTAAACCAGTGTTTCCCAACGTGGGGCCCACGGCCCACAGGGGGGCAATTTGATAGTTAAGGGGGGCGATTTCAAAATGGACTCGACACGACTTTAACCCTTTCGCTTTGGGTTATTTAAATGCAATGCTAGATATTGGTGACAAATTTAACACAAAAATTTTAAGGTGGGGCATGGCCTAAAAAAGGTTGGGAAACACTGGTCTAAACTGTATCTGATGGTAAGAACAGATTAATCCTATTAATACATTTCGGACCCTCGAGAGCCCCTCATAATAATGACGCCTTCCGTCGTCTCCAGCATTGATATCACTTAGGTACCATACAATATACCTACATTACGTACGAAAGCTGTGCATCCCACCTTGCGCGGCCGCGACTGTGATGCACATAGTTAATCTCCATTATCCTCTTACGACAAGGAATACAAGGTGATAGGTCCTCGTATGCGAGAGGCCGTCTGGGTTGGTACCACCGCGCCGTCTATTGACGTCGCCAAGCAACAGTGTGTAAGCACTGTTTTGTTTCGGTTTGAAGGACATTGAAGCTAGTGAAATTACTGGGCATTATGAAACTTAATATCTTATTCCTCGAGGTGGCGAGCGCAGTTCAATGCCATGCAGTGCTTTGTAATTCAACGTTCTGTGCGGTGTTGCTTCTGTTTATGCGCAGGCGTGACGCTTACCTACCATCAGGCGAGCGCCTTGCTCATCTCGTCATTCAATAAAAAAAAGGATTACCGTGGCTGAATTCTACATAATGGATCATAGAATATAAAGGTAATTATTATTCCCAACTAGTTAAACGATTGAGTTGGTAGATTTGGAACGGTGTTCAATTGCATAATTTACATAATTGTCGCTACGTAACTACGTGTTGATATTTTATGTCTGAATGACGAAACGAGTATGTCGCTTACCTGATGTTTTAATCGCCTGCCCATAAACAAGCAACTGCGCTCAAACCCCAAGACTAAAATTTGGTCTCATAATGACCGGTAATTTCACTGATAGTAATGTCATTAAATCTAAATATATAATGATTTCTTATGTTTACGCGAATGTTACTCATTGAAATAAAACTAATTTAAACGGATTTTATCGCGGTTTTTTATTAATTTTGATCCCGACGTTTCGTAGACTTTTCAGCCTCCCCCATGCCTACGAAGGCACGGAAATCCGTTTAAATTAGTTTTATTTCAATCTAAATATATAAAACTCAAAGGTGACTGACTGACATAGTGATCTATCAACGCACAGTCCAAACCACTGGAGGGATCGGGCTGAAATTTGGCATGCAGGTAGATGTTATGACGTAGGCATCTGCTACGAAAGTATTTTGATAAATTCTACCCCAAAGGGGTCAAAATAGGTGATGATAATATTTAAATACTATTCACGTGGGCGGAGCCGCGAGCAAAAGCTGGTACAATATAATAGTGCTTAGGTGAAAACCACTGTTTATCGGCAGAAACAGACAAAGCAGTACGTGGTACCATCCCAGACTCCTCGCACTAAGTACCACTGCACACATTTACTATTGTGTTGTGATACCCAAAGACCAATAGATGGCGTTAACACAAATTACGGACAAATAGGTATGTCGTAATATTATTTCGCAAGTCAATCTTACAAGGATAAATATTTACAACATATTAATCGGTCGTAAATTTTATTACATGTAATTTATTTGTTTGGCGTGAATAGGTAATGGAAATAAATAACATTCTAAAAATATAAGTGAATACTGAACCAATTATAGAACATATCGGCCAATCGTAATTTTCTTTTAGCCAATAGTTGACTGTAATATATTTAATTTAACCAATAATAAAGTATGTACTTTCTAGAAATTTTGATATGAGCAACACCAACTATTGCATCAGAAAAAGGGATCGGAAGGTCGTTTAGCTACGGACTGTACAGCTACATAAATTTAAATTATTATTTATTTCAATCGATAATAATCCATATGAATATTTTATTATGATATTCTTATCGATTATGACTGATTTCCAATAATTCGTATAAATCAAAGACGTATGTATCTACAAATCTTTAATGATTAAAAGCACCTAAAGCACTCGCCCATAAGCCCGATGAAGCTGAAAACAGCCGACTCAAGTCGGTTTATTAGCATAAGGGCCAAAAAAAACTACAAATCCTACAATAATTATCGGTAACGCGTCCATGTTTCTTTAGATAGGTCTTGTAGGCATTCATGAGCGATGGTGATCACTTTTTCCTTTATTTTTGCATTTTACTCATGTCAAATGTGCCAAAAAAAATAATGTGTAATGATTTAGTGCAGTGGAAGGTCGCAGGTTAGAAACCAAGAGCAGATGTCTGAGAGGTAATGCATCTCATACTTTTGTAAGTGATATGTGTCATTATTGTTAATGATCGCTTGCTCAACGGCGATGGAAACGTCTTGAGGCGATGAAAACATCTTTTCAAGTGTACGCAGGTTGCATATTTGAAAAGTTCCCAAAAAATCGGTTGTCTGTAAAGTCGGTTTACTGACGATAGTTGAACGTGATAACTAAATACTGATGGAATGGTAGCATTTTTCAAAAGAAAATTTTAATTTCATTTGTTTAATATTTGATAGTATTTATTGGCCTAATTATAACCTCAAAATCTGAAAGTATTTTATTTATTTTTCGGAATTCTCAAGTGTCCGAAGTTTTAATATAGTTTCAATCAAATATATACATTATCTAAAACCCAAAAAGTAAATTCACCTACCTTTTGGTTCTTAGGCCAACTATGTATGGACGACGAACAATGTCCTTTTCGTAAATCTAGTTTTTAAAAAGCCCGCCTCAATGTGTTTGATATAGGAGAAAATGTTCCCTTTGACGGATGGCTGATCTAACCTGTCATTTCAGACACGTTGTTGTGATATGTGGAAGATTTAATATTTATGTTTTAATTTTTTTAAATCTCGAACGCTGCCAAACGCAAAGGCCGATTGTGCTTCTTTGTCGCTCGTCCCGCGCTCTCGCTTGCACTTCAAGCCTTAAATGGAACGTGACAGAGCGAGGTAACGACGCATGAGTCATGTTTTTTCGTGCGTGCAGCCGGCTCTATCGAATTATAAGACGTTATCACGTCAAAATAATTTCAAAGGTATGAGAAGTCTGAAGTATAGATACTGCAGTACTGAACATTTCATTTAAACATACCTCTATGTTATATCGCCACGATATGATGTAGAGGTATGTATATTCGAAATTTAGTGTGAATTCTATTTATATTGTTCTCTTACAGGTAAATGAATATCTAAGTACTGATATTCTATTTAAAGAAAATAAAATAATATAATAATACACAAATAACAATAAAATAGATAATATTAACTTAAAGTTAGCCAATCGATTCGATCTCTAATCGATTAACATTACTTCGTCTCGGCACCACACTACTGTAGCACAATATTTACCTATCTGCAAATGTCATCAGCATTATTCTTCGCGTCAAATTAATTTCTACAAAATGGCCGAAGTGTAAAGACGTGTATCATATTAATAATCTTGCCATAATGGAGCCCAACAGTGTTTTGTACTTCGGAACAAGCAAATCTAGGAGTTATTTAGTATTGCCCTGTGTATCAAAGTGCGGTGCAGTGAGAGACGCGTTCTACTACCCATACTGGAATCACTTGGGATTCCTCACAACCAATAGATTAAAGTGCAGATTTTCCCACAGGCCTTCGCCAGACATTATTAACTCTTGTGCAGTGTGAGTGTTGAAAGGCGGCAGAATGAATTTCCAAGCGGATTGGCGTAATCGGCGAGCGCAGTTGCTCGGACCAATGCAGTTTTCATTCGCGAACTACTATACGGACACACCGAAGACGGAAATGAAGAACGGATTCAGTGAGGACCTCTTCCACAACCTCCATCTCATCCCTGAGCCGCTGAAGAAGAACTTAGCGGACACGTTACCGACCAATCAGCAGGACATGTTCGACGCACAGCCCACCATGGGCGCGGAGTACTCTCGTTTGTCAGGTATCGCAAACTTTTTCTCGGGCGTGATGTCCGCACTGTCGGGCGCGGTGTTCAAACGCGCGCGCTCGCCCGACAAAGTCTGGCAGCACGCCAACGGCGAATACAAAAATGGACTCGAGGCAGGCGAGGCAAATGTGGCCATGTCGGAGTGTGAGACGGCAGCCGCGGCGTGTGAGGACAAGCTGAACAGGGTGCGGCGCCTCCTCGCCAACAAGAGCAGCCCTAACAGATACCTGTCGAGGCCAAGGAAGGTGTTCGTGGAGCCTTCGCACGTGGAGGAGCACTTTGAGGATGCATTCTCTCCTGAGGATTTCGTGGGACTCCCCAATGACGCCATCATTGAGTATTTCAGTCCGTTGCAGTACCAGGAGCAGGAGTTTTACAATGTGGATGCGGCCCAAGTGAGGGTAAAGACTGCACCGGATTTAAATGATAGGGATAAGGTACCTGAAGTCAGTGAGACCGGTGTTACAGTTTCAGACAATAAAAACTCCACACAAATTGTGTCGTCATGTGAAGACAAATTGGCAAAATTAAAAGCATTGTTACAAAACAAAAAAAATATTGTAAAAACAACAGAAATCGTTCCAGAAACACCTTTAGAGCCTGTGCCTATTAAACCGTCTAAATCAATTCCAATCACACAACCAAAGGATAAGAAATTCAAAAATCCACATCGGCTGTGCGTTGATAAGCGGCCAAAGGCGAGGATGAAGCAAGACATCCAAGAAGACATGTTGTTTGCGGATGAAATTCACTTGGATGACTCAAGCGTGGAGAGTTCACCGTCCTTCCATTCGTTGGAGAAAGTACCTGACCCATTAAATAGACTAGTCTCTGAGACCCCAATCGGTCCACAAGAATGTATTGTGGACAAAATCTCTGAGCCTTTGTTAGATAAACTAGAATTATCTGATATTCCAATTCAAAATGGCATGGATAAAAATTGCCAGCCATCAGAATATTTGGATAAATCCAAACAATCACACGACACTCCTCAAGAGTATTTCGACGAAATCTCCGGTCGCTTCCGGAGAACATCAGTTTCTAGCGAGGATTCCTTCCAGATCGTATTCACTGATATCCCTCAACGCGTCCGTACCACCTCCGACTGCGACTCGGAAGACTCGTTCATCGTGTTCGAAGAGTCACCGGATAGTTGTTACACTTCCAATGATGTGTTTGGAGACAGTGATTCCAACTCTGACAGTGACTCTGACTGTGAGTGTGATAACGTGAGACTGCCTCAGTCGTTGTCGCGGACTGTTAGTAACCTCGCGGACGACAGTCTGTACGACGAGGTGGACTGCGCCAGGAGTGAGGCGGTGTGCTGTACGGGACTCCTGGTTGATGAGCGGAAGAAGGCTTTGAAGAAAAACCTGCCTGCTAAGAAGGTACAGTAAATTATTAAATAGGCTTTTCTCACACACTGTGTCTTTGTCTTTTACAGGGGTTTAAATATGTCGTTATCTAGATCATGGTCTATATATGTGTTAAAATTCATCCAAATCCATTCAGCCATTTACCATTTAAACCATTTGCCAAAATACATAAAAAACAACACATTTTTAACAGATAGTACCACATTATAATTTAATGGCATATATTTTATCATGTATGTGGTGAAGAGACAGTGCAGTGTATACACTAATTTTGAGCTGGTTCTTCCCAATTTAGTGCAAACAATATGATTTTTGCGCGACTTTTCAAAATAAGAAGTAACAAACCAAAGAAGAAAACAAAATTAGGTGTGTAATTGTTTAAATAACATCGAAGCTTTCACACTTATTATAGTAGGGAGTAATATGTTGTTATCCCCCAACAAAAAAATGTTTGTTATAAGGTTGAGCTCTTTGTTTGCTTGTCTGGCTGTGACTTCAACACTTGATAAATGTAGTATGTAGTAGGTAATGTGTAGTGAAAAAAAAACAAATCCGACTTAAAAGTAAAAGTATAAAGTTTAAAATAATTTTGTGTTTGTGCTTATTACAATAATTGTGTTGAAATATCAGACTCAAAATTGATTATTTTTTAGCTTATTTACTTCTATTGCAGTAAAAAAATATACAATAAGTACATATACTTTATTTAACAAAAATTGTGATGGTTTGTGAAAGTTGTGTTCAATGTTTGTGAGTTACTGCTGTGTAAATATGTACTGGTTGTTAAGAACAGCTGTAGTTACTGTTGATTTAAATATTTTACTAAACACACATTTATCTCAAGTGTTTACAAGGTCACATGTATGGGGCACTGCACTATATACATTTATACTGGTGGAAGAGTACATATTTGAACTGAATCTAGACAACACATAGGGTTTGTCTTTATTTTTCTTTGTTCTGGCGAGTTTACGAGGTGGTATGTCCCTCGAGAGGCCGTCTGGGTTGGTACCACCACAACTGACTGGTGTCTCCCGCCCTGTGGAATGGTGGCGTTTGGAGAATTCCACCACGGTATCCCCTGCCTGTCGTAAGAGGCGACTAATAGGGGCCATCGGGGGTCGCAGGGACTTCTGAGCCCCTCACAAGGAGACGGGCCAAAAGGCACTACGCAGAGGCGGCTCCGGTAGCAATCCTTGGCTTATACAAGGATATCCCGGGGCCGCACCACATGCGCCGAAGAAGGTCACCGCGGGGATTTTAGTTGGTATTTGTCAGCATAGGGTGTACATAGTGTAGGGACTCGGCCCAGCGGTCGCCCGGATGTTTTCCATCTCTCCCGTGCGGCTCAACGCTGGGTCGTAAGGCCGGCAGAGCCCAACATAACCATCCTGCTTTCCCCGCGATAAAAAAAAAGATGTGAAATATTTGAGTGTATCGTGTACAAGGTGTGAATGAAAGTAGTCCCTTGTACCCTTGTCCCTTATTACACTTACCGCCGCACCTGAACATTCCCCAAACAATTCGCTATCAGTTTGGTTCGAACTGCATTCTTATCAACGGTAATTATTTGATATCAAACATGTTAAACTAGCATTGCAAAGGATATTGTTACGATACTGTTATCGTCAAATTACATGCTTGTGTGAGATAACGTGACATAAAGTCACGCCTGTGTCGCCGACGGTCAGGCAGAGGTGCAACTTGGGTACCCAAGTTTAGCCGAGATTATTACGGTGTTATGGTTTTTGAAGTGATAACTTCTTATGGGAGGGTGAACCGAAACGTTCCGTAACGCGAGCGGTCCATCGACCAGCCAGCGTTAGCCGACCTCCCTGGAACATCGATAATTTCGAAGTCCCAAGGTGGCGCCACACAGTGACCAGTCGGCTTGGACCGGACTTTGACACGACTTTGACACGACTTTGATACGACTTTGACACGACTTCGACACGCCTTTGACACGCCTTTGACACGACTTTGACACGACTTCGACACGACTTTGACACGACTTTGATACGACTTTGATACGACTCTGACACGACTTCGACACGACTTCGACACGACTTCGACACGACTTTGACACGACTTTGATGCGACTTTGACACGACTTTGATATGACTTTGGCACGACTTCGACACGACTTTGACACGACTTTGATACGATTTTGACACGACTTCTACGCGACTTTAACACGACTTTGGCACGGCTTTGGCACGGCTTTGACACGACTTTGACACGACTTCGACACGACTTCGACACGACTTTGACACGACTTTGATACTATTTTGACACGATTTCGACACGACTTTGACACGACTTTGATACGATTTTGACACGACTTCTACGCGACTTTAACACGACTTTGGCACGGCTTTGGCACGGCTTTGACACGACTTTGACACGACTTCGACACGACTTTGATACGACTTCGACACGACTTCGACACGACTTCGACACGACTTTGACACGACTTTGACACGACTTTGATACGACTTTGACACGACTTTGATACGACTTTGACACGACTTCGACACGACTTTGACACGACTTTGACACGACTTTGATACGATTTTGACACGACTTCTACACGACTTTAACACGACTTTGGCACGGCTTTGACACGACTTTGACACGACTTTGATACGACTTTGACACGACTTTGATACGACTTTGACACGACTTCGATACGTCTTTGACACGACTTCGACACGACTTTGACACGAGTTTGACACGACTTTGACACGACTGACACGACTTTGATACGACTTTGACACGACTTTGATACGACTTTGACACGACTTCGACACGACTTTGACACGACTTTGACACGACTTTGATACGATTTTGACACGACTTCTACACGACTTTAACACGACTTTGATACGACTTTGACACGGCTTTGATACGACTTTGACACTACTTCGACACGTCTTTGACACGACTTCGACACGACTTTGACACGAGTTTGACACGACTTTGACACGACTTTGACACGACTTTGACACGACTTCGACACGACTTTGATACGATTTTGACACGACTTCTACACGACTTTAACACGACTTTGACACGGCTTTGATGCACGAATTTGACACGACTTCTACACGACTTAAACACGACTTTGGCACCGCTTTGACACGACTTTGACACGACTTTGATACGACTTTGACACGGCTTTGATACGACTTTGACACGACTTCGACACGTCTTTGACACGACTTTGACACGGCTTTGATGCACGAATTTGACAGGACTTTGACACGACTTTGATACGATTTTGACACGACTTCTACACGACTTTAACACGACTTTGATACGACTTTGACACGGCTTTGATACGACTTTGACACTACTTCGACACGTCTTTGACACGACTTCGACACGACTTTGACACGACTTCGACACGACTTTGACACGACTTTGACACGACTTTGATACGACTTTGACACGACTTTGATACGATTTTGACACGACTTCTACACGACTTTAACACGACTTTGACACGGCTTTGATGCACGAATTTGACACGACTTAAACACGACTTTGGCACCGCTTTGACACGACTTTGACACGACTTTGATACGACTTTGACACGGCTTTGATACGACTTTGACACGACTTCGACACGTCTTTGACACGACTTTGACACGGCTTTGATGCACGAATTTGACACGACTTTGACAGGACTTTGATACGACTTTGATACGACTTTGACACAACTTTGACACGACTTTGATACGATTTTGACACGACTTCTACACGACTTTAACACGACTTTGACACGGCTTTGGCACGAATTTGACCGGACTTCGTAACGTAACGCGTTAAGAGAAGCCAGACAGAGTGACGCCGTAACGTAACGCTTTACGGCGCCACTCTGTCTGGCTTCCCTTTCTCTCACGCATACGGTAGCAGTAGGCAGGCTCCTCCGCTCTCACTTTAACCCACATTAGTTTAAGTTATCACTTCTGTCGAGCGTCCCGGGACGCACTTTTTTTTTTTTTTTTTTTTAAGTTTACTCAAAGTGATTAGACTGCACCTAATAGTAAGTCCAGTGCTGTCCAAATATAGAAATAAAGAGATAAACTTTTTTGGCCATTGTTTATGGACCAGATGGCAGTAAATTGCTAATTGAATGTACACAGGGAAATATAAAGAAATCATCATCATGGTATGGGCCTTGGACCGAGCCTATCAATACATCGGGCACAAATTCTAATCCCGACGGGTCAACTAGCCACATTACAAAATCCATTCATTTTATGTTGCACTAGCTGTGCCCGCGACTTCGTCCACGTAATGCTTCTCTATAAACGATATTAGACGTATAGCCATTGAGGATCAAAGTATACAGGCTGCTAGGATTGCTAACACGTGACAGAGCCACATAAAGCTGACCATGCGAAAAACAGCTAATACTTAGATCCACACCCACAACTTTTAGCGTCTGACCTTGGCCTTGACCTTTATCTTTAAATTGGCATAACTTTTTTATTTATGAACCGATTGACATAAAACAAACACTAAATGTTAAGTGAAGCTTACCACAATATATTAGTGACTACATCTAAACCGGCTAAGCCGTTTCTGAGATTAGAGTGCACAAACACAGACAAAAATTCTAATGGTGCTGCCACACCGATGTTATAAAATGTTTACAAACATTTTCTAACATTTTATAACATTTTTTATAGCACCATTAGTAAATGTTTAATGTTATAAAATGTTTTACAAACATTTTATAACACCGGTGTGGCAGCACCATAACAATCATTGTATAGGGTGCTATTGCGTTGATAAAGGCCCCAATAATATTTTTTCTTATATATCTTCCATGTACAGACGGCGATCCGTTACATTTTTATCATATATGTATATAGATTGAGTCAATTGTATTTGGTACTACTGTACGCTTTGGGTTTTTTGTGTCACGGGATATCCCCCCATACAGTTAACCGTATACATACTGCGAACCAATTGAATGCTAGTAAACAAGAAACAAAGCTAGCGATCCATTTTGACTTCTATTTTCTTCGTTTAAAGGTCAAACTACAGTGATAAGTGTCAGTAGTAAAACCAGATACTGAACTAGAAATAATGACAAGACGTTTTGAACTCTATATTAAAGTCTTTTAAGTGCAACTTTTAATAACACGGCACTGTACTATGTTTATCAGCACTACATTGCCGCGTGTACAAATTGCTCTGTTATTTACGATTATTTATCGGAAATTGAAATCATTGTGACCGACGTTACTGGGTAAAGCATAGTCATTGTATGATCTACTTGTCAGAATATCATAAATAGAAAGTGACCAAGGAATCGGTGAATTAGGACTATGGAACATAACCTCCATATTTATAAAGGTTACTATGAATGAGTTCTCATAGTGTTCGCGGAAGCATAGTGGCGATTATAAATAGGGGAATGAAACTTATTCGAAAGGCATATGGCATAGACATTATGCTCTATACTGTAACACATAATATGAGTTCCATACAAACGCTATGATCACGTTCATGGCTGTATGAACTGAGACCTCTATGGGTTCTCAGTACGAGAAAAAGTTATGTTCAAATTAAGATATGCAAATATAAATAAATATTGTTTTCTTTCAAATTGTTGAATTTTGTTATGTACAAACAACAAATTACTAAATTAGGTAGTTAGCTAATAAATAATCATTAATTTTATGGACCATTGATATAAATAATTAGAATATTTAGGTAGACATTGTATCGACGATTTTTCCGTTGAGACTCATTCTATTTTTAAATAAGCGAGGGAAACGTCAGCTGGACAGGCTCACGTACCGAGTTGCATTCATGTCAACACGCAAAGGTCCCCGGGTCATTCAGCCTTGACTTTACTAATGTACCGGATCCGAGACACTTTTTTCGATACTTAATGGTGGGTACACACGTACGTACATGCTCATCGAGCAAGTCTCATCGAACAACGCTGTTCTCCATACATGTTCCACCTTGTGTCTACATGTAAAAAGCTTGCTCGAAGAACATGCTTAGTGTGCATTGAAACTCTTCGAGCAATGGACGATTCGCTCTTGTGTTTGGTTGGCATCGTCTGCTACATTTACTGTCGAGAAAAATCATCGCGAGGAAGGCGTCGTCGTCGTTGGATTAATGGATGGCCAATGCCACAAGCACTCTTCCTCCCGATACATATTTATAAATTGTTCCACAAAATCCCCAGAAAATGAACGAAAGTCTGACATTTTGGCTGCGCACGCACACCCTCTTCACAAAAATATCAATTACGACAACATGCGCGACGTCGCGGCTACACGTACAAACATGTTTGCTTCGAACATCGAGCAAGAATTATGGACGTTTGAATCTTGTTCGAATCGAACATTTTGGTTGGCTTCGAGCATTTGTCTTGAGAGTTGCATGGTACACACGTTCGTACTTGCTCGAGATCGAGCAAATTTATCGAGCATGTACGTACGTGTGTACCCACCATAACGATCTTTGTCTAACATATGGTGTGTGCATGAGAGGGACAGCAACAGCGAGTAGCGACTGCGTGTCTCCCCGATTAGTATGCGAGGTGCGGTGCGACAAGGTCGTTTGTACACGCTGCGTGTGTTTAGACCTTGTGTTTATGGTTTTAAGGACGATATTGAAATGGCATGTAGTATTGGTAACTTCAGAGACGTGTTTTTCCGATATTCTTTGTTCTATAAATGCATTTTTATTCTATTGTAATTTTAGGTTCTCCCCAGTGGGCTTGCCCCCTGATCCTAACCCTTTTCCCATCCCTTTTTCCTTCCCCTTCCCCTTGGCCCTTTTACAGGCCGGCATGATCTTGCCGACCTACGATGGACACATTGTTTATCGTTGGTCGACACTATTCTTGGATTGCGCTACACTTACCATCAGGTGTAGCGTAGTCACTTTGCCGAGCCAGGATAAAAAGAAAAAAACATTCTCGTGGGTTTTTTGGAGATATTAGTCACCTTCCGGGCCGACCCATTCTTATAACTATGGCCCGGCTCTACTACCAACCCTATCCATTATAATGTCCCAGTGCTGGGCATAGCCTATGCCGCATAGGCCTCATCTTTAAATGAAAGTTGGTTGGTTAGGCGATAGTCCACGCTAGTCAAATGCCAGATGGCACAATTCACATGCCTTCGAAATTCGTATGGAGAATTCCCATTGCTGGTTTCCTCACGATGTTTGCCTTCACCGTTAAAGCTAGCGATAATTTGACAGCCTCCGTGGCGCAGCGGACGAGTAGCCGGCTGTGAAGCGTGAGGCCGCGGGTTCGATCCCCGCACCGAGACAAATGTTTGTGTGATCCACAAATATTTGTTTCGGGTGTTGTGAGACCGAAAGTCTCTCGTAACTAACTCCTGATACCCATGACACAAGACTTGTATCTTACTGTGGGGTCAGGACTATGTATGTGACTGTTGGGTGCTTAAAAAAAAAATATGTGTGCTGGTGACTGGGACCGAACCTACGACCTCTGTGTTGCAGATCCGTTCCAATCTCCACTAGACTTATCGCCGCGTTTGTACTACGAAATTAGGTCATTTCGTAGAAATGCGTAAATATTTTCGTCTTGAACATTAACGAACAATGCTTATTGTTTGAACTGTTCTTTGTTTGTATAAAGGCTTGTCATTGTTTTTGTTTGATGTTTAAGCAATCCCTTCCTGTCCCAACATGCGTACAGCACGCTTGTATCCCTGAGGGTGTAGATAGATGTGTAACTAGTTTAGCCACGTTTCGACGAGCTTACTTCCGTCCCATGGCGTGATAAGTGACGAGCATAGATATATCTGCATACTTCAAATTCAGATCAACTTATGTACTCGCATGCGAAAGGCCGTCTGGGTTTGTCTATTTCTGCCACCAAGCAACAGTGTGTAAACACTTGTTTCGGTTTGAAGGACATTGCAGCCAGTGAAATTACTGGGCATTATGAGACTTAACATCTTATATCTAGGGGTGACGAGCGCAGTTCAGTGCAATGCAGTGCTCTGTAATTCAAAGTTCTGTGTGGTGTTGCTTCTGTATATGGGCAGGCGTGGCGTTTACCATCAGGCGAGCGCCTTGTTCTTTTCGTCATTCAATCAAATAAAAAAATATATGATTATTTGAATTACGACGCGAACGCGGGTTGTCAGGGAGACGTCTTTGTTTTTGAATATATTTTCTCGAGACCTGATTATTTCGTATTTCACAGCATATACATACACTACTAGGAGTGCTCGATATGTATCGATATGTGATAAAATATCGATACATTTATTTGATATATCGAATCAATGCGATATTATCGAATCATTGAAGTCGATATATAATATCGATATATTTTATCCGATATATCGAAATAAGGATATCGTAGAATATTTAGGAAAAATCATCATTACAGCTCTGTGGCATCTGAAAGACTTTTTTCTATCGGATGTAGCTAAAAAAAAAAAAACAACATTAAATACCAGAATAAGTATTGGATGTTGTTTTTTTTTAGCTATTCGATATTATTTTTGTTAATAATTTTCACAAATTTACTCCTAATAAAGTCTTTTCCTTCCTACAATTCGATATATCGAACATTGTACATGAACATCACTATACACTACCCAGTTACACTCGTAAAAAGATAAAGAATCTTATGAAAAATTCTACAATAACAACAAACATATTGCATCGGTCAATGCTCATCATAATTTCCTTGTAATCTCGTGAATCATTCACTCCTTTGCGGACTTTATACATGAGTTTTATGTTTCAAATGATTCATGGCCCACTGTCGTATACGTGTGCCATGTCTGATGATTGTACACGACTTGAATACTCATCGTACACATGGTGAAATAGAAGCAAACAAAATTGAGAACCTCCTCTTTTTTTTGTAGCATAGGCCGGCAAACGAGCAAGTGGGTCACCTGATGGTAAGTGATCTCCACCGCCCATGTACGGCCACCACCAGAAGAATCATGAGCGTGTTGCCGACCTTAAAGGAAAGGGATAATTATGGATTGGGAAGGGAAGAGGGATTTGGGATTCCGGATAGAGATATCCGGTAGACCTGAGTGAGAACTCACCGTACGAAACGCAGCATCGAGCCGCTACTTTACGTCGGTTTTCTGTGAGACAGTGGTAACGACCCGGTCGAGCCGGCCCATTCCATGGTTCCATTATTTTTCCCCAGTGACTCTACCACTCAAAAAAATATCTCTAACACAGTTTCACAATAATACGTGCCCACAGCCCCACAGTCAAGTGGCATTGCGTTATATATAATATGTTGTGGTATAAATATAACGAAACACTACGATAACATACTGCGGTGTATGTTGTGTGTAACGCAGGTGGTGATAAAAAACAATACATGCCAAGTGCGAGACGATTCCCTATCAGTCACAATTAATTACTCGTTAAGATATAAACGCCATTCGTTAAGAAAATCGGCTGTAAAACGAGAGGTTGCGGGTTCGAACCCCGCTCCGAGATGTGTAATACACAGATATTTGTTTCGGGTGTGGGTTAGGGACCGCAAGTCCCTCGTAGTTCCTGATGCCCACGATACAGGTGAATCTAGCATAGGGTGTGGACTATGTGTGTGACAGTTGGGTGTATTTATGTTGGAATATGGGCAGCAATAAAAAGGGTCCTTTCCTTTGTTTATTATTTAGCTAGCTTTTGCTCGCGGCTCCGCCCGCGTGATCAAACAAACAATCAAACTCTACAGCTTTATAATATTAGTATAGATTTGGGTAGCTTAGCAACGGAAGCCTTCAAATATGAATAATTTTCCCCGTTTTTGCAACATTTTTCACTGATGCTTCGCTCCTAATGGTCGCAGCGTAATCTAATATAGCCTAAAGCCTTCCTCGATAAATGGACTATCCAACACAAAAATAATTTTTCAATTCGATCCAGTAGTTCCTGAGATTAGCGCGTTCAAACAAACAAACAATCAAACTCTACAGCTTTATAATATTAGTATAGATATCTTAATGCACAAATCATTTCCACCATTATTTTTCATACACTTACAAACGCAACCATAAAGCTACATAGATAATTAGCACAGTCATCATAATTATTCTTTACAACATGTCATAGACACTAAGCGCGGGAAATACGAAATCACCATTTCAACAATTTATTATTTATTAAATAAAAAATAGATATAATGTAAATATTTCAGCCGGGCATTTATTACAGTTCCAATTATGAAGCCCTTATAAACCTGAATTAATTATTTTAGAAAGTCACATTGCGTACATGTACATTTATTTCGTTATGATCATGTCAAAGTCAGTCCACTTTAAAAAGTTAATTTAGAATGCGCGTTTCACGCAGTTTATTATACAAAAACTGATAAACATACAAACATTTACAAGGTGGTAGGTCCCTCGTATCACAAGGCCCCTCGTATACCTAGGACCTGATACAACTAGAGTACGTTTGCACTACTCGTAGACCTGCGAGATGATAATAATTGATAATAATATAAATGATGATAATAATAAATTTAGAGTGGTAGAGCCACGCTGTAGACAGTTTTGTCTACAGCATGAATGGACTGGCTCGACCGGGTCGTTACCACTGTCTCACAGAAAACCGACGTAAAGTAGCGGCTTGCTGCTGCGTTTCGTACGGTGAGTGAGATATCCGGAAGTCCAAATCCCCTCCCCCACCCAATCCCTAATTATCCCTTTCCTTTAAGGTCGGCAACGCGCCCATGATTTTCCGATGGTGGGCGTACATGGGCGGTGGACCGTGGAGATCACTTACCATCAGGTGACCCAATTGCTCGATTGCCGGCCTATGCTATTAAAAAAATATATATTGACTAGGATTATTGTTTAGTCGCAGTAGCCCAATTTCGGCTCATCGTACTAATTAATATGTTTGTTATGTACACAATGGTTTGGCGGATGTCCAACAATGTGTGATACTTTCTATGTTCAATACAAGCGCCTCGTTACAGAAGAATTACTGTCATACTTCTATTAATGTGACGCGCGATAAACGGCGCCAAACATTAATTGCATTGTTTTTTATAAATACATCCAACAGTCACACAAGGTGGTAGGTCCCTCGTATGCGAGAGGCCGTCTGGGTTGGTACCACCGCGCCGTCTATTTCTCAAGCCAAGCAACAGTGTGTAAGCACTGTTGTGTTTCGGTTTGAAGGACATTGCAGCCAGCGAAATTACTGAGACAACATTTTATACTCCGGGTGACGAGCGCAGTTCAGTGCCATGCAGCGCTTTGTAATTCAAAGTTCTGTGTGGTGTTGCTTCTGTTTATAGGCAGGCGTGGCGCTTATCATCAGGCAAGCGCCTAACTCGTCTAGTCATTTAATCAAATAATAAAAAAAAACATAGTCTTGACCTACACTAGGTTTTACTTGTATCGTGGGTATCAGGAACTACGAAGGGCTTGCAGTCCCACAACACCCAGACTCGAAACAAATATTTGTGGATCACACAAGCATTGGTCTCGGTGCACTAACCCAAGGCTTCTCGCTTCGCAGCCAGCTGCTCGCCCACTGTGCCACGGAGGCTAGCATTGCTCCAGTGTCTATGGCTCCGCAATTCATTTACCGTACGAAATGCACAAAGGCTGCTACTGCATGCCGATTAACTGAGAGACAATATTGATGAGCCAGGCGAACCAGACTCTCCCCCTTGACAGTTTTTTATTTATTTGCATGAATGACGAGACGAGCATGGCGCTCGCCTGATGGTAAGCGCCACGCCTGCTCATAAACAGAAGCAACACCACATAGAACGAATTACAAAGCACTGCATGGCACTGACCTACGCTCGTCACCCCGAGAGATAACATGTTAAGTCTCATAATGGCCAGTAATATCACTGGCTTCAGTGTCCTTCCAACCGAAACACAACAGTACTTACACACTGTTGTCTTGCGTCAGAAATAGACAGCGCGGTGGTACCAACCCAGACGGCCACTCGCATACGAGGGACCTACCACCTTGTAAAACCACCAGTGACCCGCTAAAGGGCAAAATGACCCTAAACAACAGTTGTATTTTGCAATAGTCGGTAGCGGTGCGTGATGGTAGGTAACTAGCCGTGAGGTCGCGACCGTGGCACACTGACACACCTACAACTAAAACTATGCAATATAATAAATAATTATAACACGAATACTTTAAAATACAAGACCTATTACGTCCCACTGCTGAGCACGGGCCTCCTCTGCTGATTGAGAGGGGTTAGTCTTTAGTCAACCATGCTTGAGTAATGCGGGTTGGCAAATCAAAATCTTTATTTATCATGTAGGCTAAGAAAGCGCTTATGACAGGTCAAGTACAGAACATTTGTTATTAATAAGACTAACTTAAAATTAAAAAATTAAGGGAACTTTGGAATAACCGCCGCGCTATAGGCTGGTAGGAAAAGGCACACCAACAATCATGGGAAAAGGGAGGGCATCCTTAAATGAAGGGATTCACAGACTAGGAGAATATGGAAATCGGGACAAGGGCAAGAAGGAGTAGGGTAAATTAACAACAAATCTGTAAGGGTTTAAAAGGTAAGGAGATGTGTCGTGGACCTTACTGGCAGGAATATCCCTAGCCTAGCTAACCTACCAACTGACAGCAGAACTAATTCACATACCTTCGAAAAGTCTTATCGAGTTCTCGGGTATGCAGGTTTTCTCACGATATTCTACTTTGTTATGACAATAACTTGCAACACAAACTGACGTAACATGAACATATTTTTTAATTGATGACGCAATCATTATGTCACATGTCATTGTTTGAGTCACGGGTTTGTCATTTTTCCCACGGCAGCGTGACGTTATGGTGACGTCATTATTTGTATGATGATTGTTTACATACAATGCAATATGATCGGATTGTCGGTTTATATTTATTTATGTATGAATCAAACATTATGAGAAACAAACATAAATACATTGTAATTATCAAAAAACAAAAGCATGTAGGCAGGATCAGTAAGTGTATATCCAGTTCCTTCCTATCCCTTTGCCTTCCCTAATTCCTTCCCCTCCCAATTTCCTTACCCTGCTGTTGTTAGGATATTCGTATCCACCCGGATAGCGGTAAGATTCGCGATAGTGACCCACCTTGTCTGGGTCACGTTCCGGAGTCAGCCAGTGTATATCCGGTTCTCCTAAGGGGCTTGCCCCCTCTTCCTATACCTTTCCCATCCCTTATTCCTTCCCCTCCCTTTTGTCCCTGGAATGAGATACTGCAGGGATCACCGGTATCCCATTAGCAGGAACGCATGTAGTTCATCCCAAGGGTCCAAAAAATATAAGTTCTGTCGGCAAATTCTTGAACACACCCTAAGCAGCCGACAATGGCAGCCCTCCGTGGCGCAGCGGTCGAGTAGCCGGCTGTGAAGCGAAGGGCCGCGGGTTCGATCCTCGCACCGAGACAAATATTTGTGTGATCCACATTTATTTGTTTCGGGGTCTGTGTGTTGTGAGACCGAAAGTATCTCGTAGTTCCTGATACTCACGACGCAAGACTCGTATCTTACTGTGGGGTCAGGACTATGTGTGTGACTGTTAGGTGTATTTATGTATTTATTTTGTGGTGACCAAATATAGGCCGAAGACGTTACGATCGCTAGTAAGAGCATGAGTGTACGAAATGAGTGGTTTTCTAAAATAACTCGCGTGTAAGATTATAGCAATTTGTTAAATTATATTGCTCAGAAGATATTTCTAGAGGCGCGGTCGAGGCGGGTCGCGTGGCGTCATCAAATATGTTATACTAGCTTTTGCTCGCGGCTCCGCTTGCGTGAACATCATTTTCCTAGATAAAAGTAGACTGTAACCGTCTCCAGGGTCCCATCTGTCTCTGTACATAAATTCATCAAAATCGGTTCAGTGATTTAGGTGTGAAAGCGTAACAAACAAACTCACTTTCGCATTTACTTTCACCCCCTTTTTCATCCCTTATTAAATAAAATTTCCAAAATTCCTGAAACACGTATTTATTTGTTTTACGTCAATAACCGAAATACAACATTTTGTTTCTGTAACTTTCAAAATGACGGACTTTCATACATAT
Organism: Amorpha juglandis; assembly: GCA_949126905.1. Taxonomy (NCBI): domain Eukaryota; kingdom Metazoa; phylum Arthropoda; class Insecta; order Lepidoptera; family Sphingidae; genus Amorpha; species Amorpha juglandis. Next base: position 7,646,065 of record OX421393.1, read on the forward strand.
TATCATCCCCTATTTTGACCCCTTTGGGGTGATAAAAAGTATCCTATCACCCAAGTCAGCTCATACCCTGTCTGTATACCAAATTTCATCAAAATCCGTTCAGTAGTATCAGCGCGATTGACGGACAAACATCCAAACAAACAAACTTTCACATTTATAATATTAGTGTGATTATAGATTTCTGTTTTATTATCCTAAATGATGGTACTAGCATGTCATTCGCCTGATGGTAAGCGCCACGCCTGCCCATAAACAGAAGCAACACCACACAGAACTTTGAATTACAATTTGAAATATTGAATTACTTGGTATATTGACAGCTTCCGTGGCGCATTAGACTTGTAGCCGGCTGTGAATCGAGATGCTGTGGTTTCGATTCCCGCGCTGAGACAAAAATGTTTGTCTAACTCACAATTACTGTAACAAGTGGTTAATTAAAAACTGATTGCGCTGACCCCACGCTCAGTGGGATAAGGACAGGTAGAAGGAAGGAAATTACTTGGATTATATTACGTTTACCTTCATAGTTAAAGCAAGCTATTATTAACAATGAATATACAAGGTGGTAGGTCCCTCGTATGCGAGACGCCGTCTAGGTTGGTACCACCGCTTTGTCTATTTCTGCTGCCAAATAACAGTATGTAAGCACTGTTGTGTTTCGGTTTGAAGGACGTTGAAGCCAGTGAATTTACTGGGCATTATGAGACTTAACATCTTATGTCTCGGGGTGACGAGCCTAGTTCATTGCCATGCAGTGCTTTGTAATTCAACGTTCTGTGTGGTGTTGCTTCTGTTTATGGGCAGGCGTAGCGCTTACCATCAGGCGAACGCATTGCTCGTCTCGTCGTTCAATCAAATAAAAAAAAAACACGATCGGTGCATGGTCTTGGGGGGCTGGTTTTAAAACTGTGTCTTTCTTCTTGACAGTCTACACCACACCTCGCTGAAGTATCGCTTTCAACAAAAACTATACAACTTTATTATTCAAGTCGGCTGACCAACTATAATGGTACCGTGTGAACCCGATATAAAACGGTGGATGTATGAATGTGTCTGTGTACGTGAGCTTCGTCAGTGAACAGCGTGACGTCACACGTGCGTCATCATGACTCGGTATATAAAGTACTGTAATGTAGTACGATGAGATCGGACATGATGTAGATTGTAGGTGATCATCATTAATGGAAATTATCAAATATCAATAGGGACAATGTTAGAAATTTATTTTAAAAGAAAAATAATAAACATTTACTTAACTACACAAATTTTATAAAGGGGAAAGATTTGTATTTTTGTATGTAAGGAATAAAGTTAAAAACTACTGGACAGATTTGAAAAAAAATCACCATTAGAATCCTACATTATCCCTGAGCAACATAGGCTACATTTTATCCCGGAAAAAGCAGATCACGCGGGCGGAGCCGCGAGGTAAAGCTAGTAATTAATAAATACGCCCAACAGTCACACACACACAGTCCTGACCCCACAGTAAGATACGAGGCTTGTGACGTGGGTGTCAGGAACTACGAGAGACTTACAATCTCGTAATACCCAAACCCGAACCAAATATTTATAGATCACACAAGCTTTTATCTCAGTGCGGGAATCGAACCTCTCGCTTCGCAGCCGGCTTGCCCGCTGCGCCACGGAGGCTGCCCAAAATTAAATGCTGTACAAATCCAAACAATTAACTTGTTATCAGTTGATATTCAATAAAAATCGGTCGCGTGCGAGTCGGTCTCGCGCACCGAGGGTTCCTTACTCCTTTGATATTTTAACCGAATTCAAAGGAGGAGATTCTCAATTTGATGTTTTATTAGTTTTAAGTATGTACATCGATTTCTCCGCCAATTGTGGATCGATTTTGTTGGAAAAAAAATCATTCGATAGAGTTTGCGATGTGGTTCCATATAAATTTGGATAACACGTGATGACTCCGTACTTCACGGAGTAAAAAAAATAACTCCTCAACGGACTGTTGCTCAGTCGTCGCGATCGTAAAAATTTAATATAATTTTTCGAAAAAATTTATAAACCGACTCCAATAATTACGCTTAAAAGTCGAAAATAACTTCAATAGGTCTCTTTGAACGATTTTGTATATGAAACTGGGAAAGTAAATAATAAATAAATAAATACACCCAACAGTCACATACATAGTCCTGACCCCACAGTAAGATACGAGTCTTGTGTCGTGGGTATCAGGAACTACGAGATACTTTCGGTCTCACAACACCCAGACCCCGAAACAAATATTTGTGGATCACACAATCATTCGTCTCGGTGCGGGGATCGAACCCGCGGCCTCTCGCTTCACAGCCGGCTACTCGCCCGCTGCGCCACGGAGGCTGTCAAATGAAAGTATAAATGCTAACAATATAATGGTTGTTTGTCGCAGGTTCGGTTCTCGGAGGCGGCCCCGCGCGTGCACGTGATGCGCGTGTGGGCGTTCGCGGCGCGACAGGCGCGGCCCGGACACTGGGAGCGGTTCGCGAGGGACCGGGAACGATTCCAGCGCAGGTACTTTTTTTATATTGGAACGAAGTTCCTTACGGCAGGCTTGGAGGGGATAGGGATTTCGCTGCGTGACCGAACTGAAAAAAATGTGATAGTAAAACCGTAAGAAAAAAAGCGTTAAATGAGAAGTGCGCAGGCGCGACAATCGCATAACCAGCCAGCGTTAGTTCCTTTTTTAAAATGAAATTCATTCAGCCAGTTATAGTTGAAGTATTTTTATATCTCCTTTGATTTTTAAAAGATTACGCTAGCTCGTTATTCGTCTTGCGATATATTATCTCTTGCCCTTTTTTATGCTTCCATTTTTGTCCAATGATATTGGTATTTATACATAGGGTCATGTATTTTTATATTTTATTGCGTATGTTATATTTAGACTATACTCGGGTGTGTGATTAGATAATTTGTTTTATTTCTATTTTTCTATTTCTATGTAATTTTAAAACAAAAACTAACAAAAATAAAGAGACATATTTTGTTATTTTAGTTGATAATTTGAATTACGATGTTTTTTTTATTTTAAGTAATTTATTATTTCTTAAAATACTGAATTTCCTAAATACTTTCTTGTACTTAAATAAAAACTAATCAGCAAAATTTAAGAGAAAAATCAAGAAAACCTACATAAAATTGAGCACGACTTTTTTGCAATTTGTGTCAATTCTTCATTAGCCGAAGGAACTTCGTTCCTACCTGGTGTCCCACGACACCACTAATTTTTTTTTATATCCTGGGTCGGCAAAGTGACTTTTTTAACACGCTTTATTAGCTTCAGATGTATGTATGTTGGTATGTTGGTATGATTGTCTGTAACGGAATCTTTGAACGTGATTTGACCTCCTTCAAAACGTACTCAACCGACTACAATATATTTATACTTTAACTAAAAAATTAAAAATAAATAATAGTAAAAAAGAAAACTAAAAAACACGCTTTTATAGAAAGTCTAACTAAAAAATAGAAAATAAATTTGAAGAAAACAATGTATTTAATTGTAAAAAAAAGCGTGGGGTGCTTTTTAAGATACTATCTAAACGATAATCATTCTACTCATATCTGTCAATACAATAATTATAACTATTGACACCATGCACCCCACGCTATTTTTACAATAAAATACATTGTTTTCTTCAAATTTATTTTTATTCGAGCACGGCAAAGTGACTGCACTACACCTGATAGTAAGCGTAGTGCAATTCAAAAAACCAGCGACCACCAACAAACAATCAGTTTATTCTGATCACCAGAGTCATGCCGGCCTGTATAATGCTTCTTCCCTACACCTCATGGTAAGTGTAGCGCAATCCAAGAATAGTGTCGACCAACGATTAACAATGTGTCCATCGTAGGTCGGCAAGATCATGCCGGCCTGCCAAAGAGCCAAGGGGGAGGGGAAGAAAAAAGGGATGGGAAAAGGGTTAGGATCAGGGGGTAAGCCCCCTGGGGAGAACCGGATATACACTGGCTGACCCTGGAACGCGACCCACACAAGGTGGGCCACTGTGGCAGGTTTTAACACCAGTGTACGGTGGTAGCTATCCGGTCGGATACAAGTATCCTCCCACCAGCAAAACCATACTACCATCCTCCCATTCTACTATACTCACATACTATTACTACCACGCTCCTTATTTACATAATACAAGTCGACTACACTACCAAGTACCATATTATAAAACTACCATTCTACTTTACTACTATAATACCAAATTTCCACTCATAACCTGGCAGCTGATAATGTCGAAGGCCTTTAACCCCTTTCCCAAACGTTTGATAGGTTTTTTTTTATTTCATTGAATGACGAGACGAGCAAGGCGCTCGCCTGATGGTAAGCGCCACGCCTGCCCAGAAACAAGCAACACCACATAGAACTTTGAATTACAAAGCACTGCATGGCATTGAATTGCGCTCGTCACCCCGAGACATAAGATGTTAAGTCTCATAATGCCCAGTTACTTCACTGGCTTCAATGTCCTTCAAACCGAAACACAACATTTATAGTTATCCGGAGGCCCTAACCTTCCCCTTCCCAATACCTTATTTATCCCTTATCTTTAAGATCAGCAAGGCGTCTATGATTCTTCAGGTATTGTAGGTGTTTCATGAGCAGTCGCGGGATCACGTACCAGCAGGTGACCCACTTGCACGATTCTCGGCCTGAGCTATAGAATAAAAAAAAAACCCTGAAATATTGACAATCATATTGTATTTATTCATCAGAATCGCTGACGTGGACATGGCTGTGTCCTGGGTGCTGAAGCCTCAGCATCGAGCGCGCGTCATGTTCCAGCGGTTCATGCCGTGGTGGAACGCGCAGAAGAGAAGAGAACTCGCCGAGAAAAAGCAGAGGGAAGAAGAAGAGCGGATGAAGGAGCTCGCCACCGACGACGATCACACGCGAAATTATTCAAATACGGAAAAACAAAGATCAGAAATTAGCGAAGTAAATGGTAGCGGAGAAGTTAACAATGAAGTGAATGGAAGCGAAATTGTATCCGATAGTAATGAATTCAAATCAGATAATACTCAAAATGGCTTAGACAAAGGAAGTGATGCGGATGATAGTACAGTTACGAATTCTGAGTGTATGTGTATTAACGGTAGCAATACGAAATGCGGAGAAGTGAGCGAAGTGTTCTTGGATAATGTGAGAAGTGATGCGGAAATTATTGATGTCAAATATGAAAGTCCTAAAACAATTTTTAATGTTGCAAGTATTTGACGACGGGATGTGTCGTATAGACTTGTACGTGGAAGTTGACAGAACGACACACTTTGTTGGGGTGTTAAGGTCGTATGTAAATACGCTGCGAGTAAGGGAACTATCTGTGTTCTAAATCGAGATATAGATACGGTTAAGACAACTTGTTTGTAAAATGTATACCATTTTCTTATGGTTATTGTCCAAATTATCTTCCTTGTTCAGAAACTTAATTAGGGCATATGATATCATCATCACCATCATCAGCCACAGGACGTCCACTGCTGAACATAGGCCTCCCCAAAAGATTTCCAGACCGACCTGTTGGAAGCGGCCTCAATCCAGCGACATCCTGCGACCTTTATCAGGTCGTCTGTCCACCTTGTAGGTGGACGTCCAACGCTGCGCTTGCCAGTACGTGGCCTCCATTCCAGAACCTTGCTGCCCCACCGGTTGTCGGTTCTGCATATGATATATCTAATGTTTGAAACCCCTGACCTTCCTACTCTATCATCAGACCCTCATCACCATCTGGACACTTAGTACTCATCGCAACCTATTCAATTAGTTAACACGATATATCTATTAATTTTCGAGATAATGTTTTCTTATATTTACGCGAATATTACTCATTGAAATAAAACTAATTTAAACGGATTTTATCGCAGTTTTTTATTAATTTTGATCCCGACGTTTCGAAAGCTTTTCAGCTTTCGTGGTCACGGGGTGGATTGATCCCCCAGTGGTTATTCGGACCACGAAAACCGTCGGGATCAAAATTAATAAAAAACCGCGAAAAAATCCGTTTAAATTAGTTTTATTTCAATTAGTTTTCGAGTTGTTCGGAGCTGCAGACAGCTTAAAATGTTCCGATGCGAGATATCTCAATAACTCGTTCTTGATTAAAATGTGGGTTATGTTCCTGCGCTCGTCGTCTCTAATTACGTATACTGTCGAAATAACCATACACGGTTTTTTTTTACTTTTAGTCATTCTTAACGCCCTCAACACTATTTTTTCGTTGCATTCTCATGCTGATATAATAATATTTGATGGCTGTTAAAGAGTCAACTAAAGTTAGGTATGTGTTGGTGAAAACGGCCATAACTCCATGGTTCGAGTGCCTCTTCTATAAAATCAGACAAGTGTTGTCAAATATAACGATAGAAAATTAACTATTAAGGCGAGGCGGGCCGAGAACTTTAGGTATTTTGGGCTGCCTCCGCCGCCCCTGGGTGAGCGCGCCACGTCCGCATTTACGCGATCGACAGGCCGCGCGCCACTTGACTTTGCATGACAGCGTTCGAAATCTTTGTGCCACAGTTTAGAAAATCAAGCAATAGATTAATATGTACTTACTAACTTCAGGTAGGTAATATTGATATGATGGTTACCAGTATTCTTATTACTTAATATTATAAAACTAGCTGTCCCTCGCGGCGCCGCCTGCGTGATCTGCTTTTTCCGGGATAAAAATAGCCTAACAGTGGCGCCATGTGTCGAAAATTGATCGTACCCTCTCAGAAAATTTCGTGGGCTCATGCACAACAACTTTGCTAAAGATCATCACATGATCAAATGCATAGTTTTGTCGGGAAAGATTTGATCGTCTTGGTCGTAGTTTAGAGTTGTGTTTATTGTATAAAAGTAGTGTGGATTTGTTCAATAAACATTGACGGTGAAGAACAGTGTATGGACTCCGGCAAGACCTTGAAATCGACCGCACCCGTGTTTCATCGTTCTTGTAAAAATAACTTGAGAATAAATAATACTTGACACTGGTAAAATGCATAATAATGCGAAAGCCATAAATAAAAAAAAAATGTGTGCGTGTACTAGTGTACATACGTAGGAAGTGAAACTTATTTATGACCTTATTTTTCGAAAAATGGTCAAACTCTGGTCGAAGTCTGGTCAAAATCCAGTCAAAGTCCTGTTCCAGGCAAGGTCGGGTCAAAGTCGGGTCAAAGTCCCGTCAAAGCCCGGTTAAAGTCCGGTCAAAGTCCTGTCAAAGTCCGATCGAAGTCTGGTCAAAATCCAGTCAAAGTCCTGTCAAAGTCTGGTCAAAATCCAGTCAACGTCCTGTAAAGTCCGGTCAAAGTCCGGTTAAAGCACGGTCAAAGTCAAGTCAAAGTCCGGTCAAAGTCCGGTCGAAGTCTGGTCAAAATCCAGTCAAAGTCCTGTGAAGTCCGGTCAAAGTCCTGTTAAGTCCGGTCAAAGTCCTGTTAAGTCCGGTGAAATTCCAGTCAATGTCCGGTCAATGTCCGGTCAAAGTCCGGTCAAAGTCCGGTCAAAGTCCGGTCAAAGTCCGGTCAAAGCCTGGTCAAAGTCCGATCAAAGTCCGGGCAAAGTCCGGTTTACGTCCGGTCAACGTCCGGTCAAAGTCCGGTCGAAGTCAGCTCAAAGTCAGGTCAAAGTCTGGTCAAAATCCAGTCAAAGTCAAAATGTGACGCGTGCCGCGTAACGGATAAATGTGACGATTTTATTTTTCTAACGCCGATAAAGAAGTCAAAGTCCGGTCGAAGTCGGGACAAAGTCGGGTTAAAGTCGGGTCAAAGTCGGGTCAAAGTTCGGTTAAAGTCCGGTCAAAGCCCGGTTAAAATCCGATGAAAGTCCAGTCAAAGTCTGGTCAAAATCCAGTCAAAGTAAAACATGTGACGCGTGCCGCGTAACGAAAAAATGTGAAGATTTTATTTTTCTAACGCCGATAAAGAAGTTTCACTTCAAAAAGAAGAGGAATCCTAACTTGACATTGGCAAAGTGTTTAAATACAATTGCCATTCCAAAAAACAAAAAACAATGTTTGGAACTTTATGGCATCGTAGAAAATCGGCATTATAGTAAATAGGTATTCCTTCATTACATACTATGTAGGTCTATAAGTGAGTATGTAGGTACAAATAAACTATTATTTGTACAAAGCAGTAGATATCTACATCCCAACAATCAGATAAAATAATGAGAAATATCTACTATGCCATAACATTTTTGGAATAACAATAATTTTCTTTGTGTCGGTTTTTTATTGTAACGGTTTATCATATAAGCCTAAATATATACTATGTATAATATCACTAAACAATATAATTTGTAACAAAAACAAATACAAAAATAATTTTATAAACATAAATGTAAAGAAAATAATAATTAAGAAGCAAAGTCAGGCCACATTATATGTTTAGCAAATGACGACACGCATTTATTACCCATTTTATTAATCTGTACCAATGTAAACGCGGGGGAATTTTCGGGAGACAAACGGCGTGCGTCCTACCTCGAAGACGCCTCGACGGGCTCTGGCGGCTGGCGCGAGCGCTTCAACGGCTAGATTTTGGTAGTTTTTCTTCACAGAGATTAACAATAAAGATATTTTTTATTATTTTTCTTACAATTCGCTAGTAAATAAAAAGCCCTATCTTTTGATATAACTTTGACATGATTTCAAGAAGAAATGGCTTATTGCCACTCACATGAAATATCGATTTAGTGTCATCTTTATGATTTTTTTTTATCGAGAAAATTATGAGTATTCATGTTTCCATCTTTACAAAGCCTTAGAGAATATGTTCAATTTTTATAATAAAAAATATATCGTGTAACTTTTACATATCAGTGGAGATACACTGGATCAAAAAAGCAAAAGTATGGGATAACGTCGCCTTAACTCAATGGTGTTTTAGGACTTTTGTATTTTAACTGCAGCGCCCAGATACTTCAATTAACTTTAATTGACAATTAGCTATTTGTTGCAATAACAGAGCATAAAATATTCACTGGCTCTAAGTGTGAATATAATAAGATGTGGCTAATTGACAATTAAAGTTAATTGACGTCTCTGTGTGCGATTTTAAGTAAGTTCGTCTGCATTGGTTAGTAAAGAATTAACACTAAAATGACAACCGGGGTCGTTGCAATACTTACCGAGGTAGACAGGGGACTGAAAAGTGGTTTTACAAGAAAAAATTTAGAGTTAATTATATTTTTGTAAAAAATCCATACGTGACTAAAGAAGTATATTTTTAACCGACTTAGGGCCTGTTTCACAATGTAAGAATAAACTATAACCGCCAGATAACGTATAAGACAGGATGCCAACGATAGACACACTGTTTGTCGTTGGTCGACCCTATTCTTGGATTGCGCTACACTTACCATCAGGTGTAGCGTAGTCACTATGCCGAGCCAGGAAAGAAAAATTAAGATTGTTTATTGATTTTACATGTTACACAATAAACTATTCTAAATTGTGTGAACCATTATCATTTCTGTTAATAGTTTGTGGTAAATAACTTGAGGTTTCGCGATACACATGTACGGTGCTACGATAACAGTTATGCGTTTCGGTAATATTTCATTGTTAACGAATTATTCAAACAAGCAATCAATGTTACAAGGTGGTAGGTCCCTCGTTTACGAGAGGCCTTCTCGGTTGGGACCATTGCTTGTTTCGCGTGTTTCGGTTTGAAGGACATTGAAGCCAGTGAAATTATTGGGCATTATGAGACTTAACATCTTATGTCTCGTCACGAGCGCAGTTCAGTGCTATGAAGTGCTTTGTAATTCAAAGTTCTTTGTGGTGTTGCTTCTGTTTATGGGCAAGCATGGCGCTTACCATCAGGCGAGCACCTTGCTCGTCTCGTCATTCAATCAAAAAAAATAATGTTCAACCATACGAGCCTGGTGACCGGACAGTCACTCACCAGAATATAGTCTAATGTAACTTTCGTGTTTATAAAAAACCGAACATTACCGAAGGGCATAATAATGTAAACCTCTATCCGGCACATGTAGTATATAAATTATTTCAAAAGAAAATTACAGATTCATTATTATATTTAGTTGATAAGTATTTTACTGCACCTGGAATAGTTTAACAGTTATTGTAATATATCTTAAATTATTGTTACTCATAGTCGTTAGTTGTTTTAAGTTGTTTTCGAAATTACAAATATATTTTATTACATCATCGGTCTTAAAGACCATTTCAAAATAGTGTTGGTATGTAGTGTTAGATAAGTAATTGTTCACTAACTATTGCAGACGAAGTAGATATCAGGCGAAATGGGATGTACAGGATTGAAGGAGTCCAAGGAGACAACTTGGAGCGAGGAACCGATGTCAATGTATACTTACTAAAAGCGTTCCTATGAGAATCTGTATCACGTACCGGCGCATATTTTTAAAATGTTTTTATTGTTCGTTGAACATATTCTAAGACAATTTCAGACCATCTCGATTAAACTCGCTTTCTAATAAAAAAAACCGCATTGAGATCGGTCCATTATTTTAGACGCTACCATACCTCAACAGAAAGATAGAAAATTGTGTCGAAGCCGTCTTTAACATCATGGTTTAAAAATAATAGGATTTATGAAAATAATACATCACAGTTAATTCGATTTATTCTAATATAGGTTTCTTTCTATTCCTTTATTTCTGTGCATCCCATTTTTTATTATTAATGGTAAAATATTCCACTAAAGTGACTATGTGTTCTTTGTGTGAATTATTATGATATACATATATGTATAGATAAGACAATGTTTAATTATCCAATAAATTATCTAGGCCAATATACGAGCATTTTTCTAGTAAGGGCGCGTTTACACTGAAAAGAAGACGAACGGAGAAGAGAAGTGGAATTGTAAAAAACTGTTGTCAGTGAAGTGGAGCGAACACATGTGAGCTAAGTACTGTTTTATGCAATATAATGTGAAGATTTATACCCATTTTGCTTTTTGCGCCGTTATTTTTTTGTCGGAGGTTAAAAATCAGCTCACATTTAGCGGAGAACTCAGATCCTCTGTAACATCGGTTGAAATATCAGATTGGCCCTTTGTTACTCATTTCCGCATCACTTCGCTTCGCTTCAATGACAACTCACCTTTATGATATACTTGAATTTGAGGAGAGAATATGCTGAGTAAGCGCATACGGATTTGACAACCGCCGTGGTGCAGCGGGCGAGTAGTCGGCTGAGAACCAAGAGGCCACGGGTTCGATCCCCGTACCGGAACATATGACGTGTGAACCACAAATACTTGTGTGTTGTGGTAAAGTCTCTCTACATTAACATGTTTGTTGTCTATAATTATTTTTGGGCTGTGACTTTTCATACTAGGTGTATTAGGGCTGACAAAGTTAGAATTACAGATTCGGGATCGATCTAGAGAATCAAACCAAGATTGTTTAAAGCATTTGACCATTCTTTTTCATCTGGAACAAACTGTTCGATCCGACAGTATTGTATGTGTCATCCAGACATTTATGCGGAGTCTAACTTATCTACTTAGCACTTTGTTCGCCCGAACACGCCTAATGACACTGTCACAATGTAACCCACAGCAAATACGTAAAAACATTTCGACCTACATCAAGTAGAATTGAGATATAGTTTTAGTAAATTAATTAATTTATCAATAATTTGAAGTTCTTTTCTGCATAATTATACACGGGGAATGGTTTATTTATGACTTTTAAAAGAATAACCAACTTAAATCTAATGATATTTGCGAAATAAAATCAACATCTCGATTTTTTTAAATAAAACTAATTTAACGGATTTTATCGCGATTTTTTATTAATTTTGATCCCGACGTTTTGAAAGCTTTTCAGCTTTCGTGGTCACAGGGTGGACTGAGATGTAGGTTGTCCAATTTTTTTTTTTTAATAAAAAAACCGAATAAAAACGATTTTTTATTTGGACGTCCGCCTACAAGGAGGACAGACGACCTGATAAAGATCGCAGGAAGTCGCTGGATGCAGGCCGCTTCCAACAGGGTGGGCTGGAAATCTTTGGGGGAGGCCTATGTTCAGCAGTGGACGTCCTGTGGCTGATGATGATGAATAAAAAACCGCGATAAAATCCGTTTAAATTTTATTTCAATATGTAATATTCGCGTAAACATAAGAAATCATTATCAATGATTACATGACGTGGGTTTAAATGTTAATATGTAATTGCATCCTGTTGCAGTATAAAGCAAGATGTTTCATTATAGTTTCATTACGCTTGGTATAATTTCATCATTATGAGAACAATAGATGTGAATCACCAAAGTCAATGCAACTGATTGCCTTATGCAATAAAGATTTACTTACAATATAGAAGACACGTTACTGTATATTGGATATAACGTATCGGGTGTATGTTTCCGCGGCCAACAATGTGCTGGATTGACGTATTAGAGGCTTTACGTAGAGGGGGATGCAACATAATTGAATTAGTCAGCTTACAATAATATGAGGCTGCAAGAACCAGAGTGGCCTAACTGCATTTTGATGACTTTTAACCTATTTGGATTTTCGTTAATTTAAACCACGGCCGAAATGGACTTGTGCTGGCATCTATGTCAACATGATGTTACTAATTTTAGGCCGGTCTGGTCTTGTAGATGAACATTTTTAAATTACGAAAATACAAATAGGTCAAAGGTCATCAAAATGTAGTTAGGCCACTCTGGTTCTAGCAGCCTCATATGTCAGAAGCGCTATGCTATAATCTGCGTCGAAGCGATGGACTTTGAAAACATACTTATAGTGTAGTAGGTATAGAATAGCCATCACAATAATGACTTAAACTTGATTGAAATTTCTCTAAGAGCATGCACCGCTGACTTTTCTAAGTTACGTGTATTCAATGATAATTATCGATTGTTACGACGGTGAAAGAAACGTGAGGAAACATGCATACCTGAGTTAAAAATGTCAACAGTCTATGAAGTGTACCAACCCGCATTACTCCAGTGCAGCGTGGTCACAGTATTGTTATAATAGCGTGGTGGACTGAGGTCCAACACCAGCAGTGGGACGTGTATACAGGGCTTGTATTATTATGCACAAAGTTTACAAAACTATTTTATTGAAATAAAACTAATTTAAACGGATTTTATCGCGGTTTTTATTTTGATCCCGACGTTTCGTTTTTTCGTTTATTTTAAACAAATAGATATATTGTTTTGCGTATGTATTAAAAAAGAAGTTATTATTTTGTTTTATTGAAAAAATATGTTTCGATAATACCAATATAGTTTTTTTTTAGTTTGTTTATTTGTAAAATACTTTTTTTAAAATAGGCTGCAAAGGTCATTAGCCACGTTGTATTTGTAAAAATGTTAATATTGTTTATACACATATTGTAGAATTGTATAGAAATTTTAATATATTTTGCATAAAAAATTCAGCCGGGTATTGTCTATGGAAGCGTTTTAAATAATCATATATTTTTTGTTTAAGTATGCGATTGTAATGACGATGTAAATTATGCGCTTCGATAATTATAGTTTTTTACGAATATGCAATGAATGCCCAACGATAAGGCCAGACAGTCTCAAGAGAAATAAACAATAATTTGCAACAGATTATTATATAATCATCACACTTTAAAAATAAACGAAGATTGCCGAAGCGCATAATTTAAATCTTTGCAGGTATTGTAAATATAGCCATTAACGGCGACGCTCTGCGGTTTTGAAAATACAACTTACAAAAATAGAGGCTGCTAAAACCAGAGTGGCCTAACTGCATTTTGATGACTTTTGACCTATTTGTATTTTCGTCAATTTAAAAATGTTAATCTACAAGACCAGACCGGCCTAAAATTGGTAACATCATCTCGACATAGATGGCAGTACAAGTCCATTTCGGCCGTGATTTAAATTGACGAAAATACAAATTGGTCAAAAGTCATCAAAATGCAGTTAGGCCACTCTGGTTCTAGCAGCCTCAATTTAAATATCACTTGTAATTTTTCGTGTTCAAAACATCAAGCGTTTCATAAAATATAATATACAACACATTTTCATTACGTATGATATATTTTAAGAATTTGTGTGTATGTAGTATATAATTTGTATGAAAAGTATGATCATAAATGTGCGTTTCGGCAGTTTTTGGTATTAACGAATATTAAACGCCGCTTAAGAGAAAATAGTGTTCGATGATTGCCTAAACGCATAGTTTTGTTCGTAGCACTGTAATGTGATGCAGCTTGTCAAGGGGTTTGGTTGTACATTATATATTTACACTATCAATTTTATTTTATTACTAGCTTTCCCTCGCGGCTCCGCCCGCGTGATCTACCCTGTCTTTATACCAATTTTCAACAAAATCCGTTCAGAATTTTCGGTGTGATTGATGAATATCAAGATTCCTGTTTTATCCCAAGGGAGCATTTAATCGGGATAAAAAGTATCCTATCACCCGAGTCAGTTCAAACCATTCAGTAGTTTCAGCGTGATAATATTACTATTATCATTATATTACTCATTGAAATAAAACAAATTTAAACGGATTTTATCGTGTTATTTTTTTATTTTGATCCCGACGTTTCGAAGACTTTTCAGCCTTCGTGGTCAGGTGGTGGACTGAAAATTAATAAAAGACCGCGATAAAATCCGTTTAAATTTGTTTTATTTCAATTAATAAACATGTTTAGTGGATAAGTACGATTACGGATCGTGATGTATGTTGGCCTAAACCTCCCTACATTTTATATTTATCCCAACGACGTGGCGAGCGAGTCATTCGTCATCTTATGTCTCGGGGTGACGAGCGCAGTTCAGTGCCATGCAGTGCTTGTAATTCAAAGTTCTGTGTGATGTTGCTTCTGTATATGGGCAGGCGTGGTCAACATCAGGCGAGCGCCTTGCTCGTCTCGTCATTCAATAAAAAAAGCGCTGTGCAGACCAAAGGCGTAACCAGGATTTCCTTCAGGGTGGTGTGAGACTTGCTGTAAGTAGTAACGAGGCCAGGGAAGTATGTACAAGGTGGTAGGTCCCGCGTATGCGAGAGGCCGTCTGTGTTGGTACCACCGCGCCGTCTATTTCTGACGCCAAGCAACAGTGTGTAAGCACTGTTGTGTTTCGAATTGATGGACATTGAAGCATGTTATCTGTTGAAGAGGTTACCACTTTCCATGTTAAACTCATGACAGAATTTTATGTGGAAGCTACATTGAAGTAAATCATATCGAATACAAAAATAATCATCAAAATCGGTCATTTCATGAAGATATGCGTGAACATACTTAATTAAAAAATATATACCGACGGATTGAGAACCTCCTCTTTTTTGAAGTCGGTTAAAGATGATCAAATCCGATATTTATCCATAAAAATACTAACGCAGATAGTGTCAGTAGGTCTACACCATACACGTGAACAAACTAAATGAAACGTAAAAGGGAATTCCCCTAAAGAAACTAGAGGCCGCGAGTTCGTTCTTTTATTCCCCGCATAGAGACAAATGATTTTGTGATCATTCAGTCGAAGACATCAATGTAGCAGATAGAACAGTATTGAATTGAACAAACAGAATTAATAAATAAATAACACCCAACAGTCACACACATAGCCCTGACCCAACAGAAGATACGAGTCTTGTGTCGTGGGTTAGGTGGATAGTTATCACAAATATTTGTCTCGGTCCAGGGTTCGAAGGGCACGGCCTCTTGCTTCACAATAAGCTACTGGCCACTGCCCAGGATATTTAATTTATCACAATAAAATGTAAACTATACAGTTATATTAATTGGTGGTACTGCTATTTTGCCAGTACGTGGCCTCCATTCCAGAACCTTTCTGTCCCATCGGTTATCGGTTCTGCGAGCTATGTGGCCTGCCCACTGCCACTTGAGCTTGCTAATCCGCTGAGCTATGTCGGTGACTTTCGTTCTTCTACGGATCTCCTCATTTCTGATTTGATCACGTAGAGAAACACCGAGCATAGCTCTCTCCATAGCTCGCTGAGTGACTGTGAGCCGTCTTATACGGCCCACGTACTGGCAAGCGCAGCGATGGACGTCCACCTACAAGGTGGACAGACGACCTGATAAAGGTCGCTGGAAGTCGCTGGATGCAGGCCGCTTCCAACAGGTCGGGCTGGAAATCTTTGGGAGAGGCCTATGTTCAGCAGTGGACGTCTTGTGGCTGATGATGATGAATGATGATGACTGCTATTTTACTAATTCCATTGAAACGAGTGCAATATTTTTGCCAAAATGAGCATGACACATTCGTCGAAGTCTATAGAAGATATACTAGTTATCCAGGCCCAGAATATCACCTCCTACAGTATAAATCCAAGATCTAGATAGTTCTAGATTATTTTTAGGATTTTAAAATCCATGCAACATGGACTGTGAATCTGTAAAAATGTACATACACAATTGGTTTGAATTCGTATAATTCAACCAACTACACCACAGGCAAATGAAATCAATGCATTTACTTGAGTTTATCTTACTTTTTTATAATGAAACTAGCTTTGCTCGCGGTTCCGCCCGCGTGATCTGCTTTTCCGGGATAAAAAGTAGCCTATGTCTTATTCTGATGTCTAAGCTATGTTATTGAAAAGTTAATTAAAATCCATTCAGCAGTTTTTAAGTGAAAGAGTAACAAACATACATCCATCCATACATACAAACTTTCACGTTTATAATACATATTAGTAGGATAGCTTTTACCTGCATAAAACAAATACAACTTTCAACCCCCATTTTAGTTTTAATTATTTTAATATTAGCGGCCTATGATAGTTCTACGCGACGTTAGTATATTATAGTCCTACGATAATTAAAAAGTCCCATTAATTAAACACTTTCATTGGCATAATATTACTTCTGATTTTTGTAGGATTTGATCATATTTCCTTGGATATTTGACTGAAGATTGCACCGCCTGAGGAAATCTATACGTATTCGAAAACTATGAACGTATGCGTGCGTTTTCGAATTCGTATAGATTTACTAAATTACTACTAACAAAGTGTCAAACTATCAACTCGTACTGCCAAAAAGCAAATAATCGTTCGAAAACTAATTTCGTATTCGAATAATACGATATAACATTACTCATACTAGGTACCGATTTTAGTTCGTTATTGTTTCCGTTAGAGGCGCTGCTAGTGGATGTATGGAGAGATAACGAAAAGTCGATTGTGTCATTCTAGTGGAATTTACACAGTACACACCACAGCTGTACCTGCCACTATAATATGAAAAATAAAATAAGTTTTCTCAAAACAAAACAAACGATATAAAAAAAAGGAAATTTAAAAAAAATAAAAATTCATTATGTCTTTTTAGAGTTGTGCAATTATGTTTAATCGACAGTGACACGCATTGTTAATTTTGACTTTTCAGTGTTGGTTTTTTTTTTGTGGTATGCACTAATACTTTCTTTAACTTTTACTTTCTTTTTAATACTTTTTTAATTTTTCATGGTCACGAAATAATAAATTAAAAAATAATAATTTAGTTTACAGTAGTGTGGGTAGATGGCGCTGATCATTTTTACATCGCGATATGGTTTACTCGACGAGCACAGTCAAATACATAGGGTTTGAAATTTCGACATCGTGAGGAAACGAGTTATTATAACTCCATAAGATTTCGAAGGTATTTTTTAAATGCGTTGCTGCTAATGCATGTCAACGTATATTTAGACTTTATAGATACTAATACCACTGACGCCAACTTGGGGGGTGTCTCCCTAAATTTAGGGAGAAAAAATATTGACAGGGAGTTTTTTAGGGGGAATAATTTTTAGGGATAAAATTTTAATTGAATTTTTTTTGAAGTGATAACTTCTTATGGGAGGGTGAACCGAAACGTTTCGTAACGCGAGCGGTCCATCGACCAGCCAGCGTTAGCCGACCTCCCTAGAACATCGATAATTTCGAAGTCCCAGGTGGCGTCACACAGTGACCAGTCAGCTTGGACCGGACTTTAACCGGACTTTGCCCGGGCTATGACCGGAGTTTGACCGGGCTTTGGCCGGAATTTGACCGGTATTTGACCGGACTTCGACCGGACTTTGACCGGACTTTAACCGGACTTCGACCGGACTTTGACCGGATTATGACAAATTTCGACAGGTCTTTAACCGGACTTTGACTGGACTTTGACCGGATTTTGACAAGACTTTGGCTGGACTTTAACCGGATTTTGGCAGGACTGACCGGACTTTGACAGGGCTTTGACCGGACTTTGACCGGATTTTGACAGGACTTTGACCGGTATTTGACCGGACTTCGACCGGACTTCGACCGGACTTTGACCGGACTTTGATAGGGCTTTGACCGGATTTGGACAAACTTTGACAGGACTTTGACTGGTACTTGAACGGACTTCGACTGGGCTTTAACCGGACTTCGACCGGACTTTGACCGGGCTTTGACCGGTTTTTGACAAGACTGACAGGACTTTGACTGGACTTTGACCGGACTTTGATAGGGCTTTGACCGGATTTTGACAAAGTTTGACAGGACTTTGACTGGGCTTTAACCGGACTTTGGCAGGACTTTGACCGGGCTTTGACCGGATTTTGACAGGACTTTGACTAGACTTTGACCGGATTTTGACAGAATTTTGACCGGTATTTGACCGGACTTCGACCGCACTTTGACCGGACTTTAACCGGACTTCGACCGGACTTTGACAGGACTTTGATAGGGCTTTGACCGGATTTTGACGAACTTTGACAGGACCTTCACCGGACTTTGACAGGACTTTTACAGGACTTTGACCGTACTTCGACGGGACTTTGACCGGATTTTGACCGGACTTTGACAGGACTTCGACCGGACTTTGACATGCCTTAAACAGGTCTTCGTAACGTAACGCGTTACGGCGCCACTCTGGCTTCCCTTTCTCTCACGCACATGGCAGCAGTAGGCAGGCTCCTCCGCTCTCACTTTAACCCACATTAGTTTAAGTTATCACTTCTGTCTAGCGTCCCGAGACGCACACTTTTTTTTTTATTTTAATTGCACTACTCTCCATACTCCATACTTCTATTCTATCAAAGTTTATAAGAAAATTTGAATGGATCAAATGACACTACTGTCATTGATGGTTACTAGATGGTGCTGATGCATATGTCTACATACTAGTCGTAACAGCTGGCAGCTAAATTTATAATTGTTATTGTTAGTTTAAAATAATTGTGTCACCGTCAGGGGGTTTTACTTTGAATTTAGTGGGTTTTGAAATTGCTTTAGGGGGAAAGTTTTCAAACAGTTGGCGACACTGACTACTACATGTAAACATGGCAAACATAGTTATGACATATTAATTATTTCTAGTGAATATTTTATATTGTGATTTGTGGTACATAGTCAATTAAAAAAGAAAACTTAATCGAGATGACATAACAATTCCATAGAGTTATGGCGGGAATTCTGACAGTGCAGTTCATCGCTTATTTACATTTATTTCATAAACTAGTTTAGAGTTGTGTTTGTTGTATAAAAGTGGTGTGGATTTGTTCAATAAACATAGCCGCCACACACAGCCGCGATAAATGTTTCTAGTACATTTTGTATGGGATCGCGCGAGATCTTACACACTGGCGCGATCTAGACGCCAGCGATGCCAATGGGACGCCACGCTTCTGTGCGATCCGCCATATTTGTATAAATTATACCTACAATTTGTAATTTTGTGTAAGGACGCGCGCGATCCATTGCTGCGATCTACCAGATTGTTGCCAGAATGTATAATGAAAAACTGTATAATATACAGCTATACAATAAAACCCGCAACAGTGGCTTGTTCAGGCGAGTCGCGTTCCAGGATCAGCCAGTGTATATTTACTAACCTCAGGCCGGCATAATTCTTGCTCTTTCTTTTTTTCTCTTTCTTCCTTCTTAATTCTTCGCTGCTGACCATCGAGAGACTTAATGTGGTAGTCGACACGGTCAATAATCTACGAGATTAAAGTCTGTGATATAGTCTATAGTCTGCGCCCTCTACAGTCTAGACTGCAATCTAGTCTATAGGTGTTAGTTTTGGAGATTATTATAGCGTTTGGTTGTCGCAGTGGTGATGTCGAGCGTCGGTCGGCTGGTCGTGGAAGGGAGGCAGACCGAACAGTTCCGGACGGAACTCCAACAGGGAGCGCAACACGAGTGTCGCGTGACGAGTATACTCGCGCGGCAGACGACGGTCTGGCACCATCACCACCTGTATATTAACAACATACTTTTATTTAATTATCCTATTTTGTAAAACAGCGATAGCTCAGCGCGGAGTGGTGCGGACTGTCGAGAAGAATGTCGCAGGTTCGAAACCAACTCCAGCAGCACTGACAACTTTTATAAATAACTTGTGAATTCATTGTTAATGAATCGCTTGATTTCGAAGGTATGTGACGTCTGCTAACCCGTACTAGTCCAGCGTGCTGGATTAAGGCTTCACTCGTCTCATTCAGTAGAGAAGGCTCGTGTCCAGCACTGGGACATGTATATTAGAGGGCTAGTATTATTCTTGTACAGTACTCTTTATTTTAATAATACAATTTAATTTATATACACACACAATGGTATTGAATTGTTTCGGACCTGCATGCCGGCTTCTCTCGCCGCCTCGACCCCGACCGGCGAATCTTCGAACACGAGACACTGCGTTACCGTCAATATATCTTTATCATCTCTACACTAGAGTGTCACTCAACGTTCAGGTAATTATTTTAAAAGTTTAAGTAACATTTGATGCTGCGCCATCTGTTATCGAATAGCGAGAACTAACTTGCAAGTTGGGACGTATTCTTACATTTAACAATTTAATAATTAGTAAAACATCGATTACACGCAACATGTATGTGTTAGTGCCACGCTGTAGACACTATCACACTCGTAGGTCATGACACCTTTCAGTCAGTCACCTTTGAGTTTTATATATTTAGAATTGTCAGTACCAGTATTCACCTGTATAGGTTTCGGCTTGTCGGGGAAGCGTGCCGCCGCTACTAGATATATGTCCGGCTTCGGTTTGCCGCGATCCACCTCCGGGTCTGTAATACTCACCTACAATAATGCGACAGTACTTATTATTCTACCAAATAATAAAACCACATGAAAAAACTGAAAACAAAATTAAATGAGATTATTTTTTATAAGAAAAAACAAAAACACTCCTTAACACCCTTTTATAAGCTTCATACGTACCTATGTTTAATAACTGGTATGTTTTCTATGTAACGGAATCTTTGAACATGATTTTGACCTTCAAAACGTCAGATTAAATCAAAATTTGCCATACTTATCAAGGACCGATGACAATGCAATATTAAAAAAAGTATTGTAAATTGTGATTAAATTATAAATTATTGTGTTGTGTGTAAAGTTTATCTTATGCGTCAATAGATGGCGCCAGCGTAGAACTAGATCGCGGTATGGTTTACTATTGTACTATTGTAAACCATACCGCGATCTAGCTCTACGCTGGCGCCATCTATTGACACATAAGGTACACAAAATACTGTTAACCCGCTTTTTTAGTAATTTGTAAAGAACCTCAACCGACTACAATATATTTATATATTTTTTTAAAAATATCTGGAATATCCGGATATTTTATGTTTCCGGAAGCCCAAATCCCCTCCCCTTCCCTATCCCTAATTATCCCTTTCCTTTAAGGTTGTCAACGCGTTTAGATTCTTCTGGTATTATGGGCATACATGGGCGGTGGAGATCACTTACCATCAGGTGAGCCACTTGCTCGTTTGCCGGCCTATACTATATATAAAAAAAAGAAGTGTGTGTGTGCAATTCACACACAGCAGAAGTGAAACTTCAGAAAAGTAGCCTACAAGAGAATGAGATGAAAATAGAGTATCAGTGGTATTAGGATAATTATTAAAAGGTTTATTATTTCTATAATACTTTAACCA
This sequence comes from Amorpha juglandis, assembly GCA_949126905.1. Taxonomy (NCBI): domain Eukaryota; kingdom Metazoa; phylum Arthropoda; class Insecta; order Lepidoptera; family Sphingidae; genus Amorpha; species Amorpha juglandis. The sequence goes on from OX421393.1 coordinate 7,667,956, forward strand.
AGCTTAAAAATGATTTAAAATTTTAATGCGAAATATTACATTTCATATATTTGTTTCTTTCCAATCTCTTTAGTGACGCCTTTTTCGTTTCATCAAATTTTCAAATCATAACGATTCTAAAGAAGTTTTACTTCAAAAAAAATATGAGTGAATGTCTCGCCTTGTGATGGAACATGCCGAAGAGTCGTGGTCGTGCGCACGCGTGCCGTCGCACCGCCTGCGCCGTGGAGTTGGTCGCCAGGGCCAGCGGGATGTCGCAGGCGTGCAGGTGGGACAGCAGACGCTCCGCACCTTTAACACATTCTACTGGGTGTAATGGAAACGCTTACGATCACCGTAACTGGTAGTACTGGTCATTGTGATATGATACCACTAAATAAATCGTGAAAACATTGGTAATTTTTTAACAACGCGCATTATGTTAATAGAAAAAAGAAATAACGAAACAAACAAACATGATTTTCTTTTACTAGCCCTGTATTATACATGTCCCACTGCTGAGCACGGGCCTCCTCTACTGAGAGGGGTTAGGCCTTAGTCCACCACGCTGGCCTAATGCGGGTTGGTAGACTTCACATACCTTCGAAAAATCTTATCGAGTTCTCAGGTATGCAGGTTTCCTCAGGATGTTTCCTTCACCGTTAAAGCAAGCGATAATTAACAATTAATACACACTAATAAACATGATACTGCGTGAATATTAACAAGTAATTTAATTTCTCGAATCTTTTATTGTTATCGTGTCCAGTACTACCACCTATCTTAGTTTTCGCAAGTGTTTCCCTTATATCCTTTATAAGTATGATGAAGACTCTGGCAAATAGACAGAGAAAAAAGGCGCGGCGTGACGTTTAGGCCAATGAAAAAACGCAAAAGAGGTTCTTAAATCGTCGTGTATATTTTTTCTGAATGTATAATCGTGCCTAAATTTTTATGGAGTAATAGGTAGGGTAGGGTAGGGGTAGGGGGAAAAGCAGCGATAGCTCAGCGGGAAGTGGTACGGACTGTCGAGACGAAAATCGCAGGTTCGAAACCAGCCCCAAGAGCATACACCTCTGACTTTTCTAAGTTACGTGTATATTAATTGTTAATTATCGCTTGCTTTAACGGTGAAGGAAACATCGTGAGGAAACCTGCATACCTGAAAAAAGATTTTTCGAAGGTATGTGAAGTCCGCCAACCCGCATTAGGCCAGCGTGGTGGACTAAGGCCTAACCCCTCTCATTCAGTAGAGGAGGCCCGTGCCCAGCAGTGGGACATGTATAATACAGGGCAAATAAAAAAAAAAAAAAAAAAATAGGTAGGGTATAACTCAAAATTGGTATAATTAAAAATTAAAAAAGTAATCACAAACCAAATCAAGGTTGAAAGAGTAAAACTTGGGCATTGATATGTACATTTATTTTTATGATTGTTTCGCCAAAAAATATTAAAATATTTTTAACAAAAAATTTACCTATTTAACTGAACTAAAAATAAAATTACAAAATTTTGAATTGGTGATACGAATCATTGACTTATTTTTTTGCTTGAATCTAATCACATAGGAATAGGAAAGTGAAGCGAGTGGAACCATGTATTTGCTTCGGTTCGCTTTCACCACGCTTAGGTTCGCTATCTGATTGACATGTCCTAAGCGCTAATCAAAATCAGAGCGTGAAGTAGTCAAAAGTACAATATAATACAATACAATACATACATATATATAAAAAATCTTCATTGTATAACCAATAATGACTTAAAATAATATTTGGTGTTTAAATAAATAATAAATACACCCAACAGAGACACACATAGTCCTGACCCCACAGTAAGATACGAGTCTTGTGTCGTGGGTATCAGGAACTACGAGAGACTTTCAGTCTCGCAACACCCAGACCCCGAGACAAATATTTATGGATCACACAAACATTTGTCTCGGTGCGGGGATCGAACTCGCGGCCTCTCGCTTCACAGCCGGCTACTCGCCCGCTGTGCCACGGAGGCTGTCAAGTAAAATAGCTAGGTTACCCTTGAGGAGCGGCGCGCTGGGCAGCATGTTCTGTGCGAGTGTTTCCAGTTGTTTCTCAAACTCATCCGCCGATATAGGCAGGCGCAGTTCTCTTACTAGTGATACGCAGATCTCGCGGTCAGTCACTCCGTACATCTGTACACAAATAATATTTTGGCAACCGTCTTATCCTGTGTTCTGGATAAAATGCCTACTTATTTTTCTATTGTATTTGTATTGGTAAGCGCTATTTTAATTGCCTAACTGATCAATAAACAATGGGCGGTCTTATTGCAACCAACGATTTCTTCCACACAACCTTCAAACACAGGAGAAATGAAAATATATTGATAATGTACACTCACGACTCACCCGTATCTGCATTTGTTTAGTGTACACGCGACCGTATTTCTCGCAGATCTGTTTTATCATCTTGTGGTACATTACTTCGGAATCTGGAACAATAAACACAATTTATACTTTTTTGCACATCTTTTTTTCGCGCGGAGATAATCCGATACCGAATTCCGAGGGAAGGGGAGTTATAAGGTTTATAAGGGGAGTTGTGTTACTGCACTCATGAGCCTTCCGACCCAGTAAGGAGGCCCTGCATCCCCCGCTAAGCAGCTGCGAACCCAAGCGGCTCCAGTTAGTCGCCGGGAACGCTCCAGTTACGGCAAGCCGGGAATATCCTGGTGGAATTCTATAATGCCCTTAATATACTGGATATACTCACGCTTGTATCTGTGAAGGGGTAAGGAGATAATAATTTAGAATTAGAAACTTCTTGAAACAAAATGAAAAAGGGGCTTGTAAGGATTGTATGGATGTAATATTGTATGGCCAAATTTGCTACATAGAGACTATCACGCCCACACACCCGCCACTGTAACTCCTGTGCACCAGGATCAACAGTGGCACGCATTTTTGTCGACACCGAGCAGTGAAGCTCGGCGAGTCTCTGGGATGCCTAAATGTATTTGTCCCGCAACGAAATTATTCAGATAGAAGGTTAGGGAGGAGTTGGAAATATTAGATAATAAATTTGCTACATGCGGGCAAAGCCGTACCAACTAGTACAGCTACATTAGCAAAGCCTTCAGGTATCAGGGTGTAAGAAGCAGCAAGAGTTACCGAGCACGGTCCCGTCGAGGTCGAACACACAGTGCGTGACTCTCGTAAAGCGGCGCGTGATCTCCCCGCCCGCGCCCGCACTCCGAGTGAGCGACACTCTCCCGCGTTTCATGCATGAAAACGCGACCCACACTTGCCAAAATTCCGACCACACCGATACATCTCCTCTGTTTGTTATTCGTGCATAAATTAATATAAATTTTTGCTTGACAATTATTGGCAAGTATTGACAGCTATTGACAATTCCATACAACGCCATCAGTTTTTTTTTTTAACATTAATCCAAAGAGTTTTAAATACAGCAATTGACAATTCCATCCTTCAGGTTGTAGTCGTTTTTGAAGTTATACTTCTTTAGGCGCGTTATGAAAAAATGATGAGAGTGAAATTTTAAGATGCGCGCGCACCTGTGACACAAAAAATTAACAGTATGAAGTTAGGCGCGTTAAGAAAAAATGATGAGAGTGAAAGTAGCCGTAATTAATAAACAAATGACGATTTGGACAAAGAAAAACTCTTTAGGTTTTTTCTTATTCGGAACATGTTGCCGTAAAAAGTACCAGGCTCGCATAAACGCGAAGAGAGTAGAATGTACTTCTATCATGTCGAGTGGATATGTTGATATAAATTAAAATACTTTTATTTAATATAATTAACACTAAATATTATTAAATTATTAATGTTACGATATTTCATCGTTGTTGTGAAGACTTGAGAATAAATTACACTTGTCTTTGGCGAAATGCATAACAATGCGAAGCTTAAGAGTGTTGTTACAAAGACTTGGCTGTATGAGCTACAATACCTTTGCCTATTAAAAACCCGAATTTGAACCAAAAATTATAATACCGAGGACTATGACGGAAGTGAATACTTTTTAAATTGTTTTCGAAATTAATAAGTGTCCGTTCTATTGAAACTATGAATCAACACGCATGAAACATTTACTATAATAATAATTATAATGTACATTATAAATAATAATTATTATTGAAGTTATACTTCTTTAGGCGCGTTATGAAAAAATGATGAGAGTGAAATTTTAAGATGCGCGCGCACCTGTGACACAAAAAATTTACAGTATGAAGTTAGGCGCGCTATGAAAAAATGATGAGAGCAGTATGAAGTTAGGCGCGTTATGAAAAAATGATGAGAGTGAAATAAAAAAATAAATAAATAAATATAAATAAATAAATATATATATATATATAATTATATATAGATGCGGTTTTTATTTTATAATTTGGAACATGGTGCCGTAAAAAAAGTACCAGGTTCGCATAAACGCGAAGAGAGTAGAATGTCCATTTTTCATGGCGAGTAGCCGTAATTAATAAACAAATGACGATTTGGACAAAGAAAAACTCTTTAGGTTTTTTCTTATTCGGAACATGTTGCCGTAAAAAGTACCAGGCTCGCATAAACGCGAAGAGAGTAGAATGTACTTCTATCATGTCGAGTGGATATGTTGATATAAATTAAAATACTTTTATTTAATATAATTAACACTAAATATAATTAAATTATTAATGTTAAATACTTATTATTGGTTATTTAATGATGCCAAAGAAGTATAACTTCTCACGCGCGTACATATGTACACGCACCCATATTTTTTTTGGAACGAAGTTCCTTACGGCAGGCTTGGAGGGGATAGGGATTTCGCTGCGTGACCGAACTGAAAAAAATGTGATAGTAAAACCGTAAGAAAAATGCGTGGAAAAAATGCGTGGAATAAAAGCGTTAAATGAGAAGTGCGCAGGCGCGACAGTCGCATAACCAGCCAGCGTTAGTTCCTTTTTTAAAATGAAATTCATTCAGCCAGTTAGTTGAAGTATTTTTATATCTCCTTCGATTTTTAAAAGATTATTACATAAGTTGATAAAAAATGCTATACAATAGCTTTACCGCGGCAGTCTCCGAGTGCCACACGTCTTTTTTTTATTTCTATTTTTCTATTCTATTTCTATGTAATTTTATGTTGTCAAACAAAAATAAAGAGACATATTTTGTTATTTTAGTTGATAATTTGAATTTTTTGCAATTTGTGTCGATTCTACATTAGCCGAAGGAACTTCGTTCCTACCTGGTGTCCCACGACACACACCAATTTTTTTATCATTAATATAATGTCTCGGACCGAAAGTGACCACGAAAGCTGAAAAGCTTTCGTAACATCGCGTCGTCAGGATCAAAATTAAAATAAGAAAACGCGATAAATCCGCTTTAGTTTTCATTAAAAAAATATTAATGGAAATAAATTTCAATGAGTAGAATTTGAATAAACGTAAGAAATTATTGGAACGAAGTTCCTTACGGCAGGCTTGGAGGGGATAGGGATTTCGCTGCGTGACCGAACTGAAAAAAATGTGATAGTAAAACTGTAAGAAATATGCGTGGAAAAAATGCGTGGAAAAAATGCGTGGAATAAAACCGTTAAATGAGACTTTTTTTTAAACTTAATTTGATATCTAGCACACAAAGTTAAAGTCGAAATTCCGTTAATAAAACAGATAGATAACTTATGACATTTGGAAATGTAGACGCGGTTTGAAATTTGAATTTGAATTTTTGATTATAGAACACGGCCGTCCACCGTTTAGTAGCCAGTCTAAGTCTAAATTAATAAGTTTTTATTTATAATTACATAAGTTGATAAAAAATGCTATACAATAGCTTTACCGCGGCAGTCTCCGAGTGCTACACGTCTTTTTTTTATTTCTATTTTTCTATTCTATTTCTATGTAATTTTATGTTGTCAAACAAAAATAAAGAGACATATTTTGTTATTTTAGTTGATAATTTGTATTTTTTACAATTTGTGTCGATTCTACATTAGCCGAAGGAACTTCGTTCCTACCTGGTGTCCCACGACACACACCAATTATTATTAATTGAATGTGTTTTAACGCATAAAGCGATTCTACACTATTGAAAAGCGCTTAAGCGGAACAGGGCAAAAGTTTATTTTAATTCGTGCGGGATTTATGTATCACGACGTTAAGTAAACCATAGCGTGATCTATATTTGTTGTAGCGCCATCTATTGATGCGTTTGTGAACTATACTAGCTTTTTAGAGGTAGTCAATCTAAAACTGTTGATTAAACTACTTTTCGTTCGTCATTGAGTTATCAATGAAAAAAATCGGTTGCAAATAAAAGCTATTAATTTTCATCCTCCTCAGAGCTCGATACTTATTGAATTGTATTTGGTTAGTCATTTCTTTGTATTGCGTGATAAACAATAGTAATACAATATAATAAAAATAATACTATATGAACAGCAGCCATTTCCATATTGTCCTGTGTAGACAGTAAAGAAGATAAAGTTATATGATATTAATATATAATAATATTTGGGTTCCGTAATCAAATGACACAAACGAAAACCTTATAAATTTGACCTATCTGGACGTCTGTCCGTCTGTCTGTCCGTATGTCAAAGCCATTTTACAACATACAGATGAAGAATAATTTAGTTATGTTGTGTCATACACCGAGGCACCTAAAACTCGGCAATCTCTTATACAGGTTTCTGTAAACACTTTAACAGTAAGTTTCCCGATCACATTGTATAACTTAACTAACTTTTCCTCGCGGCTCCGCCAGCGTGTTCTGTTTTTTTTTTTTTTTTTTTTTCCATAGCCTATGTTCATCGGGGATAATGTAGGATACTAATGGTAAAATAATTTTTCAAATCGGCCCAATAGTTTCAGAGCCTATTCAGTACAAACAATCAAATCTTTCCTAATTATTCGGGAGTATCCCCGGCCGGTACTGCGCAGCCGCTATGTCCCTGCATTTTAATCTGTAATATCTTCGAAAATGTTTATAAAAATTACATGATGTAAAGGGCCATATTGATCTATATTAAATGCACAATGGAAACCTAAGTAAGTAAAACTAAAACTAAAACAGCGCCACCGCATTTAAACAAGTTGACATACAATAGTCAAGAGATGGCGGAACGACAAACCTACATCGCGTTGTCAAGATACTCCAGTGAAACATTACCTCCGATGTAATGTTATAGTTAGGGATCTTCGGTTCGGTTCGGTTCGGTTCGGTTCGGTTCGGTTCGGTTCGGTTCGGTTCGGTTCGGTTCGGTTCGGTTCGGTTCGGTTCGGTTCGGTTCGGTTCGGTTCGGTTCGGTTCGGTTCGGTTCGGTTCGGTTCGGTTCGGTTCGGTTCGGTTCGGTTCGGTTCGGTTCGGTTCGGTTCGGTTCGGTTCGGTTCGGTTCGGTTCGGTTCGGTTCGGTTCGGTTCGGTTCGGTTCGGTTCGGTTCGGTTCGGTTCGGTTCGGTTCGGTTCGGTTCGGTTCGGTTCGGTTCGGTTCGGTTCGGTTCGGTTCGGTTCGGTTCGGTTCGGTTCGGTTCGGTTCGGTTCGGTTCGGTTCGGTTCGGTTCGGTTCGGTTCGGTTCGGTTCGGTTCGGTTCGGTTCGGTTCGGTTCGGTTCGGTTCGGTTCGGTTCGGTTCGGTTCGGTTCGGTTCGGTTCGGTTCGGTTCGGTTCGGTTCGGTTCGGTTCGGTTCGGTTCGGTTCGGTTCGGTTCGGTTCGGTTCGGTTCGGTTCGGTTCGGTTCGGTTCGGTTCGGTTCGGTTCGGTTCGGTTCGGTTCGGTTCGGTTCGGTTCGGTTCGGTTCGGTTCGGTTCGGTTCGGTTCGGTTCGGTTCGGTTCGGTTCGGTTCGGTTCGGTTCGGTTCGGTTCGGTTCGGTTCGGTTCGGTTCGGTTCGGTTCGGTTCGGTTCGGTTCGGTTCGGTTCGGTTCGGTTCGGTTCGGTTCGGTTCGGTTCGGTTCGGTTCGGTTCGGTTCGGTTCGGTTCGGTTCGGTTCGGTTCGGTTCGGTTCGGTTCGGTTCGGTTCGGTTCGGTTCGGTTCGGTTCGGTTCGGTTCGGTTCGGTTCGGTTCGGTTCGGTTCGGTTCGGTTCGGTTCGGTTCGGTTCGGTTCGGTTCGGTTCGGTTCGGTTCGGTTCGGTTCGGTTCGGTTCGGTTCGGTTCGGTTCGGTTCGGTTCGGTTCGGTTCGGTTCGGTTCGGTTCGGTTCGGTTCGGTTCGGTTCGGTTCGGTTCGGTTCGGTTCGGTTCGGTTCGGTTCGGTTCGGTTCGGTTCGGTTCGGTTCGGTTCGGTTCGGTTCGGTTCGGTTCGGTTCGGTTCGGTTCGGTTCGGTTCGGTTCGGTTCGGTTCGGTTCGGTTCGGTTCGGTTCGGTTCGGTTCGGTTCGGTTCGGTTCGGTTCGGTTCGGTTCGGTTCGGTTCGGTTCGGTTCGGTTCGGTTCGGTTCGGTTCGGTTCGGTTCGGTTCGGTTCGGTTCGGTTCGGTTCGGTTCGGTTCGGTTCGGTTCGGTTCGGTTCGGTTCGGTTCGGTTCGGTTCGGTTCGGTTCGGTTCGGTTCGGTTCGGTTCGGTTCGGTTCGGTTCGGTTCGGTTCGGTTCGGTTCGGTTCGGTTCGGTTCGGTTCGGTTCGGTTCGGTTCGGTTCGGTTCGGTTCGGTTCGGTTCGGTTCGGTTCGGTTCGGTTCGGTTCGGTTCGGTTCGGTTCGGTTCGGTTCGGTTCGGTTCGGTTCGGTTCGGTTCGGTTCGGTTCGGTTCGGTTCGGTTCGGTTCGGTTCGGTTCGGTTCGGTTCGGTTCGGTTCGGTTCGGTTCGGTTCGGTTCGGTTCGGTTCGGTTCGGTTCGGTTCGGTTCGGTTCGGTTCGGTTCGGTTCGGTTCGGTTCGGTTCGGTTCGGTTCGGTTCGGTTCGGTTCGGTTCGGTTCGGTTCGGTTCGGTTCGGTTCGGTTCGGTTCGGTTCGGTTCGGTTCGGTTCGGTTCGGTTCGGTTCGGTTCGGTTCGGTTCGGTTCGGTTCGGTTCGGTTCGGTTCGGTTCGGTTCGGTTCGGTTCGGTTCGGTTCGGTTCGGTTCGGTTCGGTTCGGTTCGGTTCGGTTCGGTTCGGTTCGGTTCGGTTCGGTTCGGTTCGGTTCGGTTCGGTTCGGTTCGGTTCGGTTCGGTTCGGTTCGGTTCGGTTCGGTTCGGTTCGGTTCGGTTCGGTTCGGTTCGGTTCGGTTCGGTTCGGTTCGGTTCGGTTCGGTTCGGTTCGGTTCGGTTCGGTTCGGTTCGGTTCGGTTCGGTTCGGTTCGGTTCGGTTCGGTTCGGTTCGGTTCGGTTCGGTTCGGTTCGGTTCGGTTCGGTTCGGTTCGGTTCGGTTCGGTTCGGTTCGGTTCGGTTCGGTTCGGTTCGGTTCGGTTCGGTTCGGTTCGGTTCGGTTCGGTTCGGTTCGGTTCGGTTCGGTTCGGTTCGGTTCGGTTCGGTTCGGTTCGGTTCGGTTCGGTTCGGTTCGGTTCGGTTCGGTTCGGTTCGGTTCGGTTCGGTTCGGTTCGGTTCGGTTCGGTTCGGTTCGGTTCGGTTCGGTTCGGTTCGGTTCGGTTCGGTTCGGTTCGGTTCGGTTCGGTTCGGTTCGGTTCGGTTCGGTTCGGTTCGGTTCGGTTCGGTTCGGTTCGGTTCGGTTCGGTTCGGTTCGGTTCGGTTCGGTTCGGTTCGGTTCGGTTCGGTTCGGTTCGGTTCGGTTCGGTTCGGTTCGGTTCGGTTCGGTTCGGTTCGGTTCGGTTCGGTTCGGTTCGGTTCGGTTCGGTTCGGTTCGGTTCGGTTCGGTTCGGTTCGGTTCGGTTCGGTTCGGTTCGGTTCGGTTCGGTTCGGTTCGGTTCGGTTCGGTTCGGTTCGGTTCGGTTCGGTTCGGTTCGGTTCGGTTCGGTTCGGTTCGGTTCGGTTCGGTTCGGTTCGGTTCGGTTCGGTTCGGTTCGGTTCGGTTCGGTTCGGTTCGGTTCGGTTCGGTTCGGTTCGGTTCGGTTCGGTTCGGTTCGGTTCGGTTCGGTTCGGTTCGGTTCGGTTCGGTTCGGTTCGGTTCGGTTCGGTTCGGTTCGGTTCGGTTCGGTTCGGTTCGGTTCGGTTCGGTTCGGTTCGGTTCGGTTCGGTTCGGTTCGGTTCGGTTCGGTTCGGTTCGGTTCGGTTCGGTTCGGTTCGGTTCGGTTCGGTTCGGTTCGGTTCGGTTCGGTTCGGTTCGGTTCGGTTCGGTTCGGTTCGGTTCGGTTCGGTTCGGTTCGGTTCGGTTCGGTTCGGTTCGGTTCGGTTCGGTTCGGTTCGGTTCGGTTCGGTTCGGTTCGGTTCGGTTCGGTTCGGTTCGGTTCGGTTCGGTTCGGTTCGGTTCGGTTCGGTTCGGTTCGGTTCGGTTCGGTTCGGTTCGGTTCGGTTCGGTTCGGTTCGGTTCGGTTCGGTTCGGTTCGGTTCGGTTCGGTTCGGTTCGGTTCGGTTCGGTTCGGTTCGGTTCGGTTCGGTTCGGTTCGGTTCGGTTCGGTTCGGTTCGGTTCGGTTCGGTTCGGTTCGGTTCGGTTCGGTTCGGTTCGGTTCGGTTCGGTTCGGTTCGGTTCGGTTCGGTTCGGTTCGGTTCGGTTCGGTTCGGTTCGGTTCGGTTCGGTTCGGTTCGGTTCGGTTCGGTTCGGTTCGGTTCGGTTCGGTTCGGTTCGGTTCGGTTCGGTTCGGTTCGGTTCGGTTCGGTTCGGTTCGGTTCGGTTCGGTTCGGTTCGGTTCGGTTCGGTTCGGTTCGGTTCGGTTCGGTTCGGTTCGGTTCGGTTCGGTTCGGTTCGGTTCGGTTCGGTTCGGTTCGGTTCGGTTCGGTTCGGTTCGGTTCGGTTCGGTTCGGTTCGGTTCGGTTCGGTTCGGTTCGGTTCGGTTCGGTTCGGTTCGGTTCGGTTCGGTTCGGTTCGGTTCGGTTCGGTTCGGTTCGGTTCGGTTCGGTTCGGTTCGGTTCGGTTCGGTTCGGTTCGGTTCGGTTCGGTTCGGTTCGGTTCGGTTCGGTTCGGTTCGGTTCGGTTCGGTTCGGTTCGGTTCGGTTCGGTTCGGTTCGGTTCGGTTCGGTTCGGTTCGGTTCGGTTCGGTTCGGTTCGGTTCGGTTCGGTTCGGTTCGGTTCGGTTCGGTTCGGTTCGGTTCGGTTCGGTTCGGTTCGGTTCGGTTCGGTTCGGTTCGGTTCGGTTCGGTTCGGTTCGGTTCGGTTCGGTTCGGTTCGGTTCGGTTCGGTTCGGTTCGGTTCGGTTCGGTTCGGTTCGGTTCGGTTCGGTTAGGTTTTTTTTTTTTTTTTTTTTTTTTTTTTTGTGGGGCGCTATGCCCCACTCTCGTACCCCTAACGTGATTAGGGACCTTCTTTTATGGTCTTCTAGTTAACTACCACCTATTCGCACCCCTCCCTTTTCAGGGATCCTACTAATCTTTATTTACTTCTTTCTTTTCCTATTCTAACCTTTTCTTATTTCTAACCCTTCACTGGGTTCCTACTTTTTACTTTTATTTCAGTTCAATTTTTAACCTATTACATTCTATTCTACATTACAGTCTTATATCTATCTTAGTCTATTTGTTTTTACAGGATTGACTTATGTTAATTTTTAAATATCTAACATTTCTTACATTTAATTACTTATTTCAGTTTGCTTAATTACTACATGTATATAAATCTAATTATATAACCTAGTAATTTTTTGTTCCTTATTCTATTTACTTATTTCTAATTATTACTTTTTTAGCAATGTTCTTACAATATTTTATAAAGTCGTATCTAATATGTTTATTCTTAATTATATCCTGTATATTTACTACATTTATTTTTACGTCTATTTTCTGTTCTATATTAAATCTATCTTGTTCGTAGATTGGACATTCTGTAATGATGTGCAATAGACTTTCCACTTTTTGTGGGTCACAGGGGCACGCCGGGCTCTCCTTGCATTTGAAGCGATTCAAATAAGTAGTGAGTTATTAGCGGTTCTGGCTCACACTTTGCCAGTGTAATTTGAGGTTTTATTTGTATGTGCTGAGGGTTCAATTTGGGTTGGCATTTTGTTGAGATGGCTAGTTTTGAGTGGTGACGCCAGTGTAATTTGAGGTTTATTTGTATGTGTTGAGGGTTCAATTTGGGTTGGCATTTTGTTGAAATGGCTAGTTTTGAGTTTCAATGTTTAGTGACGTAGTAAGGTGATAGTGATACAATGTTGCATGAGGTGCGGGGGTGTGGCTGATAAGCAATGTTGTTGCCTGGATGTGGTTTAGTGACGTAGTAAGGTGATAAGAGTAGTGAGTTATTAGCGGTTCTGGCTCACACTTTGCCAGTGTAATTTGAGGTTTTATTTGTATGTGCTGAGGGTTCAATTTGGGTTGGCATTTTGTTGAGATGGCTAGTTTTGAGTGGTGACGCCAGTGTAATTTGAGGTTTATTTGTATGTGTTGAGGGTTCAATTTGGGTTGGCATTTTGTTGAAATGGCTAGTTTTGAGTTTCAATGTTTAGTGACGTAGTAAGGTGATAGTGATACAATGTTGCATGAGGTGCGGGGGTGTGGCTGATAAGCAATGTTGTTGCCTGGATGTGGTTTAGTGACGTAGTAAGGTGATAAGAGTAGTGAGTTATTAGCGGTTCTGGCTCACACTTTGCCAGTGTAATTTGAGGTTTTATTTGTATGTGCTGAGGGTTCAATTTGGGTTGGCATTTTGTTGAGATGGCTAGTTTTGAGTGGTGACGCCAGTGTAATTTGAGGTTTATTTGTATGTGTTGAGGGTTCAATTTGGGTTGGCATTTTGTTGAAATGGCTAGTTTTGAGTTTCAATGTTTAGTGACGTAGTAAGGTGATAGTGATACAATGTTGCATGAGGTGCGGGGGTGTGGCTGATAAGCAATGTTGTTGCCTGGATGTGGTTTAGTGACGTAGTAAGGTGATAAGAGTAGTGAGTTATTAGCGGTTCTGGCTCACACTTTGCCAGTGTAATTTGAGGTTTTATTTGTATGTGCTGAGGGTTCAATTTGGGTTGGCATTTTGTTGAGATGGCTAGTTTTGAGTGGTGACGCCAGTGTAATTTGAGGTTTATTTGTATGTGTTGAGGGTTCAATTTGGGTTGGCATTTTGTTGAAATGGCTAGTTTTGAGTTTCAATGTTTAGTGACGTAGTAAGGTGATAGTGATACAATGTTGCATGAGGTGCGGGGGTGTGGCTGATAAGCAATGTTGTTGCCTGGATGTGGTTTAGTGACGTAGTAAGGTGATAAGAGTAGTGAGTTATTAGCGGTTCTGGCTCACACTTTGCCAGTGTAATTTGAGTTTTATTTGTATGTGCTGAGGGTTCAATTTGGGTTGGCATTTTGTTGAGATGGCTAGTTTTGAGTGGTGACGCCAGTGTAATTTGAGGTTTATTTGTATGTGTTGAGGGTTCAATTTGGGTTGGCATTTTGTTGAAATGGCTAGTTTTGAGTTTCAATGTTTAGTGACGTAGTAAGGTGATAGTGATACAATGTTGCATGAGGTGCGGGGGTGTGGCTGATAAGCAATGTTGTTGCCTGGATGTGGTTTAGTGACGTAGTAAGGTGATAAGAGTAGTGAGTTATTAGCGGTTCTGGCTCACACTTTGCCAGTGTAATTTGAGGTTTTATTTGTATGTGCTGAGGGTTCAATTTGGGTTGGCATTTTGTTGAGATGGCTAGTTTTGAGTGGTGACGCCAGTGTAATTTGAGGTTTATTTGTATGTGTTGAGGGTTCAATTTGGGTTGGCATTTTGTTGAAATGGCTAGTTTTGAGTTTCAATGTTTAGTGACGTAGTAAGGTGATAGTGATACAATGTTGCATGAGGTGCGGGGGTGTGGTTTAGTAAGGTGATAAGGAATGTTGCATGAGGTGCGGGGGTGCGGCTGATAAGCAATGTTGTTGCGAGGTGCCTGGGTGTGGTTTAGTGACGTAGTAAGGTGATAAGGGTTCTGGCTCACACTTTGCCAGTGTAATTTGAGGTTTTATTTGTATGTGTTGAGGGTTCAATTTGGGTTGGCATTTTTTTGCTTTTCAGTGTGTCTGACAAATTAGCCCGTGTGATATGAGCTCTGTATACTATGGTGTCTGTATGTGTGGAGAGGTCGATTTGGGTTGGTTTAGTTCGTTTGACTTTATGTTCGAAATGTGATCTGGTGGAAATAGATCTCTCGATGGTATGGTATTTGTGTGTTGATGTGGGTCAAAATATGTTGGTTTCATGTTTTTGAAACAATGTTGTGGCACGTGGCTGTTATCAGCTGCATCCTGTTTGATGACAGAATATGATGATAGGAGCGGTTATTTTAATGGGTAATGCTTTATAAAATCTCAGTGTTTGATATAGTATCGCGTGAGATAGTTTGCTTTGACGAGTTATAAATATTGTAAAATATGTGTGCTGATAAAGAAAAGCAATGTTATGGTCCTGATGGGTTTGATGAGTGTGGATTGTGGAAAGAAGATCGAGCGTTGATGTGTAACAAGGAGAGAATTGCATATCCAATGTTTAGTTCACGAAAGAAACGTATATGTAGTTTTGACAACTGGCCGAGTTGTATGCGTCAAAGACCGGAACAATTGGCAGATGCTGGTTTTTTTTATACTGGTTGTGGAGATAAAACTCTATGCTTTTGTTGTGGTGGGGGTTTAAAGGATTGGAGTGATGATGATGATCCTTGGCGAGAACATATTCGTTGGTTTTGTCGGTGTCCTTATGTAACGTATCATATTAGTGTTGGAAATGTGTATGTGAAAGGGAGAAAAAAATAAAATGCTCTTTTATGTGGAAATGTCTTTTATTTTATAATGCCCCCAAGCTAATGTATTTATACCATTATCAGGAGAAATGTATCGTTTATCGTCATTGCCACAGATAACTTTTTTCCTTTTAATTTGTGTGTATATAATATGCTTATTACTATTGAATGAATACATGTTGTCATGTTGTATGTAATTGAGGTCAAGAGCTTTATAGTAATTTTCAAAACTTAGCTTTCTAACAATAGCTGCCGAAGTACCTTTGTTTTTTTTCACAGTATAATCATCTTCTAAGACGTAGCTGTACATTTTGGAACGTAGACCTATAAATTCTTTGATGATACGACCGTTATTTTCATCTTTCATTAAGCCTATGACTTTTTTGTTGACTAAAGGTAGATTGTGTACATTGTTTTGGGGGAAATCAGAGGTGTCAAATCTTTTTTGTAAATCATGTCTAATATCTTCATAAAAGTTCTCGGTTTTGATTTCATAGATAAAGGAATCAGTGTCGGTGTATAATAATTGTAAGTTGTTTTTGTATTTAGGTAGCATGTAGGAGTAGTGGAAGTTATACATAGCGTGTTTGGAAAGTTCGAGAACAGTGAAACCAACATAGATTGGTTTGTTATAAATTATTTTTGTTTTTTTCATTTGCACTGCTGTGAAATTTTCAGAGAAGACCTTACAACTATGAAAGTTTGGTTGGGCTATGTATCTCTCAGCGCCGTACTGAGGCTTTGTCTTTGTATTTCTGTCATCCCACATGGTACAAAGTTTTACGTCAATTCTTTTTGCTACATTTTCTATTGTTTTACCAAAAATAGAGTTGTTCATGAGTTTATAAAAGTCTTTTTCAAATGTGTTTTTTGCTAGCGTTCTTTTATTGGTGTTTAAATCTATATAGGACTTGAGCCATGGAGATTGATGGAAGGATAAGATTCTATGGATTTTTTTACAAATTAAACCATTTTCTATGCACTGTTGTAAATTCATATAGTGGATTATATAATTTTGTTTGTTGTCTAGAGAAAGTAAAAGCTTTTTAGTTTTACCGTTGGGTGGTGTTTTTGTTTCAGCACAAAAGGGGTAGTCATTATGTAAATCGTGGAGGGCTTGAGGATACTCCAAGTCTACTTCCAGAATATAACCGATATCCGAATCATGCCGTTGTTTATGAATATCGAATGTATTGATTTCTCTGTCAATCAACCATTTAAAATTACCATATGGTAGGTTTTGACTCATGGCGTAACCATATAAATTATTAACATCCAAATATACAATGAATTTACTGTCTTGCGCGGGATCGAATGCGGTGGTATTCATAAACTTATTATTGGATTTAGCGTGTCTTTTAGAAACTTGACTGATGCCACCGCGAATACCGGCTTGTAAGAATTGAATCATTTCATAATCAGTGAGAAGTTCAAGGTTTACCTTTGTCTCCCTTAACATAGCATCCCATGAAAGTCCAGGCGCTGTGAGGTATCTACATGGATCTAGTTTATATGCAGCTAAGCAAATTTTACGAAAGTTTTCAAAAACTTCAGCTAGCAATAGGACATCAGTTTTGAGATACAGGTCGCTATATTCTCCCAAAGTCTTCAATTTAAATGTTTCCCACACTTTTTGTGCATGTAGATAATCGTTATCGGAAATGTTTGTTTGTGTTAATTGACTATAGAACGATTGTTTACTAGATAATATTTTTTCTTCGAGCTTAGCCTCCGAGTCGATGTATTCATAGGGAAAGACACCTTTCCGTGTTAAAAGTTGCATTTCCTCAGGGTTAGGAAAGTGTTGAGATAGTATTTGAAACTGATTCATTGAGAGATTTTTCACTAATTTATCTAAACTTGTAGACATAAATTTAAATGAATCCACAAATCGTATGGTTATTTTATTGTCATTAAATTGTATATTTTTACTAAACGATGTGTATTTTTCCTTATGTTGCGCTATGCATTCGATTGACTCACCTCCCCTAGTGGCTAGCTCTTTGATAAACAAATGACTATCGTATCCGCTTAAGTTATGAAAAAATATTGGAACATAGTTAGGTTTTGTATATTTAAGGTTACATTGATTATGAACGATACCTCTAATCTCCCCCGTGAAACCACAATGATCAATTATCTTTTCATCAGTTGCTAATAAAGGTTGTTCACAAATGTGACAGAAATTGCTATCCAAAGTTAAGTGTGCGTCTTTGGGTGATACTTTCTTTGAATAAATATCTGCTATAATACTAACGTCATAGTAAATATTATCCACAAACTTTTGTATACAATCACTACCGCGATACATAACATATTTCGATAGTGAATCATCATAATTACAATGTACATAATATCCAAAACTACATGGAATGTGTTTATGAGTGTAATAAGTACTTTTAATTTTATTTTCAATTTCAAGTGGCATTAAAATTGATTCGAAATCTGCATATATTACAAAAGGCACTTTTAATTGATGATTAAAATTCTTAAAATATAAATATTTATCTGTGTGACTAGGCAGTCCAATGAGAGATTTTTGGCATCCTAATCTCCTATGTAGTTGAAGTTTACACTCACTTGTGAAATGTTGTAAGCATCCCTCACATAAATATATTTTATGTTCGTGTTTGGTAATTTGAGAGCGTATTAAGCGAGATAAGTTTTTTATCCAACAGTAATGGCTTATAGAGCACTTATTTTTAACATCTTCAAAGAACAAGAGATTTACGGTACGATCATATGTTTTTGAAGCTATATACATAGGTACAATGCGACTTATTTTTGTTGTCTTTTCAATACCATACACATTAACATTGATCTGATTTAAAGATTCAAAGCGTTTAATTCCCTTAACAGTCACTGGTAAATCAATACCTTTTGTTTTGAAGAGAGTCTTGTATGATGGATAAGAAGATGTTCGATCTGAGTTAGAGTCAACTGGATACATAGCGCTTGCTACGGCCCAAAAGAAACATGCATTGTCACTGTTCTTCACATTTACACAGGCGTGTTTACGTTGTATCCATACGGGAAGCGGTAAATAAGAGCTTCCTCTTATCGGGACATACTTGTTGATGTTGAGTTCTAAAAATTCAATCTTCTCCAAAGCCCACCCACTGTCCCTTTCTTGAAACTCTTCACATTTGCGTAATAGTATAGAACAAGCTCCATCGTAAAAAGCAGATAAGTCCGATGAAAGATGTAAGTCTTCATTTTTCATATTGAATGATTTTAGATCTATGATGATTTCTTCATCCTTTATTATAACATATGTGCAGAAAAGTTCCAAGTTAACTTTAATGTGTTTGTTAGTTTCTAATTCAATTTTGAGTAACTGCAATACCTTAGACGCTGCCGTATTCAGGTATATTTTCGGGTCTATCGTGCTTGATGATCCATTGATTCGATAAGTTATTATTCTACATTTAAATGCTGAATCCACAACGTATGTGAAATAGTCTCCTACATCTTGCTTACAAAGTAACTTGTGACGTTTTGTTCTCGAATGAACAATCAACTGATTACCACCAACTTTCACATTACAAAAGGGACACTCGTACATAATAGCATTGGCTTTATGCCCGTAACTTATTTATTTCAGTCAGACAACTGATACAAATTAGTTTACAATCATTATTATATATATACATTTTTTTCACCAAAGGAAGTGGTTATTAAAGATAAGGAAAAAACAATAAAGTGTGAGTTGAACTCAGACATCGAAGGTTCCGTAACCTTCGGGTAAAAAAAGAACAAATATTTTTTTATAAATACAGTTTATTAATTTAAATTATATATAAGATAAAACAAATACTCTATTGCTTGACATCTAATTTCATTGTCTACGATGGAGCTCTTATCGTAAATATTTTCCATAACGTTAGAAGCTTCACATATAGTTTTAACTTGACTCATCTTAAATTTCTTTCTAAAGAAGTTCATTCTGTTCTCATAGTAAGATTTCATGCGAAGCAAATGTTGTAGACGAATATCAACACAGTTCAATATGTGATATAGGGGCCACCACTCTTCATTAGATATACTCATTGATTTCATTCCTGCATATATCACAATGAAATTTTCTAATCCTTCTTCATGTTCAAACATGTTTATGAAACGTATAGTTCGTTGTTGTTCCAAATCGGTCGGAATTGAGCCACTTTTGAAAAAATCTGTGATTCGGACTGCTTTCTCCATAAATATTGTCTTCCATTCTTGTTCTGTTAACAATAATCGACCTGCGATGTTGACAACCACTTTCAAACCACCACTTATTTCATCTGATGGCATCAAACATGTTGATATATAGGGTATCGATAACGATTTTATGTCATATATATTTTTACAAAGTTCAAAACTAAAAGGTGGAATTGATGGCATATACGAAGGTTGTAATAAATAACACATCTTACCACTACAAGTGCTTTTTGAACAACTGAGCAGTTAAACAGGTAGGAACAGAACAGGACGCTCCTAAACCGATCGGGTCCTGTTTAATTGGACATTTTCTGTTCTCGTTAGAATACTGTTTTCATTAGAATACTATATTCAAAGAGTGATTCGTTGATGATAAGACAGTAAACGGTTGTATCAATCGGTATAAGCTTTTTTGAACTCCATCTCCAATTTTATATCGATAGCACCACCTACTCCCGATCGAAGAGTATCCGTTTGTCGTGAACAGTCAATTATAATAAACAGGTAGGAACAGAACAGGACGCTCCTAAACCGATCGGGTCCTGTTTAATTGGACATTTTCTGTTCTCGTTAGAATACTGTTTTCATTAGAATACTATATTCAAAGAGTGATTCGTTGATGATAAGACAGTAAACGGTTGTATCATTCGGTATAAGCTTTTTTGAACTCCATCTCCAATTTTATATCGATAGCACCACCTACTCCCGATCGAAGAGTATCCGTTTGTCGTGAACAGTCAATTATAATAAACAGGTAGGAACAGAACAGGACGCTCCTAAACCGATCGGGTCCTGTTTAATTGGACATTTTCTGTTCTCGTTAGAATACTGTTTTCATTAGAATACTATATTCAAAGAGTGATTCGTTGATGATAAGACAGTAAACGGTTGTATCATTCGGTATAGGCTTTTTGAACTCAATCTCCAATTTTATATCGATAGCACCACCTACTCCCGATCGAAGAGTATCCGTTTGTCGTGAACAGTCAATTATAATAAACAGGTAGGAACAGAACAGGACGCTCCTAAACCGATCGGGTCCTGTTTAATTGGACATTTTCTGTTCTAGTTAGAATACTGTTTTCATTAGAATACTATATTCATACTTTAATAAATGAAGTTTTATCGACCCTCCCCACTATCAACTGAGAACTATACTCACTATCACAATGACCATCAATAAGTTCGGACGATACCTGCACGATGAACATTCAAAAGTATCACAACCGCTCAGGGTAATGAAGACTCAAGTGGATTTTGAGAATCGTTTTTTAAGAAATGTTAGAAAAGGTGTTCTGAAAAACGATGTCGTCACAAAAGCACAACTTGATGAGATTTCAATTATGTGTCTTTCAAAGATTAAAGAAATCTCTCAACGCCTACATAAAGTAAGAGACAAACCTAGCTCCACCACTCCACCAATTGCTGCTAAAGTTATCACTAAAAGCAAACCCAAAGAAAAAAACAAAATGTCTACAAAACCACCACTACCACCTCCACCACTACTACCAACAAAACCTTTTCAAAGAAAAGTTCCAGGCAATAATGATAAAGTTTAATATTGACCACTACTCTACATGAAAGCATCTATTGTAGAGAGATTTATTAGAACGATCAAAAATTGGCTATGGCAGTGATTTACATTCAATGGTTCTTACCAATGCATCGGTAGTGAATTGTCAGAAGTAATTAATACATATAACAATAAAATGCATCATACAATCGCGGTTGCCCCAGTGACCGTGACTCGTGTCAATTGCCAATGTCCTCTTATCTAACGTTTACAACCATATCAGCTACAAAAAAGTTAAATATCCTCATGTGGATTTAGTAGAAAAAGTGTTGAGAAAGAAAAGTGATAAGGTTCTAGGGAAATGGTTTGGTTTAAATTCAACAAGTTGGATAAATAAATAAAACAAAATAAATTAACATACAATGAGTTTTTAATTTTATCCCCTCCCATCATAAACAGAATATTATACAATTTAAAGACAAATCATGAATTTATATAATTATTTATGGTATACATTAAACATTCTTATATCTAACACAGTTGAAACAAAAAAAAATACAGATACATTGATTCATACCACTTTGAAATAAAATGTTACACTACTACACCACATATTTCTTTGGTATAATATACATTAACAATTATTCTTACACGTAATACAGGTGATAAAGAGAACTAATTGAATTAAACCACTTTACAAAAAATGTTTGCGTCGCTACAATGATTGACTACATTCATATCATTTTGCGAAAGCTTTGGTTGCATCATATTTTAAGATTAACAATCTATACCACCGGCCCCACCAATAACAAGTAAAAGTGTTTCTATTAGCAAGTTACCTATATGAATGTTAAAACATGTGTGTCCAAAGCAATCCTCGGGCACTTCACTCATCAATTCTATGAACTCGTTAAAATTTATATTACGATTACCGACACCCTCCAAGTGGGAAGAAATATCATCCCAAATACGAATAACTGAAAAAACTTGGTTATCTTCAAAATTGCTTCTACTGTAGATTCTGCAGAGAATAATATTCACATTACAACATATTCTTGTTATCGGCACCTCTCTCTCCCACAAACGTAACAATTTGTTTGTTTGTAAAAAAAACATCCACTCGTTTTTACAATCTCTGTGTATGGTATTTAACAAAGTGTCCAAGGCTTCCATGCTGCTGGTATGGATCATTGTGTATTTTTTGTACTGGAAATAAAAATAATTCAGTCAGCATCCATAAAGTTTACAGCCCACGATTTCCCGCTTGCGCCCTTATTAATGACGTATACTCCTTCTTGTAGGTATGCAAACAAATCATCACTCAGATCATTAAATCTCGATGGGAGTGTTATAATGTACCCATTCTCTAATTGTAACACCGTTTGCAGAGTATTGGTATGAAACTTGGATGGTACTCTACTAGCCTCTTTTACTTTATAAGGCTTATCCACCTCTAGATCCGACATCTTCATCCATGCCTTATTACCACAAGTATTAAGTTTCTTTAATGCTTCTTTAGACGACATTGTAATTACAAGTTAAAAATAAAATGAAAAAATATTCAGCACTTACAAAGTCAATTGGATAGGACTTCACCACTTGTAATAATATATTTCAGTAGTATTGATAATTGAATGTGCTTTGAAACCAGCCACCCTCAATATATACAAAACTTTATCAACATTTTGTAACTGTTCCCATAGACCTCACCACAATTATATAAAAATTAATTACAATTTTACAATCTAACCACATCGAATGACAAGTAAAATATTATATTACTTCATTGGAATTTTAGTTTCACATACGATATCAGTTATCTTCAATATAGTACTTTTCAAATATTGAAATATACCACAGAAACAAAAAACATTATCACAACTATTTTTCACATACACATTTAGATCATAGGTACATGCATCTACCACAACATCTTACGCCTCACCATGATAACACGACAATCAAACCGTGTGAACGCACCTTACTCACTTTAACATATCGATAACATTCTTATCGCCATACCACTAGGTCAAACGAACTAAACCAACCCAAATCGACCTCTCCACACATACAGACACCATAGTATACAGAGCTCATATCACACGGGCTAATTTGTCAGACACACTGAAAAGCAAAAAAATGCCAACCCAAATTGAACCCTCAACACATACAAATAAAACCTCAAATTACACTGGCAAAGTGTGAGCCAGAACCCTTATCACCTTACTACGTCACTAAACCACACCCAGGCACCTCGCAACAACATTGCTTATCAGCCGCACCCCCGCACCTCATGCAACATTCCTTATCACCTTACTAAACCACACCCCCGCACCTCATGCAACATTGTATCACTATCACCTTACTACGTCACTAAACATTGAAACTCAAAACTAGCCATTTCAACAAAATGCCAACCCAAATTGAACCCTCAACACATACAAATAAACCTCAAATTACACTGGCGTCACCACTCAAAACTAGCCATCTCAACAAAATGCCAACCCAAATTGAACCCTCAGCACATACAAATAAAACCTCAAATTACACTGGCAAAGTGTGAGCCAGAACCGCTAATAACTCACTACTCAAATACTCAGAGAACCCGCCGTGCCCTGTGAAGATCTGGGTCGTAATCGAGTCTATTTCAATCTTTCTAACAATGCTGTAGGCCTCCGCGGCGTCCGGAAAGAAAGCCTTGGTGGTCGAAGCCGTTTCAGCCTCCTTATACCTCCGGTTCCATTCGTCAACCGAGTCCTTACGGATTTGTCGCTTGACGAATGAAACCGGGCATAGGCTATAATTCGGCTTGGTCTTCAACCGCGTTGCAGCATCCTTAGCGAGCATGTCCGCCCTCTCGTTCCCCTCCAACCCAATATGCGCCTTAATCCAGAAAAGATGGACTCTCTGGTTGCGGCCTTCAAGTGCTTCCAAATTATTACTAATTTGGAACGCTAATGGGTGGAGGGAATCGCCTCTGGCGATGACTTCGAGAGCTGACATGGCATCGCTAAAGATGCAGCAGTCCCGAGGCCTCCTCTTCAGCAGCTCCTCAGTGGCTACTTTGAGAGCCAGTAGTTCCGCCTGGTAGACGGTGCAGTATTCTTCGAGTTTGAGCTTGATGGCTTTAATTTCCGCGGCGCCATCCCAAATGGAGAGCGCCGCCCCAACCTTACCCTCCATTTTGCTCCCGTCGGTGAAAATGCACAGATTTTCACCGACGTATCGATTTAATTCCGCACCGTCTATCAGGGTTTGGAACTCTCGGCTCCGTCGTCGCGCTGGGTGGTTCAGGTTGACGAAGGACACAGGACTCTCCACCACCCGGTCCCCTACCACCTGCTGGGAATGTCCCTTCTTTACTTCGTAAAGTAGGGCAGCCTCCCTTACCCGTACATCGAGTGGGAGGATCCCAGCAAGCAGTATGGCCGAGTTAAGCGAAGTCGTCCTGTAGGCCTTCGTCAACTTTTGCGCGAAACCCCGCTGAACTATATTGAGCTGCTTCCGTATACATAGTTTGTTGGACGCAGGCGCCCACGCACTGGCCGCATACAGGATCGTGGGTTCCACGACCGCTGTATACAGGGTTCTTATTATTTCCGGTCCGAGCCCCCACTGGACCTTCGCCGCTCTCGCCAAGCGCTTGTAAAAATCGATGGCCTTTTTACATACATCTGTCACGTGGGTGCCAAATGTAAGCTTGGCGTCGATAGTAAGACCCAGGATCTTTAGCTCGTTTACCAGCCCGATGTCGGCGCCGCCCATGTGGAGAATTGGCGTGTCGTGCCGCAGCTTCCTGGTCAGCACCATCGCTTTTGTTTTTTGCGGTGCAAAGCGTAATTTGTTTTTATTTCCCCAATCATGGACGAACGCAAGGGCCGAGTTGGCCTTCCGCTGGATCTCTTCGATGGTTCCACTAAACACGAGAACTATGTCGTCCGCAAAGGCCTGGCAATAGTCGCCCCGTCTATCAAGCTCTTTGAGCAGTGGGTCGAGGAGCAGGTTCCACATGAGTGGGCCCCCAATGGATCCTTGAACGCATCCCTTGGAGGTCCATCTCACGTGTTCTTCCCCGGCGAAGCGAACCCTTACTTTGCGGCTCTCAAAGTAGCTATCTACTACCCGTCTCAGATTTTTCGGACATTCTTCCTCCGACAGTCTGACTCTAATGGCGGGCCACCAAGCACTATCGAAGGCCCCCTCTATATCTAAGGATATCAATGCTGTGATTGTTTTTTGACTAAGTTTGTTCCTCAGATGGTTGACTAGGATATAGAGGGAGTCTTCAGTGCTTCTTTGTGGCATAAAGCCAAACTGTCGGGTACTCATCCTAGGGAGTAGATGCCACTTAACTCTTGCCACCACAACTTTCTCCAGAATCTTACCCATCACTGGTAACAAGCCGATCGGTCTATACGATTTGGGATTCGTATAGTCCTCCCGTCCGGGTTTTCGGAGGACGATGACCGTGGCCTCCTTCCAGATGGTAGGGAAGTGGCCAATCTGTAGGCATTTGTTAGCCAATGACAGGTAAAGTGCAGGACTCTGGAGAATAGCCTGCTTACAGATGTCTGCGGTGAGACCATCTGCTCCGGGGGCTTTCTTAGGGTTAAAGCTCGTAGCTGCTGTTATAAGCTCGTATTCGGTGAATGGTGGATCTTGATGTCCATCATCCTGTCCAACATTTACGGCGTCAGCTAATTCCCTTATTTGCTGGTGATATGCACTGTCTTCTTGTTCTCGATCTTCCGGATAGAAGACTTCTGCCAGGTACCTTGCGGACTCTTCCGGGTTCAGTGCTGTGCCTTCCTTTGTTAGGGGCTCGTCCTCCTGCCTTTTGGTAGTCCTCCTGATGGCCCTGTAGATCCCATCCCACATTTGTTCTTTCCCCTGGTTCCCGCAGAACTCCTTCCAACTTCTTGCTTGAGCCTTCTTTGCTTCCTCTTCATATTTTTCTTTTGCTTTCAGGTACTCGTCCACTACCAGCTTCCTTCGGACCGGAGCAGCGCAGCGGATTCTTCTCTTCTTGGTGGCGGTGTCCCTCTTCAGTGCAGTGAGCTCCTTCGTCCACCATGGGATGGTAAGTATGTTTCTGTGTTTTTTATGGGGTATGGTTTGTTCGCAAGCTTGGGTTATAATTTTTGTATACTTATCTATAGTTTTGTCCATTTCTGCTTTACTTTTAATTTTTTCTATTTCCGCTGTGTCTAATTTGTTCTCTGTAATTAATTCTTCCAGTTTGAAATTAAACTGGCTCCAATTAGCCTTTTGTGTGTTATAAACTCTAGTGGTTCTTTCTATAGTTATCTCTTGAACTCTACCTATCCTTAACTGAAACATTATGGTGTTGTGGTCTGAGCTCACTACATCTTCGTGCACCTTCCAATCCTCCACCATTCCGAGAAGATCCGCCGAGCACGCTGTGACGTCCACATGGCTGCTGTATGTCACCTCTCCTCGTACGGTGTCGAAGGTTGGGGTGAATCCGACGTTGAGTACCTGAAAGCCTATTTCTTCGAGAAAGCCGGACATCATGTCTCCCCTGCTGTCAGCTCTGGTACTGCCCCACCACGTGCTTTTGGCGTTGGTGTCTCCGCCAATAAGAACGTGGGCCCGGCCCAGTTTTTGCGCCATGTTCCTGAGTTGATCCAGGTATGGTTCCAAGGGTGTGGTTGGCTCAAAGTAGAAGGAAACTAACACTATCTCCTTTGCCCCTTGAGTGACTACTTTCACCACTACGATGTTGTTCGTGGTGAGTTCTGGGCATTGGATGACCTTGATTTCGTCATTGAAGACTGCGATTGCTGCCTTCACGTCACCCTCTCCAGTAGCACTCTGGTAAATCCTGGTACCTCCGTAGTTCCTAACTCTACTTGAGCCCCCCACATACGGCTCTTGGAGCAGTGCTATGGCCACCTTTCTTTCTTTTGCCTGCATCAACAGTTCTTCCGTTGCAAGTTTCTTTCGCTGCAGGTTGGCCTGGGCTATCCGGTATGGCCTTGCAGATTTTGGGGGATTCCCAGCTTTGGAAGACTTCGGGGCGCCCTTAGCAGTATGCGACCTTTGCTCGTGCTATGGTGTCCCACCGCTTCCTCACCGGACAGTCGGTGCTAAATGCATTGTGGTCGGTTCCACTCATTCTTACTTTAGTGCAGTTGCTGCAGGTGGGAGGCGCGTTCGCCAACCAGTCCGGGCACTCCTTCCTCATATGTGGTCCTCCACAGTGGCTACACACCTCCACCTGCTCTGAACAATGTCTCCTGCCGTGTCCAAACCCTAAGCAGCGGGTGCACTGGATTAGAGGGGATTGGTCTGCTACCTTGATCCTCTGCACGTCTATGTGGACCGCCCCGGCCTCGGTCAGCGTCCGCCATATCCGTGGTGTAACTTGGAGGATAACGTTCGTGGTCAGGGGATTCCTCGCCCTCTTTTTAAACTTCACCGTCACTTCCCCGTCTTTCACCGCTCCCAAAAGATGCTTATTTTGGGTCCTTAACGCCTTCAGTATGTCCTCATCACTGTTATGGTTAAGGACTTCCTTTAGTATAATGAGTGGGTCCTTATTGCTCACCTCCGTGATATCAAGTTCTGCTACTCCTTTTATTTTCTCTCTAATCTTCCCTATCTCTTCCTTTGAGGAGCATCCAATTATCACCTTCCTGTCCTTTGCCTTCCTTATACGGTCAATTTGGAGTCCCTCTTCTTTGGCATTAATTGTTCTTCTTATATTGTCAAAGATTTGCTCTCCCGTCTTCCCTTCATCCTTAGACGACACTATGA
This sequence comes from Amorpha juglandis, assembly GCA_949126905.1. Lineage (NCBI taxonomy): Eukaryota > Metazoa > Arthropoda > Insecta > Lepidoptera > Sphingidae > Amorpha > Amorpha juglandis. Next base: position 7,695,133 of record OX421393.1, read on the forward strand.
TCGAGTGTAGCGCCGTTTGCGTTTCCACCCCAGTTGGTCTTGGTTTGGGTGAACTGGCCGCTACACTCGCATAGCTTCTCGTCTCCTTCCATTCCACCCTATGTTCCTTAATTTCCTTATTTATATTTGTGATCTCTTCTTTACTTTTCCTTAGTAACTCCGTATGTTCCTCTAGTTTCCTCATAATTTTCTTCTCTAATGCCGTTATGTCTATTTCACTTTCCGTTTTCTGTTTCAGATTTTGTGGTGACTGCTGAATTGGTGGTGATGAGGGGATGTCCTTATCTTTACCTCCTTCCTGCTGTTGCTGCCTCCGGTCCATCTCAATATCCTTCAGGATCTTATATAGCCTGTCCGCCGAGTCAATAACGTCGTTCCTAATTTCTGTCTTTAGGTTCCGACTATTATTGATCTGTGTCTTGATCTTTATTAGACACGACTTGGCCTCCGCCATCCTATTTGGATATCCAGCGGCTCGGGTCAAGACGTTCGGCTTCTGGGTTGCTCCTACGTCCTTCTTCCCCATCCCTATGACTGGTCCTATGACTGGTCCCAGTCCCGAGGGTCCCGCTGTTCCTGGATCCATTGATCTCTCAATCTGGGCCTCGAGACTACGACGAGCCTGCGCGACTTTGGTAAAGGTCTTGTCACCTGTCCTTTTCGGACTGTGCTCCTCTGGAGTCCGACTTTGTTGGCTCAGTCGGTTAGGTTAGGTTAGGTTAGGTTAGGTTAGGTTAGGTTAGGTTAGGTTAGGTTAGGTTAGGTTGGGGTGCGAAGTCAGGAAACCTCCTCGTGGTGCACCCTGGGCAACGGACGGTCAACTTGTTCATGCTCTTGCATGTGACCGGACGGCCGATATCCTGACAACAGGTGGCGGGTGACGGTCGTATCGCGTTGCGGCAACCGTCGTCACTTGTCTTGGTCCCTTTTGGGCCACAGAGTTGGTGGTGGAACGGGTGGTCGACGGTCGTATCGCGTTGCGGCGGCCGTCGACACCTGTTAGGACCTCCGAGTTCTGTCAGTGTGGTTGGGGGTCGTCGCCTGTTGCGGCGGCCTTCGTGTCGTAGGGCTCGTTCTTCGGGCTACCCCTGGGTTCTGTCTCGGGGGTGTCGGCGGGCTCGGTGTGCGCTAAAACGCCACTGAGCAGGCAGCGGGAGACCGTTGCCACCGTCGTACATCGTAATCCGGTGGGAGGTCTGTGGACATGTCTCGCGCTCTCACCGGACCGAGGGTCTTGGCTTCACCGCCCGGGCCGCGAGGTAGAAAACCTCTATAAAAAGTTACCCCGAATCCCAAGCGGCGGCGCACCGCGAGGGGATGCATGGCCGATGGGAAGTTCGGTCGTTAGTGCGACCCCCCGCCGGAGTCCAGCCGAAACTCCGTGCGGGTTACGCCTAGGCTTACCCAGGTACAGGGGGCTCTGCCTGGGCGGACCGTTTATTTCCCCCATACTCGTGGGAACTTTATGGCTTTTGTAAACTTAAACCCTAAAATCCTGTTGGAGAAGTTGCCTGCTCTGGTATCCCAGTCGGGGTCCGGAGAGGCGGAGGGGCGCAAGCCCGTTGACGCAGTGGAGGTCGTAGTGGAGGAGGTGGGCGCGAAGCCCACGGAGGTGGCAGCTGCGGAGAGGCAAGTGGCGAGCCCGGTGGTTACTCCCGGACTCAGGCACAGTCGGGCCTCTTCGCGGGTATCAAGGGGGCGCATGTGGCAGGGGAGCGAGACCGACTCAATTCGGTCCCGCTCCTCGCGCTCCAGTGATACCGAGAGTGGTGTGGGTGCTAAATGCGCTCGCACATCAACCCGAGGTCGGGGTCGCCCATCGGCGACCGGCAAGTATGTTGGGATCCAAAAAGCCCAAAAAGAGCTTAATGCTCAGAGGCGAGAGATGGCCAAGCAGAAAGCCGAGAATGAAATGGCGGAACGGCTACGCACGTTCTTGAAATCGCCGGTGCCTCCAAAAGAGGTCTCAATGGAATGGGCAGGATTCGAAGAGGACAAAGTCATCGTCCTCGACGATCTAAAGGAATGTGGCAAAATCATCAAGATGGTTAATGCCAAGTCCGGAAATCTAAAAGGCACTTACCAGAAGTGCTTGAAGCTGGTAACGGACAGGATCCAGAGGTTCGTCGAACAGCCGGAGACCTCGATGATGGCCCGCCTCCAAGATGAGGCCAACAAATGGAGGGAGTTGTGCGCCCGCCACGAGGCGGAGAAAAAGCAGCAGTCGGAGGAAATCGCTGCTCTCCGTCGCCGCCTCGACCAGCTAGAGGCGGACAAGAGCACGGTGGAGACGACGGAGGCCATGGAACGCCTCGAGGCCCGACTTACAGCGAGGTTCGAGTCGGCTCTCATGGGGCCCGCTCAAAGGCCGCCGTTGGCCCATGAAACCAGGGCCAATCTCGATAAGACTACTGAGGCTCCGTCGTCCCACCCCGTGGTGGGCAAAGGGAAAGGGAAGGGGAAGGGGAAAGGCAAGGGGACTCAACAACCTGTCCCTGCCACTGCTGCCCCCCCTGCTCCAGCTCCTGCTCCGATGCCCGTTGCTGTTGCCGGGCCTTCTTGGGCGCCAACGCCAGCAATTGCTGGGCCATCAAAGCCGGATGTGGCCGCCAACCAGCGGCCCACTAAGCCCGCCAAGGGCAAGAAGAAGAAGGCGAAGAAGAACGCGCCGAAGACTTTGCCTCGTGAGCCTCGCCCTCTGCCGCCGGCCCCGACGTCCATGGACACGCCATGGAACGTCGTTGTGAGCCAAAACGCCAAGAAGAAGGCGAAACGCAACGCGGCACAGGCGGGTCCACAACAGCAGCAACAGCAACAGCCCCGCAAGGCGGAGCCGAAGCTGCGCCCGCCGCGTTCTGCGGCGGTCATCATTTCTTTGACGCCGGAGGCAGTGAAGAAGGGGCTGTCTTACGCCCAAGTGTTGACGGAGGCCCAGGGCAAGGTGGACCTCACCGGCCTAAACATCAATAGGCTGAAGCCCAAGTTTGCGGCCACGGGTGCCCCGATGTATGAGGTGCCCGGGGCCAACAGCGAGGAGAGGGCCGACTCCCTAGCCGCGAGGCTGAGGGAGTGTTTTCAGGGGTCGGAGGACATACGTGTCTCCCGACCCACCAAGAATGCGGAGCTGCGGCTGTCGGGGCTGGACTATACAGCCACCCCCGAATCGGTCGCAGCGGCCCTCTCCAAGGCCGGTGGGTGTGCCCTGGAGGCAGTTAAGGTCGGGGAAATCCGCCCCGACAGGTCGGGTCTGGGTACAGTTTGGGCCAAATTGCCCGTCAAGGCGGCCCAGAAGGTAAAAGGGGCGGGTCGCCTGTTGATAGGTTGGGTCGCGGCTCGAGTTTCTGTGCTCGAGCCGCGACCATTGCGGTGCTTCCGCTGCCTGGAGTCAGGGCACGTGCGGGAGCACTGCACATGCAGTACTGACCGCAGCGAATTGTGCTATCGCTGCGGTCAGCCGGGCCACAAGGCCCGTGGTTGTGAAGCCGCGCCGAACTGCGCAGTCTGCGCTGCGGCCGGCAAGCCTGCCGGGCATCAGGTCGGGGGGAAGGCGTGTCCCGCCTCCTCCCGCAAGTTCCGGCGCCCACCCCGAAGAGGGAGACCGGCTGCCACTGAGGCCACGGCCCAGTCGCAGTCGCAGAGCCCACCGGCAGAGATGGAAGTGGAGGAGATCGCCCATCAGTAATGGATTTAAAGTTCCTCCAGGCGAACATCAACCACTGCGCCCGTGCCCAGGATCTTTTAACCCAAAGCATGGCGCAGTGGTCGGTGCAAGTGGTCGTGGTCGCCGAGCCATACTTTGTCCCTCCCCACGATAACTGGGCGGGGGACCTCGACGGCTCGGTGGCCTTAATTACCCAGGGTGCCGCTGGCGCCCCCCCGTTCACGAAGATTCTGAAGGGTCGGGGGTGCGTCGCGGCTCTGTTGGGAGGTATTTGGATAGTCGGAGTGTATTTTTCTCCCAACAGACCCTTGTCTGAATTTGAATCTTTTCTCGTTCAGCTGGGGGCCCTGGTGGTGCAAGGCCAACCTCACCCGGCAATCGTCGCCGGCGACTTCAACGCCAAGTCCGTGGCTTGGGGCTCGTCGGCGACCGATTTACGCGGTGAGGTCCTGGAGGAATGGGCGATCTCGGCAGGTCTGGCCGTTCTGAATAGGGGGTCGGTGGACACGTGCGTGCGGCAAAATGGCGGATCCATTGTTGATTTGTCGTTTGGGAGTCCAGCCGTCGCACGCCGTGTCCAGGGCTGGAAGGTCCTCGCGGGCGTGGAGACGTTATCGGACCATCGTTACATTAGGTTCGACGTCTCCGCGTCCGCCATCGCCCAGCCCGGTAGTGGACCGAGTGCCCCGAATCAGGACGGCCCGCGGTGGGCTACGAAGCGCCTCAATAAAGAGGCCCTGGAACTTGCCGCTCTGGTTGTGTCGTGGCTCCCCGTGCCGGATGGGCCGACACGGGTTGAGGAGGAGGCGGAGTGGTTCGGGGTGGCGATGACCGACGTCTGTGACGCCGCCATGCCCCGGATCCGGCGCCTCCCGCCCCGACGCCAGGTGTACTGGTGGTCGGAGGAGCTGGCGCAGTTGCGCGTTGCTTGCGTTACAGCACGCCGCCAGTACGCCAGGCACCGTCGTCGCCGTCTAAGGCCGGCGGATCACGAAGACCAGGAGCGGCAGCTCTACGGCCTCTACAAAGAGGCGAAGAGAGCGCTGCAGGTGGCCATCAAGAGGTCTAAGGTCGCGGCGAGAAGGGAGTTTCTACAGACCCTCGACAGCGACCCGTGGGGGCGTCCGTATAAGGTGGCGATGAACAAGCTCCGCCCCTGGGCGCCCCCGCTGTCGCAGAGTCTCCAGCCACAGCTTCTGGCTGAAGTCGTCGCGGCCTTATTTCCGGCCACCGTGGAGACCACTCCTCCACCGATGGCGCCCTGCGAGTCGGCGCCATCGTCGAGTTCGGCAAGGGATGTACCAGAGGTTTCGCCCGCGGAATTGCGGGCGGCAGTGCTTCGGCTGCGGGGCAAGAACACCGCCCCGGGGCTCGACGGAATCCCAGGAAAGGCCTGGGTCGCAGCCGTCGAGTACCTGGGTCCGAGGCTCCGCAGCCTGTTCTCCGCGTGTCTGGAGCAGGGCGTCTTCCCGTCGCGATGGAAAACCGGGAAGCTCGTCCTGCTCAAGAAGGAAGGACGACCCGCAGAGTCGCCGTCGGCCTACCGGCCCATCGTGCTGCTCGACGAGGTATGTAAACTCTTCGAGCGAGTCATTCACGCTCGCCTCGTCGAGCATCTCGAGAGGGTCGGTCCCGATTTGGCTGATTGCCAATTCGGATTTCGGAAGGGTCGGTCGACAATTCACGCGATTCTGCGGGTGAAGACACACGCGGAGGAAGAGGTGGCCCGGGGCAAAGTTGTCATAGCAGTTAGTTTAGACATTTCGAATGCATTTAACTCACTGCCCTGGGCCTGCATTCATGAAGCACTGCGGTACCACGAGGTGCCGCCCTATCTCCGGCGTCTGGTGCACTCGTACCTCTCCCATAGGGACGTAGTGTATCCGGGCGCCGACGGGTGGCACCGAAGAGAAATGACCTGCGGTGTTCCACAGGGCTCAGTTCTGGGCCCACTCCTGTGGAACATCGGGTTTGATTGGGTTCTCCGTGGTGCCAACCTCTGGGGCGTCGGCGTCACTTGCTACGCCGACGACACGCTGGTCACGGCCAGCTCCAGGACCTTCCAGGACGCCGCAATCCTGGCGGCGGTGGGCACCGGCCATGTAGTTAGCCGCATTCAGCGGCTGGGATTGAAGGTGGCCCTTGACAAAACCGAGGCCATCTGCTTTCATGGGCCTCGGAAGGGGCCACCGGCCGGTGCCCACATAGTGGTGAACGGGGTGCGGATTCCCATCGGCTCGAAGATGAAGTATTTGGGTTTAATTTTAGATAGCCGATGGGAATTCCGCGCCCATTTTGAAGCATTGGGGACTAAATTGTCCCGGGCAGCGGGCGCGCTTTCAAGCCTGCTGCCCAATTTGGAAGGTCCTGGCATCCCTTGCCGAAGGCTATACGCCGGAGTCGTGCGGTCCATGGCCCTGTACGGGAGTCCCGTTTGGGCCGAGTCCCTGAGCGACCGATGCGTCGCCCTGCTGCGGAAACCACAGCGGGTAGTGGCGCAGCGCGCGATCAGGGGCTACCGCACGATCTCGTTCGAGGCGGCCTGCGTATTGGCCGGTTTCCTCCCGTGGGACCTGGACGCTAAGGCCCTCTCCGCCACATTTCACTGGCGGGAGGAGGCGTTCAGGCGCGGGCAGCGACCGGCCCCGAGAGAGGTGGAGGCCAAACGTGGCTCCCTCCGCAGAGCCGCCGTGGAGGAGTGGCGTCTCAGGCTGGAGAACCCGACAGCGGGTTCGAGGGCCGTCGCGGCAGTGCGTCCTGTCTTTGCCCAATGGCTAGACAGGCGCCACGGCGCGGCGACGTTCCGACTGACACAGGTACTCACCGGCCACGGGTGTTTCGGCCGGTACCTGTGTCAGATCGTAGGCACAGAGGAGTCGGCCGTGTGTCACCATTGTGACAACTGTCCGCAGGACACGGCCCAACACACTTTGGAAGAGTGTCCAGCCTGGGACGACGAGCGCAGCGCTCTCGTAGCAGTCGTCGGAGGTGACCTTTCGCTGCCGGCCGTGGTGTCCGCCATGGTCGACAGCCGGAGGTCCTGGCGTGCGGTGGCCCACTTCTGCGAGGCCGTAATCTCGCAGAAGGAGAGTGCCGAGAGGGATCGGGAGCACAACGATCCCTCCCGCCGCCAGCGGAGACGAAGGAGGCGCCGGGGTGACGACTGACCGGCGTCTCCCGCCCTGTGGATTGGGGGCGTTTGGAGAATTCCACCACGGTATCCCCTGCCTGTCGTAAGAGGCGACTAATAGGGGCCATCGGGGGGTCGCGGGCGCGCAGCGGGGGGCTGTCGTAGCGCCCATCAGTACACCTTTTGTACACGTACTATTGTACGTGCGACCCCCGGGATGGACGGCAGCACGGGTGGTTGGCCTCGTGGCTGTCGTCGACGCCGAGGGCGTCCTTCGGCGGCGGGGGCTTCTGAGCCCCCCCCAATTGGAGACGGGCCGCAAGGCGGCACCGCGCAGGGGCGGTTCCGGCTGAAACCGGGGTGCTTTTTCGCCTCGGGAAACCCGGGGCCGTCCCTAATGCGCCGAAGATGGTCACCGCGGGGTTTTAGTTGGTAGTTACCGGCATAGGTTAAGTGTATATATGGTTAGGGACTCGGCCCAGCGGTCGGGAGGCTGGGTCGTAAGGCCGGTAGAACCCAACATAACCGTTCCACCTTCCCTCCCGGTGGGGCGGTAGCAATAAACGGCTTTCCCCGCGTCAACAAAAAAAAAAAAGGTTAGGTTAGGTTAGGTTAGGTTAGGTTGGGGTGCGAAGTCAGGAAACCTCCCCGTGGTGCACCCTGGGCAACGGCGGTCATCTTGTTCATGTTGACCGACGGCCGATATCCTGACAGTGTGGTTGGGGGTCGTCGCCTGTTGCGGCGGCCTTCGTGTTGTAGGGCTCGTTTCTCGGGCTACCCCCGGGTTCTGTCTCGGGGGTGTCGGCGGGCTCGGTGTGCGCTCATCCCGCCGCCGAGCGGGCAGTGGGAGGGACCCTCTCTTCCGCTGTCACCGTCGTATATCGTAATCCGGTGGGAGGTCTGTGGACATGTCTCGCGCTCTCACCGGACCGAGGGTCTTGGCTTCACCGCCCGGGCCGCGAGGTAGAAAACCTCTATAAAAAGTTACCCCGAATCCCAAGCGGCGGCGCACCGCGAGGGGATGCATGGCCGATGGGAAGTTCGGTCGTTAGTGCGACCCCCCGCCGGAGTCCAGCCGAAACTCCGTGCGGGTTACGCCTAGGCTTACCCAGGTACAGGGGGCTCTGCCTGGGTGGACCGTTTATTTCCCCCATACTCGTGGGAATTTTATGGATATTGTCAATTTAAACCCTAAAATCATAATTGAGAAGTTGCCTGCTCTGATATCCCAGTCGGGGTCCGGAGAGGCGGAGGGGCGCAAGCCCGTTGAAGTTGGTGAGGTTGTTGTTGTGGAGGAGGTGGGCGCGAAGCCCACGGAGATGGCAGCGGCGGAGGGGTCAGTGGCTAGCCCGGTGGTTGCTCCCGGGCTCAGGCACAGTCGTGCTTCGTCGCGAGTGTCCAGGGGGCGCATGTGGCAGGGGAGCGAGACCGACTCAATTCGGTCCCGCTCCTCGCGCTCCAGCGACACAGAGAGTGGGGTGGGTGCCAAATGCGCCCGAACATCGCCCCGAGGTCGTGGTCGCCCATCGGCGACCGGCAAGTATGCCGGCATACAAAAAGCCCAAAAGGAGCTTAATGCTCAAAGGCGAGAGGCTGCCCGGCAGAAAGCCGAAGACGAAATGGCGGAACGGCTACGGTCGTTTATGAAGTCGCCGGCGCCTCCAAAAGAGGTCCCAATGGAGTGGGCTGGTGTCGACCAGGAGGACAGAGTCATCGTCCTCGAGGACCTCAAAGAGTGTGGAAAAATAATAAAAATGGTGAATGCAAAGTCCGGTAATCTGAAGGGCATTTACCAGAAATACCTGAAGGTGGTCTCCGAGCGGATTCAAAAATTCGTTGATCAACCGGAGACCTCGGTGATGGCCCGCCTCCAAGAAGAGGCAAACAAATGGAGAAATATGTGCGCCCGCCACGAGGCGGAGAAAAAACAGCAGTCGGAAGAGATTGCTGCTCTCCGCCGCCGCCTCGACCAGCTAGAGGCGGATAAGAGCGCAGCGGAGACGACGGAGGCCATGGAACGCCTCGAGGCTCGCCTCACGGCAAGGTTCGAGTCGGCTCTCATGGGGCCCGCCCAAAGGCCGCCGTTGGCCCACGAAACCAGGGCCAATCTCGATAAGGCTACTGAGGCTCCGTCGTCCCACCCCGTGGTGGGCAAAGGGAAAGGGAAGGGGAAGGGGAAAGGCAAGGGGACTCAACAACCTGTCCCCGCCACTGCTGCCCCCCCTGCTCCAGCTCCTGCTCCGATGCCCGTTGCTGTTGCCGGGCCTTCTTGGGCGCCAACGCCAGCAATTGCTGGGCCATCAAAGCCGGATGTGGTCGCCAACTATCAGCGGCCCACTAAGCCCGCCAAGGGCAATAAGAAGAAGGCGAAGAAGAACGCGCCGAAGACCTTGCCTCGTGAGCCTCGCCCACTGCCGCCGGCTCCGACGTCTATGGACACTCCATGGAATGTCGTCGTGAGCCAAAACGCCAAAAAGAAGGCAAAGCGCAGTGTGGCACAGCAGCAGCAGCAACAGCAACAGCCCCGCAAGGCGGAGCCGAAGCTGCGCCCGCCGCGCTCTGCGGCGGTCATCATTTCTTTGACCCCGGAGGCAGTCAAGAAGGGACTCTCTTACGCCCAAGTCCTAACGGAGGCCCAGGGCAAGGTGGACCTCACCGGCCTAAACATAACGAGGCTGAAACCAAAGTTTGCGGCCACGGGTGCCCCTATGTACGAGGTGCCCGGGGCCAACAGCGAGGAGAGGGCCGACTCCCTAGCCGCGAGGCTTAGGGAGTGTTTCCAGGGGTCGGAGGACATACGTGTCTCCCGACCCACCAAGAACGCGGAGCTGCGATTGTCGGGGCTGGATTACACAGCCACCCCCGAATCGGTCGCAGCGGCCCTCTCCAAGGCCGGTGGGTGTGGCTTGGAGGCGGTGAAGGTAGGGGAGATCCGGCCTGACAAGTCGGGTCTTGGAACTGTTTGGGCTAAATTGCCCGTTAAGGCGGCCCAAAAAGTGAAAGGGGCGGGTCGCCTGTTGATCGGCTGGGTCGCGGCTCGAGTTTCTGTGCTCGAGCCGCGACCATTGCGGTGCTTCCGCTGCCTTGAGTCAGGGCACGTGCGGGAGCACTGCACATGCAGTACTGACCGCAGCGAATTGTGCTATCGCTGCGGTCAGCCGGGCCACAAGGCCCGCGGATGTGAAGCCGCGCCGAACTGCGCAGTCTGCGCAGCGGCCGGCAAGCCCGCCGGGCATCAGGTCGGGGGGAAGGCGTGTCCCGCCTCCTCCCGCAAGTTCCGGCGCCCACCCCGAAGAGGGAGACCGACTGCCGCTGAGGCCACGGCCCAGTCGCAGTCGAAGAGCCCACCGCAGGTAGAGATGGAAGTGGAGGAGATCGCCCATCAGTAATGGCTTTAAGGTTCCTCCAGGCGAACATCAACCACTGCGCCCGTGCTCAGGATCTTTTAACTCAAAGCATGGCGCAGTGGTCGGTGCAAGTGGTCGTGGTCGCCGAGCCATACTTTGTCCCTCCCCGCGATAACTGGGCGGGGGACCTCGACGGCTCGGTGGCCTTAATTACCCAGGGTGCCGCTGGCGCCCCCCCGTTTGCGAAGATTCTGAAGGGTCGGGGGTGCGTCGCGGCTCTGTTGGGAGGTATTTGGATAGTCGGAGTGTATTTTTCTCCCAACAGACCCTTGTCTGAATTTGAATCTTTTCTGGTTCAGCTGGGGGCCCTGGTGGTGCAAGGCCAACCTCACCCGGCAATCGTCGCCGGCGACTTCAACGCCAAGTCCGTGGCTTGGGGCTCGTCGGCGACCGATGCACGCGGTGAGGTCCTGGAGGAATGGGCGATCTCGGCAGGTCTGGCCGTCCTGAATAGGGGGTCGGTGGACACGTGCGTGCGGCAAAATGGCGGATCCATTGTTGATTTGTCGTTTGGGAGTCCAGCCGTCGCACGCCGTGTCCAGGGCTGGAAGGTCCTCGCGGGCGTGGAGACGTTATCGGACCATCGTTACATCAGGTTCGACGTCTCCGCGTCCGCCATCGCCCAGCCCGGTGGTGGACCGAGTGCCCCGCATCAGGACGGCCCGCGGTGGGCTACGAAGCGCCTCAATAAAGAGGCCCTAGAACTTGCCGCTCTGGTCATGTCGTGGCTCCCCGTGCCGGATGGGCCGACACGGGTTGAGGAGGAGGCGGAGTGGTTCGGGGTGGCGATGACTGACGTCTGTGACGCCGCCATGCCCCGGATCCGGCGCCTCCCGCCCCGACGCCAGGTGTACTGGTGGTCGGAGGAGCTGGCGCAGTTGCGCATCGCTTGCGTTACAGCACGCCGCCAGTATGCCAGGCACCGTCGTCGCCGTCTAAGGCCGGCGGATCACGAGGACCAGGAGCGGCAGCTCTACGGCCTCTACAAAGAGGCGAAGAGAGCGCTGCAGGTGGCCATCAAGAGGTCTAAGGTCGCGGCGAGAAGGGAGTTTCTACAGACCCTCGACAGCGACCCGTGGGGGCGTCCGTATAAGGTGGCGATGAACAAGCTCCGCCCCTGGGCGCCCCCGCTGTCGCAGGGTCTCCAGCCGCAACTTCTGGCTGAAGTCGTCGCGGCCTTATTTCCGGCCACCGTGGAGACCACTCCTCCACCGATGGCGCCCCGCGAGTCGGCGCCATCGTCGAGTTCGGCAAGGGATATCCCAGAGGTTTCGCCCGCGGAATTGCGGGCGGCAGTGCTTCGGCTGCGGGGCAAGAACACTGCCCCGGGGCTCGACGGAATCCCAAGAAAGGCCTGGGTCGCAGCCGTCGAGTACCTGGGTCCGAGGCTCCGCAGCCTGTTCTCCGCGTGTTTGGAGCAGGGCGTCTTCCCGTCGCGATGGAAAACCGGGAAGCTCGTCCTGCTCAAGAAGGAAGGACGACCCGCAGAGTCGCCGTCGGCCTACCGGCCCATCGTGCTGCTCGACGAGGTATGTAAGCTCTTCGAGCGTATCATTCACGCTCGCCTCGTCGAGCATCTCGAGAGGGTCGGTCCCGATTTGGCCGACTGCCAATTCGGATTTCGGAAGGGTCGGTCGACTATTCACGCGATTCTGCGGGTGAAGACACACGCGGAGGAAGAGGTGGCCCGGGGCAAAGTTGTCATAGCGGTTAGCTTAGATATTTCAAATGCATTTAACTCCCTGCCCTGGGCCTGCATTCATGAAGCACTGCGGTACCACGAGGTGCCGCCCTATCTCCGGCGTCTGGTGCACTCGTACCTCTCCAATAGGGACGTAGTGTATCCGGGCGCCGACGGGTGGCACCGAAGAGAAATGACCTGCGGTGTTCCACAGGGCTCAGTCCTGGGCCCGCTCTTGTGGAACATCGGGTTTGATTGGGTTCTCCGTGGTGCCAACCTCTGGGGCGTCGGCGTCACTTGCTACGCCGACGACACGCTGGTCACGGCCAGCTCCAGGACCTTCCAGGACGCCGCAATCCTGGCGGCGGTCGGCACCGGCCACGTAGTTAGCCGCATCCAGCGGCTGGGTTTGAGGGTGGCCCTCGACAAAACCGAGGCCATTTGCTTTCATGGGCCTCGGAAGGGGCCACCGGCCGGTGCCCACATTGTGGTAAACGGGGTGCGGATTCCCATCGGCTCGAGAATGAAGTATTTGGGTTTGATTTTAGATAGCCGATGGGAATTCCGTGCCCATTTTGAAGCGTTGGGGACTAAATTGTCCCGGGCAGCGGGCGCGCTTTCAAGCCTGCTGCCCAATTTGGAAGGTCCTGGCATCCCTTGCCGAAGGCTGTACGCCGGAGTCGTGCGGTCCATGGCCCTGTACGGAAGTCCCGTTTGGGCCGAGTCCCTGAGCGACCGATGCGTCGCCCTGCTGCGGAAACCACAGCGGGTAGTGGCGCAGCGCGCGATCAGGGGCTACCGCACGATCTCGTTCGAGGCGGCCTGCGTATTGGCCGGTTTCCTCCCGTGGGACCTGGACGCTAAGGCCCTCTCCGCCACATTTCACTGGCGGGAGGAGGCGTTCAGGCGCGGGCAGCGACCGGCCCCGAGAGAGGTGGAGGCCAAACGTGGCTCCCTCCGCAGAGCCGCCGTGGAGGAGTGGCGTCTCAGGCTGGAGAACCCGGCAGCGGGTTCGAGGGCCGTCGCGGCAGTGCGTCCTGTCTTTGACCAATGGTTGGACAGGCGCCACGGCGCGGCGACGTTCCGACTGACACAGGTACTCACCGGCCACGGGTGTTTCGGCCGGTACCTGTGTCAGATCGTAGGCACAGAGGAGTCGGCCGTGTGTCACCATTGTGACAACTGTCCGCAGGACACGGCCCAACACACTTTGGAAGAGTGTCCAGCCTGGGACGATGAGCGCAGCGCTCTCGTAGCAGTCGTCGGAGGTGACCTTTCGCTGCCGGCCGTGGTGTCCGCCATGGTCGACAGCCGGAGGTCCTGGCGTGCGGTGGCCCACTTCTGCGAGGCCGTAATCTCGCAGAAGGAGAGTGCCGAGAGGGATCGTGAGCACAGCGATCCCTCCCGCCGCCAGCGGAGACGAAGGAGGCGCCGGGGTGACGACTGACCGGCGTCTCCCGCCCTGTGGATTGGGGGCGTTTGGAGAATTCCACCACGGTATCCCCTGCCTGTCGTAAGAGGCGACTAATAGGGGCCATCGGGGGGTCGCGGGCGCGCAGCGGGGGGCTGTCGTAGCGCCCATCAGTACACCTTTTGTACACGTACTATTGTACGTGCGACCCCCGGGATGGACGGCAGCACGGGTGGTTGGCCTCGTGGCTGTCGTTGACGCCGAGGGCGTCCTTCGGCGGCGGGGGCTTCTGAGCCCCCCCCAATTGGAGACGGGCCGCAAGGCGGCACCGCGCAGGGGCGGCTCCGGCTGAAACCGGGGTGCTTTTCGCCTCGGGAAACCCGGGGCCGTCCCTAATGCGCCGAAGATGGTCACCGCGGGGTTTTAGTTGGTAGTTACCGGCATAGGTTAATTGTATATATTGGTTAGGGACTCGGCCCAGCGGTCGGGTGGCTGGGTCGTAAGGCCGGTAGAACCCAACATAACCGTTCCACCTTCCCTCCCGGTGGGGCGGTAGCAATAAATGAGCTTTCCCCGCGAAAACAAAAAAAAAAAAAAAAAAAAAAAAAGGTTAGGTTAGGTTAGGTTAGGTTAGGTTAGGTTAGGTTAGGTTAGGTTAGGTTAGGTTAGGTTAGGTTCCTGCGTATTGGCCGGTTTCCTCCCGTGGGACCTGGACGCTAAGGCCCTCTCCGCCACATTTCACTGGCGGGAGGAGGCGTTCAGGCGCGGGCAGCGACCGGCCCCGAGAGAGGTGGAGGCCAAACGTGGCTCCCTCCGCAGAGCCGCCGTGGAGGAGTGGCGTCTCAGGCTGGAGAACCCGACAGCGGGTTCGAGGGCCGTCGCGGCAGTGCGTCCTGTCTTTGCCCAATGGCTAGACAGGCGCCACGGCGCGGCGACGTTCCGACTGACACAGGTACTCACCGGCCACGGGTGTTTCGGCCGGTACCTGTGTCAGATCGTAGGCACAGAGGAGTCGGCCGTGTGTCACCATTGTGACAACTGTCCGCAGGACACGGCCCAACACACTTTAGAAGAGTGTCCAGCCTGGGACGACGAGCGCAGCGCTCTCGTAGCAGTCGTCGGAGGTGACCTTTCGCTGCCGGCCGTGGTGTCCGCCATGGTCGACAGCCGGAGGTCCTGGCGTGCGGTGGCCCACTTCTGCGAGGCCGTAATCTCGCAGAAGGAGAGTGCCGAGAGGGATCGGGAGCACAACGATCCCTCCCGCCGCCAGCGGAGACGAAGGAGGCGCCGGGGTGACGACTGACCGGCGTCTCCCGCCCTGTGGATTGGGGGCGTTTGGAGAATTCCACCACGGTATCCCCTGCCTGTCGTAAGAGGCGACTAATAGGGGCCATCGGGGGGTCGCGGGCGCGCAGCGGGGGGCTGTCGTAGCGCCCATCAGTACACCTTTTGTACACGTACTATTGTACGTGCGACCCCCGGGATGGACGGCAGCACGGGTGGTTGGCCTCGTGGCTGTCGTCGACGCCGAGGGCGTCCTTCGGCGGCGGGGGCTTCTGAGCCCCCCCCAATTGGAGACGGGCCGCAAGGCGGCACCGCGCAGGGGCGGTTCTGGCTGAAACCGGGGTGCTTTTCGCCTCGGGAAACCCGGGGCCGTCCCTAATGCGCCGAAGATGGTCACCGCGGGGTTTTAGTTGGTAGTTACCGGCATAGGTTAATTGTATATATGGTTAGGGACTCGGCCCAGCGGTCGGGTGGCTGGGTCGTAAGGCCGGTAGAACCCAACATAACCGTTCCACCTTCCCTCCCGGTGGGGCGGTAGCAATAAATGAGCTTTCCCCGCGAAAACAAAAAAAAAAAAAAAAAAAAAAAAAAAAAAAAAAAAAAAAAAAAGGTTAGGTTAGGTTCGTCGGAGGTGACCTTTCGCTGCCGGCCGTGGTGTCCGCCATGGTCGACAGCCGGAGGTCCTGGCGTGCGGTGGCCCACTTCTGCGAGGCCGTAATCTCGCAGAAGGAGAGTGCCGAGAGGGATCGTGAGCACAGCGATCCCTCCCGCCGCCAGCGGAGACGAAGGAGGCGCCGGGGTGACGACTGACCGGCGTCTCCCGCCCTGTGGATTGGGGGCGTTTGGAGAATTCCACCACGGTATCCCCTGCCTGTCGTAAGAGGCGACTAATAGGGGCCATCGGGGGGTCGCGGGCGCGCAGCGGGGGGCTGTCGTAGCGCCCATCAGTACGCTTTTGTACACGTACTATTGTACGTGCGACCCCCGGGATGGACGGCAGCACGGGTGGTTGGCCTCGTGGCTGTCGTTGACGCCGAGGGCGTCCTTCGGCGGCGGGGGCTTCTGAGCCCCCCCCAATTGGAGACGGGCCGCAAGGCGGCACCGCGCAGGGGCGGTTCCGGCTGAAACCGGGGTGCTTTTCGCCTCGGGAAACCCGGGGCCGTCCCAAATGCGCCGAAGATGGTCACCGCGGGGTTTTAGTTGGTAGTTACCGGCATTGTATATATGGTTAGGGACTCGGCCCAGCGGTCGGGTGGCTGGGTCGTAAGGCCGGTAGAACCCAACATAACCGTTTCACCCTCCCTCCGGGTGGGGCGGTAGCAATAGGTTAGGTTAGGTTAGGTTAGGTTAGGTTAGGTTAGGTTAGGTTAGGTTAGGTTGGAGAGGCGGAGGGGCGCAAGCCCGTTGACGCAGTGGAGGTTGTAGTGGAGGAGGTGGGCGCGAAGCCCGTGGAGATGGCAGCTGCGGAGATGTCAGTGGCTAGCCCGGTGGTTGTTCCCGGGCTAAGGCACAGTCGTGCTTCGTCGCGAGTGTCCAGGGGGCGCATGTGGCAAGGGAGCGAGACCGACTCAATTCGGTCCCGCTCCTCGCGCTCCAGCGACACTGAGAGTGGGGTGGGCGCCAAATGCGCCCGCACATCGCCCCGAGGTCGTGGTCGCCCATCGGCGACCGGCAAGTATGTTGGGATCCAAAAAGCCCAAAAAGAGCTTAATGCTCAAAGGCGTGAGGCTGCCCGACAGAAAGCCGAAGAGGAAATGGCGGAAAGACTGCGCTCATTCCTAAAGTCGCCGGCGCCACCAAAAGAGGGCCCAATGGAGTGGGCAGAACTCGAAGAGGACAAGGTCATCGTCCTCGAAGACTTAAAAGAGTGCGGCAAAATTATTAAAATGGTAAGTGCCAAGTCCGGCAATCTAAAAGGTACTTACCAAAAGTGCTTGAAGGTGGTCACGGACAGACTCCAGAGGTTTGTCGAACAGCCGGAGACCTCGGTGATGGCCCGCCTCCAAGAAGAGGCCAACAAATGGAGGGAGATGTGCGCCCGCCACGAGGCGGAGAAGAAGCAGCAGTCGGAAGAAATTGCTGCTCTCCGCCGCCGCCTCGACCAGCTAGAGGTGGATAAGAGCGCAGCGGAGACGACGGAGGCCATGGAACGCCTCGAGGCTCGCCTTACGGCAAGGTTCGAGTCGGCTCTCATGGGGCCTGCTCAGAGGCCGCCGTTGGCCCATGAGACCAGGGCCAACCAGAAGCCAACACCTGAGCTCCCGTCGTCGCAACCCGTGGTCGGAAAAGGGAAAGGGAAGGGGAAGGGGAAAAAGAGCGGGACTGCACAACCTGTCCCCGCCACTGCTGCCCCCCCTGCTCCAGCTCCTGCTCAGGTAGCTGCAATGCCTCCTGCTGTGGCCGGGCCCTCATGGGCTCCAACGCCAGCAATAGCGGCCGCCGCCAACTCTGAGCGGCCCACTAAGCCCGCCAAGGGCAAGAAGATCAAGAAGAAGGTGAAAAAGAACGCGCCTCGTGAGCCTCGCCCACTGCCACCGGCGCCGGTGTCCATGGACACTCCATGGAACGTGGTGGTGAGTAAGAACGCTAAGAAGAAGGAAAAACGCAGCGTTCAACCGGCAGCCTCGCAACAACAGCAGCCCCGAAAGGCTGAGCCGAAGTTGCGCCCGCCGCGCTCTGCGGCGGTGATAATCTCACTTACACCAGAGGCTGTTAAGAAGGGGCTATCCTACGCCCAAGTCCTGACGGAGGCCCAGGGCAAGGTGGACCTCACCGGCCTGAACATCAACAGGCTGAAGCCCAAATTTGCGGCCACGGGTGCCCCAATGTATGAGGTGCCCGGGGCCAACAGTGAGGAGAGGGCCGACTCCCTAGCCGCGAGGCTCAGGGAGTGTTTTCAAGGGTCGGAGGACATCCGTGTCTCCCGACCAACCAAAAACGCGGAGCTGCGACTGTCGGGGCTGGACTATACAGCCACCCCCGAATCGGTCGCAGCGGCCCTCTCCAAGGCCGGTGGGTGTGCCCTGGAATTGGTCAAGGTTGGGGAGATCCGGCCTGACAGGTCGGGTCTCGGAACTGTTTGGGCCAAATTGCCCGTTAAGGCGGCCCAAAAAGTGAAAGGGGCGGGTCGTCTGTTGATCGGTTGGGTCGCGGCTCGAGTTTCTGTGCTCGAGCCGCGACCATTGCGGTGCTTCCGCTGCCTTGAGTCAGGGCACGTGCGGGAGCACTGCACCTGCAGCACTGACCGCAGCGAATTGTGCTATCGCTGCGGTCAGCCGGGCCACAAGGCCCGCGGATGCGAAGCCGCGCCGAACTGCGCAGTCTGCGCTGCGGCCGGCAAGCCCGCCGGGCATCAGGTCGGGGGGAAGGCGTGTCCCGCCTCCTCCCGCAAGTTCCGGCGCCCAAGAGGGAGACCGGCTGCCGCTGAGGCCACGGCCCAGTCGCAGTCGAAGAGCCCACCGCAGGTAGAGATGGAAGTGGAGGAGATCGCCCATCAGTAATGGCTGTAAGGTTCCTCCAGGCGAACATCAACCACTGCGCCCGTGCCCAGGATCTTTTAACCCAAAGCATGGCGCAGTGGTCGGTGCAAGTGGTCGTGGTCGCCGAGCCATACTTTGTCCCTCCCCGCGATAACTGGGCGGGGGACCTCGACGGCTCGGTGGCCTTAATTACCCAGGGTGCCGCTGGCGCCCCCCCGTTTACGAAGATTCTGAAGGGTCGGGGGTGCGTCGCGGCTCTGTTGGGAGGTATTTGGATAGTCGGAGTGTATTTTTCTCCCAACAGACCCTTGTCTGAATTTGAATCTTTTCTCGTTCAGCTGGGGGCCCTGGTGGTGCAAGGCCAACCTCACCCGGCAATCGTCGCCGGCGACTTCAACGCCAAGTCCGTGGCTTGGGGCTCGTCGGCGACCGATGCACGCGGTGAGGTCCTGGAGGAATGGGCGATCTCGGCAGGTCTGGCCGTTCTGAATAGGGGGTCGGTGGACACGTGTGTGCGGCAAAATGGCGGATCCATAGTAGATTTGTCGTTTGGGAGTCCAGCCGTCGCACGCCGTGTCCAGGGCTGGAAGGTGCTCGCGGGCGTGGAGACGTTATCGGACCATCGTTACATTAGGTTCGACGTCTCCGCGTCCGCCATCGCCCAGCCCGGTGGTGGACCGAGTGCCCCGCATCAGGACGGCCCGCGGTGGGCTACGAAGCGCCTCAATAAAGAGGCCCTAGAGCTTGCCGCTCTGGTCGTGTCGTGGCTCCCCGTGCCGGATGGGCCGACACGGGTTGAGGAGGAGGCGGAGTGGTTCGGGGTGGCGATGACCGACGTCTGTGACGCCGCCATGCCCCGGATCCGGCGCCTCCCGCCCCGACGCCAGGTGTACTGGTGGTCGGAGGAGCTGGCGCAGTTGCGCATCGCTTGCGTTACAGCACGCCGCCAGTACGCCAGGCACCGTCGTCGCCGTCTAAGGGCGGCGGACCACGAAGACCAGGAGCGGCAGCTCTACGGCCTCTACAAAGAGGCGAAGAGAGCGCTGCAGGTGGCCATCAAGAGGTCTAAGGTCGCGGCGAGAAGGGAGTTTCTACAGACCCTCGACAGCGACCCGTGGGGGCGTCCGTATAAGGTGGCGATGAACAAGCTCCGCCCCTGGGCGCCCCCGCTGTCGCAGGGTCTCCAGCCACAGCTTCTGGCTGAAGTCGTCGCGGCCTTATTTCCGGCCACCGTGGAGACCACTCCTCCACCGATGGCGCCCCGCGAGTCGGCGCCATCGTCGAGTTCGGCAAGGGATGTACCAGAGGTTTCGCCCGCGGAATTGCGGGCGGCAGTGCTTCGGCTGCGGGGCAAGAACACCGCCCCGGGGCTCGACGGAATCCCAGGAAAGGCCTGGGTCGCAGCCGTCGAGTACCTGGGTCCGAGGCTCCGCAGCCTGTTCTCCGCGTGTCTCGAGCAGGGCGTCTTCCCGTCGCGATGGAAAACCGGGAAGCTCGTCCTGCTCAAGAAGGAAGGACGACCCGCAGAGTCGCCGTCGGCCTACCGGCCCATCGTGCTGCTCGACGAGGTCGCTAAACTCTTCGAGCGAATCATTCACGCTCGCCTCGTCGAGCATCTCGAGAGGGTCGGTCCCGATTTGGCCGATTGCCAATTCGGATTTCGAAAGGGTCGGTCGACAATTCACGCGATTCTGCGGGTGAAGACACACGCGGAGGAAGAGGTGGCCCGGGGCAAAGTTGTCATAGCGGTCAGTTTAGACATTTCGAATGCATTTAACTCACTGCCCTGGGCCTGCATTCATGAAGCACTGCGGTACCACGAGGTGCCGCCCTATCTCCGGCGTCTGGTGCACTCGTACCTCTCCAGTAGGGACGTAGTGTATCCGGGCGCCGACGGGTGGCACCGAAGAGAAATGACCTGCGGTGTTCCACAGGGCTCAGTCCTGGGCCCACTTCTGTGGAACATCGGGTTCGATTGGGTTCTCCGTGGTGCCAACCTCTGGGGCGTCGGCGTCACTTGCTACGCCGACGACACGCTGGTCACGGCCAGCTCCAGGACCTTCCAGGACGCCGCAATCCTGGCGGCGGTGGGCACCGGCCATGTAGTTAGCCGCATTCAGCGGCTGGGGCTGAAGGTGGCCCTCGACAAAACCGAGGCCATCTGCTTTCATGGGCCTCGGAAGGGGCCACCGGCCGGTGCCCACATAGTGGTGAACGGGGTGCGGATTCCCATCGGCTCGAAGATGAAGTATTTGGGATTGATTTTAGATAGCCGATGGGAATTCCGTGCCCATTTTGAAGCGTTGGGGGTTAAATTGTCCCGGGCAGCGGGCGCGCTTTCAAGCCTGCTGCCCAATCTGGAAGGTCCTGGCATCCCTTGCCGAAGGCTGTACGCCGGAGTCGTGCGGTCCATGGCCCTGTACGGAAGTCCCGTTTGGGCCGAGTCCCTGAGCGACCGATGCGTCGCCCTGCTGCGGAAACCACAGCGGGTAGTGGCGCAGCGCGCGATCAGGGGCTACCGCACGATCTCGTTCGAGGCGGCCTGCGTATTGGCCGGTTTCCTCCCGTGGGACCTGGACGCTAAGGCCCTCTCCGCCACATTTCACTGGCGGGAGGAGGCGTTCAGGCGCGGGCAGCGACCGGCCCCGAGAGAGGTGGAGGCCAAACGTGGCTCCCTCCGCAGAGCCGCCGTGGAGGAGTGGCGTCTCAGGCTGGAGAACCCGACAGCGGGTTCGAGGGCCGTCGCGGCAGTGCGTCCTGTCTTTGACCAGTGGCTAGACAGGCGCCACGGCGCGGCGACGTTCCGACTGACACAGGTACTCACCGGCCACGGGTGTTTCGGCCGGTACCTGTGTCAGGTCGTAGGCACAGAGGAGTCGGCCGTGTGTCACCATTGTGACAACTGTCCGCAGGACACGGCCCAACACACTTTGGAAGAGTGTCCAGCCTGGGACGATGAGCGCAGCGCTCTCGTAGCAGTCGTCGGAGGTGACCTTTCGCTGCCGGCCGTGGTGTCCGCCATGGTCGACAGCCGGAGGTCCTGGCGTGCGGTGGCCCACTTCTGCGAGGCCGTAATCTCGCAGAAGGAGAGTGCCGAGAGGGATCGTGAGCACAGCGATCCCTCCCGCCGCCAGCGGAGACGAAGGAGGCGCCGGGGTGACGACTGACCGGCGTCTCCCGCCCTGTGGATTGGGGGCGTTTGGAGAATTCCACCACGGTATCCCCTGCCTGTCGTAAGAGGCGACTAATAGGGGCCATCGGGGGGTCGCGGGCGCGCAGCGGGGGGCTGTCGTAGCGCCCATCAGTACACCTTTTGTACACGTACTATTGTACGTGCGACCCCCGGGATGGACGACAGCACGGGTGGTTGGCCTCGTGGCTGTCGTTGACGCCGAGGGCGTCCTTCGGCGGCGGGGGCTTCTGAGCCCCCCCCAATTGGAGACGGGCCGCAAGGCGGCACCGCGCAGGGGCGGTTCCGGCTGAAACCGGGGTGCTTTTCGCCTCGGGAAACCCGGGGCCGTCCCTAATGCGCCGAAGATGGTCACCGCGGGGTTTTAGTTGGTAGTTACCGGCATAGGTTAATTGTATATATGGTTAGGGACTCGGCCCAGCGGTCGGGTGGCTGGGTCGTAAGGCCGGTAGAACCCAACATAACCGTTCCACCTTCCCTCCCGGTGGGGCGGTAGCAATAAATGAGCTTTCCCCGCGAAAACAAAAAAAAAAAAAAAAAAAAGGTTAGGTTAGGTTAGGTTAGGTTAGGTTAGGTTAGGTTAGGTTAGGTTAGGTTAGGTTAGGTTAGGTTAGGTTAGGTTAGGTTAGGTTAGGTTAGGTTAGGTTAGGTTAGGTTAGGTTAGGTTTGGGACCTGGACGCTAAGGCCCTCTCCGCCACATTCCATTGGCGGGAGGAGGCGTTCAGGCGCGGGCAGCGACCGGCCCCTAGAGAGGTGGAGGCCAAACGTGGCTCCCTCCGCAGAGCCGCCGTGGAGGAGTGGCGTCTCAGGCTGGAGAACCCGACAGCGGGTTCGAGGGCCGTCGCGGCAGTGCGTCCTGTCTTTGACCAATGGTTAGACAGGCGCCACGGCGCGGCGACGTTCCGACTGACACAGGTACTCACCGGCCACGGGTGTTTCGGCCGGTACCTGTGTCAGATCGTAGGCACAGAGGAGTCGGCCGTGTGTCACCATTGTGACAACTGTCCGCAGGACACGGCCCAACACACTCTGGAAGAGTGTCCAGCCTGGGACGACGAGCGCAGCGCTCTCGTAGCAGTCGTCGGAGGTGACCTTTCGCTGCCGGCCGTGGTATCCGCCATGGTCGACAGCCGGAGGTCCTGGCGTGCGGTGGCCCACTTCTGCGAGGCCGTAATCTCGCAGAAGGAGAGTGCCGAGAGGGATCGTGAGCACAGCGATCCCTCCCGCCGCCAGCGGAGACGAAGGAGGCGCCGGGGTGACGACTGACCGGCGTCTCCCGCCCTGTGGATTGGGGGCGTTTGGAGAATTCCACCACGGTATCCCCTGCCTGTCGTAAGAGGCGACTAATAGGGGCCATCGGGGGGTCGCGGGCGCGCAGCGGGGGGCTGGTCAGCGCCCATCAGTACGCTATTGTACACGTACTATTGTACGTGCGACCCCCGGGATGGACGGCAGCACGGGTGGTTGGCCTCGTGGCTGTCGTTGACGCCGAGGGCGTCCTTCGGCGGCGGGGGCTTCTGAGCTCCCCCAATTGGAGACGGGCCGCAAGGCGGCACCGCGCAGGGGCGGTTCCGGCTGAAACCGGGGTGCTTTTCGCCTCGGGAAACCCGGGGCCGTCCCAAATGCGCCGAAGATGGTCACCGCGGGGTTTTAGTTGGTAGTTACCGGCATTGTATATATTGTTAGGGACTCGGCCCAGCGGTCGGGAGGCTGGGTCGTAAGGCCGGTAGAACCCAACATAACCGTTCCACCCTCCCTCCCGGTGGGGCGGTAGCAATAAATGAGCTTTCCCCGCGAAAACAAAAAAAAAAAAAAAAAAAAAAAAAAAGGTTAGGTTAGGTTAGGTTAGGTTAGGTTAGGTTAGGTTAGGTTAGGTTAGGTTAGGTTAGGTTAGGTTAGGTTAGGTTAGGTTAGGTTAGGTTAGGTTAGGTTAGGTTAGGTTAGGTTAGGTTAGGTTAGGTTAGGTTAGGTTAGGTTAGGTTAGGTTAGGTTAGGTTAGGTTAGGTTAGGTTAGGTTAGGTTAGGTTAGGTTAGGTTAGGTTAGGTTAGGTTAGGTTAGGTTAGGTTAGGTTAGGTTAGGTTAGGTTAGGTTAGGTTAGGTTTTTTTTTTTTTTTTTTTTTTTTTTTTTGTGGGGCGCTATGCCCCACTCTCGTTCCCCTAACTATCGTTAGAGCCTATTGCGGTCTATCTCTAATTTATACTTACCCCTAACTATACTAACTCCTTCATTGGGAGATCCTAACTTATTGCCTATCTCCTTCTTAGGGAGATCCTACTTATTGCCTATCTAAAGTCTTATACTATGGAACGATTTCTTTTTATCTTTATTTACATACATGAATCCTTAAGGCTAACTTATCTATCTTATCTATCTAGTTTATTCTATTTTTAATCTTATTCTAATACTAGTTGCTAAAGTAATATAATAAACATTATATATTTAGCCTAACTTATTTTTACTTATTCCTATTTATTGCTTGTAGTGCGACTTTTTTACAATATAGAATAAACTTATATCTAGTATCTTTATTTTTTAATAACATATTAAAATTTCCTATATTAATTTCTACATCTATTTCTAACTCTAATTCAGTGCGCCTTTTTAGTGACACCGGACATTCGGTCAGCACGTGTGCAATGCTCTCGTGCACTGCAGGGTCACAGATGCATGACGGGCTCTCCTTGCACTTGAATCGATTCAAGTACTCGGAAAACCCGCCATGCCCCGTGAGCACCTGGGTCGTCACTGAGTCAAGCGATAACTTACCTATGAGTTTATGGGCCTCCACAGCGCACGGGAAGAAGAGCTTTGTGGTCGAGGCGGTTTCCCCAGCTATGTAGCGCCCGTTCCACTCGTCAATCGACTCTAGACGAATCTGTCGTTTGACGAATGAGACGGGACATCTATTGTAGCTGGGTTTGGTCTTGAGTTTCAGTGCAGCATCCTTTGCGAGCTCGTCCGCGCGCTCGTTTCCCTCCAATCCTGCGTGTGCTTTTAGCCAAAATAAACTCAGTATTTTGCCGCGTTCGGCTGCTCGTCTAATGATGTTATTAATTTCGAACGCTAGGGGATGGAGGGAACCACTGTCAGCGACAGTGTCTAGCGCTGCTCTGGAGTCGCTCAGGATGCCGCAGCTGTCCGCCTCGCCATTCGCCGCCTCTTCCACCGCCCTGCGGAGGGCCAGCAACTCTGCCTGGTAGACAGTGCAGAACGATTCCAGTTTGAGTTTCTTGTATTTGGTCTCGGCGGCATTTTCCCAAACGGAGAATGCCGCTCCGACCTTGCCCTCTATTTTACTCCCATCCGTAAAGATGGTTGGGCCTCTGTTGGTGACTTGGTTCACTTCTGCACTGTCCACCAGACACCGGTAGGTTATCGCGCTGCGCTGCGCTGGGTGTGCAAGCTTGTCGAAGGCCACAGGACGTTCCACCTCGCGGTCCCCTACCACTCGCCGGGAATATCCCCTCTTTATCTCGTATAGGGAGGCATTCTCCCTAACTCTGATATCGAGGGGCAATATCCCGGCGAGCAGCAGGGCCGCGTTCAGCGATACCGTCCTGTAGGCCTTCGACAGCTTCTGTGCAAACCCTCGCTGCACCACCGCGAGCTGCTTTCTTACCCCCAGTTTGCGTGAGGCTGGAGCCCAGACGCTTGCGCCATATAAAATTACCGGCTCCACTACAGCCCTATACAGTAGTTTTATAATATCTGGATCCAGACCCCACTGAAGCCTTGCGGCTCTTGAGAGCTTGTTATAGAAGGCGATGGCCTTTCTGCATACCTCAGTGACGTGGGTGTTGAAAGTAAGACCGCTGTCGATCGTGACGCCCAGTATTTTAATTTCCTTGGTCAGGCCGATGTCCACGCCGCCCATGTGGAGGATTGGGGAGTCATATTTCAGCTTCTTGGTGATAACCATCGCTTTTGTTTTGTTCGGAGCGAACTTCAGCTTATTTTTGACCCCCCAGTCCCTCACAAGGGCCAACGTTTCGTTGGCCTGTCGCTGTATATCCCCCATGTGATGGCCATCAAACGCCAGTACAACGTCGTCGGCAAAGGCTTGGCAGTAACTGCCCCGTCTGTCAAGCGCTGATAGGAGTGGGTCGAGGAGCAGGTTCCAGAAAGTTGGACCCCCAATGGAGCCCTGCACACATCCTTTGGAGGTCCACCTTGTATACTCTTCACCGGAGTACATGAGTCTGATTTTCCTGCTCTCGAGGTAGCTATCAATCACCCTTCTGATGTTAATCGGGCAATTTTCCTCCGACAGTCTGACCCTAATGGCCGGCCACCAGGCGCTATCGAAGGCTCCCTCTATGTCCAATGAGATGATCAGTATTATTTTCTTTTCTTCCAACTTCTCTCTAATATGCTTCATTAGTACATAGAGGGAGTCCTCGGTGCTCCGCTGCGGCATAAAGCCAAACTGTCGGGGGTTTGTCCTAGGGTGAAGATGCCACCTCACTCGGCCCACCACCATCTTCTCCAGTATTTTCCCCATCACCGGCAATAGTCCTATCGGCCTATACGACTTTGTACTGGTGTAGTCCTCCTTAGCAGGTTTTCGGAGGACTACCACCGTCGCCTCCTTCCAGATCGTAGGGAAGTGGCCGAGTTCCAGGCACTTATTTGCCAGCGATAGGTACAATTCTGGGTACTTATCTATGGCTTGCTTACAGATATCGGCCGTTAGGCCGTCTGCTCCCGGGGCTTTCTTGGGATTGAAGCTTTTGGCCGCCGCACATAGTTCGTCCAGTGTAAATGGCGGGTCATGGTTTCCATCATCGGCTTCGTCATTTACTCGTGCGGCTGCTTCTCTTGTACGCTGATGGTCTGCGTTGTCATCCTTCTCGTTGTCTTCTGGGTAGAAGGTTACTGCCAATAACTTTGCCGACTCTTTCGCGCTCAGGGTTACTCCCTCGTTGACCAGTGGAAGGTCTTCCTGTCTCCTGGTCACCTTTCCTATTGTCCTATATATGCCTTCCCAGACGCTTTCTCTATCTTGTTTCTTGCAGAACTCCTTCCAGCTGGTAGCTTGTGCCTCTTTTGCTGCTTTTTCATACTTTTCTTTTGATTGCAGGTACTCTCCCACGACCTTGGCTCTTCGAACGGGCGCTGCACATCGGATCCTCCTTTTTCTGGTGACGGTTTCCTGCTTCAACCTGGCGAGTTCCCCGGACCACCACGGTACGTTCATGCAGTTTTTTACTTTTATTGGCGGTATTGCTTCGTTACATGATTCGGTTACTAAATTTATATATTTCTCTATTGTTTGATCTAATGTTTCTTTGTTGCTGATTTTACTAATTTCTGCTTTTGTTATGTTATTGTTGCTTATTAATTGTTCAAATTTCATATAGAAATTTACCCAATTAGCTTTTTTGGTGTTGTATTTCCTTGTCGATTTTGCTGCTTGTTTAATTAATTTAGTTTTAGTTCTGGCAATTTTAAACGTAATCGCGTTGTGGTCCGAGCTCGCCATGGTGTCATCCACCCTCCAGTCCGACACCAGCGTCAGGATGTCCTCCGTGCATGCCGTGATGTCGATGTGGCTTTTGAGGAGTTTGCCTCCTCTCACCGTTTCGAAGGTGGGAGCCTGGCCGTCGTTGAGCACCTGCAATCCGTATTGCGCAAGCATGCCGGCCATTTCTTCTCCCCTGCAGTCAGTCTCCGCGCTGCTCCACCAAATGCTTTTCGCATTGGTGTCGCCCCCCGCGAGGATTCGGTTGGGACCCAGTTTTTCAACTATATTCCCCAACTGCTCCAGGTATGGCCCTATGGGTTTGTCCGGTTCAAAGTAGAATGAGATGACCACCACTTCGCGAGTCCCCATTAGGATCTTCACCACAGTGATGTTGGTTGTGGTGAGCAATGGGCATTGGGTCACCGTCAAGTCGTCGTTGAGCACCGCCACCGCCGACTTGACGGGTTCCCCCTGTCCATTGGTTCCCTGGAAGATCCTCACTCCGCGATGGTCTCTCACCCTACCTTGTCCCCCCACGTACGGCTCCTGGAGCAACGCAACGTCGATCTTCCGCTTTTTGGCCTCCAGGAGGAACTCAACTGTTGCCAGTTGTTTCCTCTGCAGGTTGGCCTGAGCTACGAAGATCGGCGCTGCGCCTGTTGGGGAGTCAGTCTGATCTGGGTTCCTGGGATCCACCTTAGCAATACGCTACTGTGGATCGCGCCAGGGCCTCCCACTTCCTCCTCACGGGGCACTCTGGGCTAAACGCATTGTGCTCCGCTGCCCCGAACCGAGCCTTTGCGCAGTTGCAGCACGACGGGGGTGCCTTTGCCAGCCAGTCGGCGCATTCCGACCGGTGGTGGCCTCCCCCGCAATGACTGCACGCGTCCTCTTGCTCGCGGCAGAATCGCCTACCATGCCCATAGCCCAGGCAGCGCGAACACTGAATCAGGGGGGACTGGTCTTCAACCCTGACTCGTTGCACATCGATGTGCACTGAGCCCGCGTCCAGTAGCCGCCGCCATACCTTCGGTGGCACCTGCATTGCCACATGGGAAGTGAGCGGGTTTCTGGCTCTCCGCCGAAACTTCACTTTCAGCATTGAGCTGTCCACCCTCACTCCCTCCAGAAGATGTTTGTTCTGGTTGAGTATGGCTTGAGCTATTTCTTCATCTTTGTTGTACTTCAGTACATCCCTTAAGAGGAGCATAGGCTCTTTGTTCTTCATTTCCTCTATGTTGAGGTCCCTCCCTGCCGTCCTAATCCTTTCCTTTATCTTCCCTAATTCTTCTTTCGACCTGCATCCTACTATTATTCTCCTATCCTTTGCTTTTCTAATGTTGTCTATTTTAAGACCTTGCTCCCTGGCATTCAGAGTATTACGAATTTTTTCGTATATCTCCTCGCCCGTGGCTGTCTGGTCCGCGGCTGTGATCGCGACAGAGTGCATTACTGCACCTCCTTGCTCTCCCACCCGCGGGCCAGCCACCACGTTCGCGTAGGTTCTTGTTTTTTCCCTATCTTCCTTCCACTCTTCCCTATGCTTTTTTATTTCTTCCGTGATCTTCTCCATCTCTTCCTTGTTTTGTCTTAACATTTCGCTGTGCTCTTCCATTTTCCTGAGTAGGTTTTTGTCGTACCTTTCGTTTCTTCTCTCGATCTCCGTTTCCTTTTCTGCAGGTCGATGCGGTTCCCCGGATCCCTCTCCTTTCCCTTCCTGTCCCTTCCCCATTTCGCTCTCCTTTACTATGTTGTAAAGTTTTTCCGCAGCTTCGATGACGTCAAGTTTTATTTCCGTCTTTATGTTCCGGCTATTGTTCATCTGCGTTTTTATTTTTACAAGCAACGCCCTTGCGTTTGCTGTCCTGCTCCCCTTCCCCATTTGTCGTGACGGTGATGGGGTTTTGGGGGCGGGGGATGTAGATGGTACTGGGACTGAGGTCGAGGTTGAGGTTGAGGTCTTCTTTCCGGTCCCCTTTGTGTCGGTTAGCGCCTTCTTGGGCTTGGGCGCGGATGGCCCCGCGACGCCTGTCTGCTCAGATTTTTCAATCTGAGCTTCCAGGCTCCGCCGGGCCTCCGCCACCTTTACCCCTGCAGGCTCTTTGGGACTTGTGTCCTGAGATGTTGTTTGAGCCCTCATCTCCTTTGCCGGAGTACGGAATCCGAACATACTGTTCTGTCGGGGTGTTCCTAGGGGAATGCGTCAGTAAGGTTCCTAAACTACGATTCCTACAAGTGTATAGGGCTTGTAGGGAGTCAATAAATATACGCGCTTTAACTGGGGTCGTCGAAAACAGCTCGCGTGGTATGCGTGCTTGTCCGTTAAGGTGTCTTCTGACACCGTTTTGTTATGTTCGCTTATCTCTATATGTTTTGTCCCCAGGACGTCGTTAGCTGAGCGTGTTTAACACGTCTGCTAGTCTTGTACTATATACTATTCTTATCCTAACTTAGAAATATATAAAAATAATTTGTCAAAAAATGTAGAGTTTTTAAACTCTATGTAGAGTACCTGAAGGGCTAGAGCTCTGCGTGGCGATACTGACAAACCCAAACACGGGCAGATTCGGTCCAAGGGTTGCCGAGTAATTAAGGTCTGTAATTTTCCAAGATGGCGGATGGAAGTTGGTAATTTGCCTTTACTCGGTCGATTTTTGGCCGAATTTGCCCGAGTTTGGGCTCGTTTTGTTCGTCTCGGCGAGAGCTATCTTTTTAGGCAGTTTATAGCTTTACAAATCTGAACCAGCGTTTTCTGAAATTTTTTATTTCAACTTGGCTTCTAAAGCCCTATTGTAAAGTTTGCTTTAACAAAAGTTGTAACGGTAAGTAATTATGTCAACTTTTGTGAAATTTTGCGAAAAAATTTTTGTGCCGAAAAAGGGGTGGGGATGATCAGTTAATGGTATAGAGTGATGTTAGGGGGATTTGGAAAATTTTGAAGTCGAAAAAATTTTTTGAAAAATTTTTGGGGGGGGCGAAATTTTTACAAATTCTTGTAGAGGTTAATAACTACTATTTGGTTAAAAATCCCAACTACGTTGGGATTTTGAATCTGATGTTAATTTTGAAAAATTCCTTATAGTTCCGGAGATATTAACTAATTTAACAATTTTAAAAATTTTGGAGGTTTTTAGTCTCTTAAAAATCGAGTTTTCGAGCCAGCGCGCTGAAATTAAGAATATAAGCGCGGGGCAATAGTCCGCTTCGGCTGGTGGTGTGGGAAGATGATCTTCCCCCCTTCCAGACACGCAGGTCCCGAAAAACCGAAAAATTTACAAAAAATAACTTACAATTCTAATTTTCTGACATAAACTTGTTGTTTTCAGACTGCCTCCCGAGTGCTCCTGGTGTCCCGCTTCTTCCCTGGTACTCCAATTTCCACTCGCACTCCTGGATCTTGGAACACGTGATTTCCGGGAACTTGTTTTTTTGCCCTAAGCCGCGAAACTACCAGCGACCGCCGAGGTTGTGGGGTGTCGTTAGACGCGTCTCGGCGGGGGCTTGGCGATGGTGACAACAGATGATAGGGTCACAGATCGTTTCGCGGACTTAGAGCCAAAAAACTGATGGAAATTTTCCCGAAAATCCGGTTTTTTGCTCCCGGCGCCGTCAAAACTGGTGTTTTGGTATGGGGCAAAGTGCCTCCCCTATGGCCGCAACGGTGCGCAGCCCGCTGCGTCGTCAAATTTGTCCCCGGAGCCCTGGATCACGGTGCACGTGCCACGTGGCCACTTGTTTTTTTGGCTTTTGCCACGAAACTATAAGTGACCGCGCGGAACGTGATGTACCGTTGGATAGGGCTCGACGAGGACTTGGTGGCCGCACAAAAAAGTTTGGGGGTCGTCGATCGTTTGACCGAGCTAGACCCAAAAAACTTTCACAAACTTGGTTTTTTCCACTTTGTACTTTCAAAAAATGTCGCACAGATACACAAGTAGGCCGGTTGGATAGGCCTTTTTGATACGCACGTTTTGATGTATCACACTTGTATGTACACTCACTTTTACTAATTTTCCGGAATTTTTTAGCGCGGAGCGACTTAAAAACGATCCGACTCCGACCACGTTCGGAGTGCGACTGGTTAGGTTAGGTTAGGTTAGGTTAGGTTAGGTTAGGTTAGGTTAGGTTAGGTTAGGTTAGGTTAGGTTAGGTTAGGTTAGGTTAGGTTAGGTTAGGTTAGGTTAGGTTAGGTTAGGTTAGGTTAGGTTAGGTTAGGTTAGGTTAGGTTAGGTTAGGTTAGGTTAGGTTAGGTTAGGTTAGGTTAGGTTAGGTTAGGTTAGGTTAGGTTAGGTTAGGTTAGGTTAGGTTAGGTTAGGTTAGGTTAGGTTAGGTTAGGTTAGGTTAGGTTAGGTTAGGTTAGGTTAGGTTAGGTTAGGTTAGGTTAGGTTAGGTTAGGTTAGGTTAGGTTAGGTTAGGTTAGGTTAGGTTAGGTTAGGTTAGGTTAGGTTAGGTTAGGTTAGGTTAGGTTAGGTTAGGTTAGGTTAGGTTAGGTTAGGTTAGGTTAGGTTAGGTTAGGTTAGGTTAGGTTAGGTTAGGTTAGGTTAGGTTAGGTTAGGTTAGGTTAGGTTAGGTTAGGTTAGGTTAGGTTAGGTTAGGTTAGGTTAGGTTAGGTTAGGTTAGGTTAGGTTAGGTTAGGTTAGGTTAGGTTAGGTTAGGTTAGGTTAGGTTAGGTTAGGTTAGGTTAGGTTTTTTTTTTTTTTTTTTTTTTTTTTTTGTGGGGCGCTATGCCCCACTCTCGTTCCCCTAGCGCTAACTAGAGTTTATGACTGTCTATCTCTACATTGTTGCTTACCTCCTATCTATTCCTTCATTGGGAAGTCCTGTCATTGCCTAATTCTTTCATCGAGAATTCCTACTTATGGCCTATTTTACTTATATCTAATCCTTAATCTACGGAACGAGTGTTTTTTATTTCTTTATTTACATACAATATTTTTGCTTATTCTAACTTATCTATCTTATGCTACTTATAGTCTATCTTATTATATACCTTATTTTCTAGTTACTATTTACATATAATCTAAATTATTATATGTATAGTTAACCTACTTATCGCTTATTCCTATTGTTTACATTTTTAACTATTAACTTACAAAATTCAATAAACTTATACCTAGTCTCCTTATTCGCTATTATTATTGGCAAATTGCTTACATTTATTTGCAATCCTATTACTATCTCCAGTTCCGTTCGTCTGTACAAATAAACAGGGCACTCTGTCAATGCGTGCACTATCGACTCCTGAATTACAGGGTCACAGATGCACGACGGGCTCTCCTTGCACTTAAACCGATGTAAGTACTCGGAGAACCCGCCATGCCCCGTGAAGACCTGCGTCGTCAGTGGGTCGATTGGGATTTTCCGGATGAGCTGGTGAGCCTCCACAGCGTTAGGGAAAAACAGTTTTGTAGTGGAGGCGGTCTCCCCCTCTACGTAGCGCCCGTTCCACTCGTCAATCGATTCCAGGCGAATCTGTCGCTTGACGAATGAAACGGGACGGTTAGGTTAGGTTAGGTTAGGTTAGGTTAGGTTAGGTTAGGTTAGGTTAGGTTAGGTTAGGTTAGGTTAGGTTAGGTTAGGTTAGGTTAGGTTAGGTTAGGTTAGGTTAGGTTAGGTTAGGTTAGGTTAGGTTAGGTTAGGTTAGGTTAGGTTAGGTTAGGTTAGGTTAGGTTAGGTTAGGTTAGGTTAGGTTAGGTTAGGTTAGGTTAGGTTAGGTTAGGTTAGGTTAGGTTAGGTTAGGTTAGGTTAGGTTAGGTTAGGTTAGGTTAGGTTAGGTTAGGTTGGGGTGCGAAGTCAGGAAACCTCCTCGTGGTGCACCCTGGGCAACGGACGGTCAACTTGTTCATGCTCTTGCATGTGACCGGACGGCCGATATCCTGACAACAGGTGGCGGGTGACGGTCGTATCGCGTTGCGGCGACCGTCGTCACTTGTCTTGGTCCCTTTTGGGCCACAGAGTTGGTGGTGGAACGGGTGGTCGACGGTCGTATCGCGTTGCGGCGGCCGTTGACACCTGTTAGGACCTCCGAGTTCTGTCAGTGTGGTTGGGGGTCGTCGCCTGTTGCGGCGGCCTTCGTGTGGTAGGGCTCGTTCTTCGGGCTACCCCTGGGTTCTGTCTCGGGGGTGTCGGCGGGCTCGGTGTGCGCTAAAACGCCACTGAGCAGGCAGCGGGAGACCGTTGCCACCGTCGTACATCGTAATCCGGTGGGAGGTCTGTGGACATGTCTCGCGCTCTCACCGGACCGAGGGTCTTGGCTTCACCGCCCGGGCCGCGAGGTAGAAAACCTCTATAAAAAGTTACCCCGAATCCCAAGCGGCGGCGCACCGCGAGGGGATGCATGGCCGATGGGAAGTTCGGTCGTTAGTGCGACCCCCCGCCGGAGTCCAGCCGAAACTCCGTGCGGGTTACGCCTAGGCTTACCCAGGTACAGGGGGCTCTGCCTGGGCGGACCGTTTATTTCCCCCATACTCGTGGGAACTTTATGGCTTTTGTAAACTTAAACCCTAAAATCCTGTTGGAGAAGTTGCCTGCTCTGGTATCCCAGTCGGGGTCCGGAGAGGCGGAGGGGCGCAAGCCCGTTGACGCAGTGGAGGTCGTAGTGGAGGAGGTGGGCGCGAAGCCCACGGAGGTGGCAGCTGCGGAGAGGCAAGTGGCGAGCCCGGTGGTTACTCCCGGACTCAGGCACAGTCGGGCCTCTTCGCGGGTATCAAGGGGGCGCATGTGGCAGGGGAGCGAGACCGACTCAATTCGGTCCCGCTCCTCGCGCTCCAGTGATACCGAGAGTGGTGTGGGTGCTAAATGCGCTCGCACATCAACCCGAGGTCGGGGTCGCCCATCGGCGACCGGCAAGTATGTTGGGATCCAAAAAGCCCAAAAAGAGCTTAATGCTCAGAGGCGAGAGATGGCCAAGCAGAAAGCCGAGAATGAAATGGCGGAACGGCTACGCACGTTCTTGAAATCGCCGGTGCCTCCAAAAGAGGTCTCCATGGAATGGGCAGGATTCGAAGAGGACAAAGTCATCGTCCTCGACGATCTAAAGGAATGTGGCAAAATCATCAAGATGGTTAATGCCAAGTCCGGAAATCTAAAAGGCACTTACCAGAAGTGCTTGAAGCTGGTAACGGACAGGATCCAGAGGTTCGTCGAACAGCCGGAGACCTCGATGATGGCCCGCCTCCAAGATGAGGCCAACAAATGGAGGGAGTTGTGCGCCCGCCACGAGGCGGAGAAAAAGCAGCAGTCGGAGGAAATCGCTGCTCTCCGTCGCCGCCTCGACCAGCTAGAGGCGGACAAGAGCACGGTGGAGACGACGGAGGCCATGGAACGCCTCGAGGCCCGACTTACAGCGAGGTTCGAGTCGGCTCTCATGGGGCCCGCTCAAAGGCCGCCGTTGGCCCATGAAACCAGGGCCAATCTCGATAAGACTACTGAGGCTCCGTCGTCCCACCCCGTGGTGGGCAAAGGGAAAGGGAAGGGGAAGGGGAAAGGCAAGGGGACTCAACAACCTGTCCCCGCCACTGCTGCCCCCCCTGCTCCAGCTCCTGCTCCGATGCCCGTTGCTGTTGCCGGGCCTTCTTGGGCGCCAACGCCAGCAATTGCTGGGCCATCAAAGCCGGATGTGGCCGCCAACCAGCGGCCCACTAAGCCCGCCAAGGGCAAGAAGAAGAAGGCGAAGAAGAACGCGCCGAAGACTTTGCCTCGTGAGCCTCGCCCTCTGCCGCCGGCCCCGACGTCCATGGACACGCCATGGAACGTCGTTGTGAGCCAAAACGCCAAGAAGAAGGCGAAACGCAACGCGGCACAGGCGGGTCCACAACAGCAGCAACAGCAACAGCCCCGCAAGGCGGAGCCGAAGCTGCGCCCGCCGCGCTCTGCGGCGGTCATCATTTCTTTGACGCCGGAGGCAGTGAAGAAGGGGCTGTCTTACGCCCAAGTGTTGACGGAGGCCCAGGGCAAGGTGGACCTCACCGGCCTAAACATCAATAGGCTGAAGCCCAAGTTTGCGGCCACGGGTGCCCCGATGTATGAGGTGCCCGGGGCCAACAGCGAGGAGAGGGCCGACTCCCTAGCCGCGAGGCTGAGGGAGTGTTTTCAGGGGTCGGAGGACATACGTGTCTCCCGACCCACCAAGAATGCGGAGCTGCGGCTGTCGGGGCTGGACTATACAGCCACCCCCGAATCGGTCGCAGCGGCCCTCTCCAAGGCCGGTGGGTGTGCCCTGGAGGCAGTTAAGGTCGGGGAAATCCGCCCCGACAGGTCGGGTCTGGGTACAGTTTGGGCCAAATTGCCCGTCAAGGCGGCCCAGAAGGTAAAAGGGGCGGGTCGCCTGTTGATAGGTTGGGTCGCGGCTCGAGTTTCTGTGCTCGAGCCGCGACCATTGCGGTGCTTCCGCTGCCTGGAGTCAGGGCACGTGCGGGAGCACTGCACATGCAGTACTGACCGCAGCGAATTGTGCTATCGCTGCGGTCAGCCGGGCCACAAGGCCCGTGGTTGTGAAGCCGCGCCGAACTGCGCAGTCTGCGCTGCGGCCGGCAAGCCTGCCGGGCATCAGGTCGGGGGGAAGGCGTGTCCCGCCTCCTCCCGCAAGTTCCGGCGCCCACCCCGAAGAGGGAGACCGGCTGCCACTGAGGCCACGGCCCAGTCGCAGTCGCAGAGCCCACCGGCAGAGATGGAAGTGGAGGAGATCGCCCATCAGTAATGGATTTAAAGTTCCTCCAGGCGAACATCAACCACTGCGCCCGTGCCCAGGATCTTTTAACCCAAAGCATGGCGCAGTGGTCGGTGCAAGTGGTCGTGGTCGCCGAGCCATACTTTGTCCCTCCCCGCGATAACTGGGCGGGGGACCTCGACGGCTCGGTGGCCTTAATTACCCAGGGTGCCGCTGGCGCCCCCCCGTTCACGAAGATTCTGAAGGGTCGGGGGTGCGTCGCGGCTCTGTTGGGAGGTATTTGGATAGTCGGAGTGTATTTTTCTCCCAACAGACCCTTGTCTGAATTTGAATCTTTTCTCGTTCAGCTGGGGGCCCTGGTGGTGCAAGGCCAACCTCACCCGGCAATCGTCGCCGGCGACTTCAACGCCAAGTCCGTGGCTTGGGGCTCGTCGGCGACCGATTTACGCGGTGAGGTCCTGGAGGAATGGGCGATCTCGGCAGGTCTGGCCGTTCTGAATAGGGGGTCGGTGGACACGTGCGTGCGGCAAAATGGCGGATCCATTGTTGATTTGTCGTTTGGGAGTCCAGCCGTCGCACGCCGTGTCCAGGGCTGGAAGGTCCTCGCGGGCGTGGAGACGTTATCGGACCATCGTTACATTAGGTTCGACGTCTCCGCGTCCGCCATCGCCCAGCCCGGTAGTGGACCGAGTGCCCCGAATCAGGACGGCCCGCGGTGGGCTACGAAGCGCCTCAATAAAGAGGCCCTGGAACTTGCCGCTCTGGTTGTGTCGTGGCTCCCCGTGCCGGATGGGCCGACACGGGTTGAGGAGGAGGCGGAGTGGTTCGGGGTGGCGATGACCGACGTCTGTGACGCCGCCATGCCCCGGATCCGGCGCCTCCCGCCCCGACGCCAGGTGTACTGGTGGTCGGAGGAGCTGGCGCAGTTGCGCGTTGCTTGCGTTACAGCACGCCGCCAGTACGCCAGGCACCGTCGTCGCCGTCTAAGGCCGGCGGATCACGAAGACCAGGAGCGGCAGCTCTACGGCCTCTACAAAGAGGCGAAGAGAGCGCTGCAGGTGGCCATCAAGAGGTCTAAGGTCGCGGCGAGAAGGGAGTTTCTACAGACCCTCGACAGCGACCCGTGGGGGCGTCCGTATAAGGTGGCGATGAACAAGCTCCGCCCCTGGGCGCCCCCGCTGTCGCAGGGTCTCCAGCCACAGCTTCTGGCTGAAGTCGTCGCGGCCTTATTTCCGGCCACCGTGGAGACCACTCCTCCACCGATGGCGCCCCGCGAGTCGGCGCCATCGTCGAGTTCGGCAAGGGATGTACCAGAGGTTTCGCCCGCGGAATTGCGGGCGGCAGTGCTTCGGCTGCGGGGCAAGAACACCGCCCCGGGGCTCGACGGAATCCCAGGAAAGGCCTGGGTCGCAGCCGTCGAGTACCTGGGTCCGAGGCTCCGCAGCCTGTTCTCCGCGTGTCTGGAGCAGGGCGTCTTCCCGTCGCGATGGAAAACCGGGAAGCTCGTCCTGCTCAAGAAGGAAGGACGACCCGCAGAGTCGCCGTCGGCCTACCGGCCCATCGTGCTGCTCGACGAGGTATGTAAACTCTTCGAGCGAGTCATTCACGCTCGCCTCGTCGAGCATCTCGAGAGGGTCGGTCCCGATTTGGCTGATTGCCAATTCGGATTTCGGAAGGGTCGGTCGACAATTCACGCGATTCTGCGGGTGAAGACACACGCGGAGGAAGAGGTGGCCCGGGGCAAAGTTGTCATAGCAGTTAGTTTAGACATTTCGAATGCATTTAACTCACTGCCCTGGGCCTGCATTCATGAAGCACTGCGGTACCACGAGGTGCCGCCCTATCTCCGGCGTCTGGTGCACTCGTACCTCTCCCATAGGGACGTAGTGTATCCGGGCGCCGACGGGTGGCACCGAAGAGAAATGACCTGCGGTGTTCCACAGGGCTCAGTTCTGGGCCCACTCCTGTGGAACATCGGGTTTGATTGGGTTCTCCGTGGTGCCAACCTCTGGGGCGTCGGCGTCACTTGCTACGCCGACGACACGCTGGTCACGGCCAGCTCCAGGACCTTCCAGGACGCCGCAATCCTGGCGGCGGTGGGCACCGGCCATGTAGTTAGCCGCATTCAGCGGCTGGGATTGAAGGTGGCCCTTGACAAAACCGAGGCCATCTGCTTTCATGGGCCTCGGAAGGGGCCACCGGCCGGTGCCCACATAGTGGTGAACGGGGTGCGGATTCCCATCGGCTCGAAGATGAAGTATTTGGGTTTGATTCTAGATAGCCGATGGGAATTCCGCGCCCATTTTGAAGCGTTGGGGACTAAATTGTCCCGGGCAGCGGGCGCGCTTTCAAGCCTGCTGCCCAATTTGGAAGGTCCTGGCATCCCTTGCCGAAGGCTGTACGCCGGAGTCGTGCGGTCCATGGCCCTGTACGGGAGTCCCGTTTGGGCCGAGTCCCTGAGCGACCGATGCGTCGCCCTGCTGCGGAAACCACAGCGGGTAGTGGCGCAGCGCGCGATCAGGGGCTACCGCACGATCTCGTTCGAGGCGGCCTGCGTATTGGCCGGTTTCCTCCCGTGGGACCTGGACGCTAAGGCCCTCTCCGCCACATTTCACTGGCGGGAGGAGGCGTTCAGGCGCGGGCAGCGACCGGCCCCGAGAGAGGTGGAGGCCAAACGTGGCTCCCTCCGCAGAGCCGCCGTGGAGGAGTGGCGTCTCAGGCTGGAGAACCCGTCAGCGGGTTCGAGGGCCGTCGCGGCAGTGCGTCCTGTCTTTGACCAATGGTTAGACAGGCGCCACGGCGCGGCGACGTTCCGACTGACACAGGTACTCACCGGCCACGGGTGTTTCGGCCGGTACCTGTGTCAGATCGTAGGCACAGAGGAGTCGGCCGTGTGTCACCATTGTGACAACTGTCCGCAGGACACGGCCCAACACACTTTGGAGGAGTGTCCAGCCTGGGACGATGAGCGCAGCGCTCTCGCAGCAGTCGTCGGAGGTGACCTTTCGCTGCCGGCCGTGGTGTCCGCCATGGTCAACAGCCGGAGGTCCTGGCGTGCGGTGGCCCACTTCTGCGAGGCCGTAATCTCGCAGAAGGAGAGTGCCGAGAGGGATCGGGAGCACAACGATCCCTCCCGCCGCCAGCGGAGACGAAGGAGGCGCCGGGGTGACGACTGACCGGCGTCTCCCGCCCTGTGGATTGGGGGCGTTTGGAGAATTCCACCACGGTATCCCCTGCCTGTCGTAAGAGGCGACTAATAGGGGCCATCGGGGGGTCGCGGGCGCGCAGCGGGGGGCTGTCGTAGCGCCCATCAGTACGCTTTTGTACACGTACCATTGTACGTGCGACCCCCGGGATGGACGGCAGCACGGGTGGTTGGCCTCGTGGCTGTCGTTGACGCCGAGGGCGTCCTTCGGCGGCGGGGGCTTCTGAGCCCCCCCCAATTGGAGACGGGCCGCAAGGCGGCACCGCGCAGGGGCGGTTCCGGCTGAAACCGGGGTGCTTTTCGCCTCGGGAAACCCGGGGCCGTCCCAAATGCGCCGAAGATGGTCACCGCGGGGTTTTAGTTGGTAGTTACCGGCATTGTATATATGGTTAGGGACTCGGCCCAGCGGTCGGGTGGCTGGGTCGTAAGGCCGGTAGAACCCAACATAACCGTTCCACCCTCCCTCCCGGTGGGGCGGTAGCAATAAATGAGCTTTCCCCGCGAAAACAAAAAAAAAAAAAAAAAAAAAAAAAAAAAAAAAAAAAAAAAAAGGTTAGGTTAGGTTAGGTTAGGTTAGGTTAGGTTAGGTTAGGTTAGGTTAGGTTAGGTTAGGTTAGGTTAGGTTAGGTTAGGTTAGGTTAGGTTAGGTTAGGTTAGGTTTTTTTTTTTTTTTTTTTTTTTTTTTTTGTGGGGCGCTATGCCCCACTCTCGTACCCCTAACGAATGTTAGAGCTCTTGAAATGCTGTCTCTCTATGTCTATACTTACCACCTATCTAATCCTACGTTCCCTAATCCCTAGGTCTGGGATCCTTACCTATTTTTGCCTAGCTAATTTTTATTTTTGGGTTTTATTAATTTTTTCATGTTTTACTTTATTTACATCTCTTACATTTAGTCTTATTCTAATTATTCTAACTTATATCTACTACATATTCAACTTGCTATTATTATTGCTTATATCTTATGACACTAACTTTGCGTAATCCTAGATTACGCATTTTAGTTTGTCTATTTCCTACTTATTTCTACTTATTATTCTAGTGGCTACGTCTATGCAGTATTTTACAAACTTATTTCTATATTCTTTCTCTTTTATTAGTACATTGAGATTCTTATTGCTAATTTCTATTCCTAATTCTAACTCTAGGTCAAATCTATTTTTAAGGAAAACAGGGCATTCTGTTAACACGTGCGTGATGCTTTCATTCTCCCCAGGATCACAGATGCACGCCGGGCTCTCCTTACACTTGAAACGGTGCAAGTATTCGGAGAACCCGCCGTGCCCCGTCAACACCTGGGTGAGAATGGGATTAATCGCAATCTTGCGCACAATTTTGTGCGCTGCTCTCGCGTCCGGGAAGAAGAGCTTCGTTACCTTAGCGGTCTCTTCCGCCTGGTATCTCCG
Organism: Amorpha juglandis; assembly: GCA_949126905.1. Lineage (NCBI taxonomy): Eukaryota > Metazoa > Arthropoda > Insecta > Lepidoptera > Sphingidae > Amorpha > Amorpha juglandis. Next base: position 7,735,122 of record OX421393.1, read on the forward strand.
GTTCCACTCGTCAATCGAATCCTTTCGGATTTGTCGTTTGACGAATGAAACCGGGCACCAGTCGTACTGAGATCGCGTTTTAAGGTATCGTGCTGCATCTTTAGCGAGCATATCCGCCCTCTCGTTCCCCTCCAACCCAATATGCGCCTTTATCCAGAAGAGATGGACTTTCTGGTTTCGTTCTTCTAGTTTTTCCAAGTTGTTGTTAATTTGGAACGCTAATGGGTGGAGGGAATCGCCTCTGGCGATGACTTCGAGGGCGGACATGGCATCGCTGAAGATGCAGCAGTCCCGAGGCTTCCTCTTCAGCAGCTCCTCAGTGGCTGCTTTTAGAGCTAATAGTTCCGCCTGATAGACGGTGCAGTATTCTTCGAGTTTGAGTTTAGTGGCTTTGATTTCTGCGGCGCCATCCCAAATGGAAAGCGCCGCCCCAACCTTCCCTTCCATCTTACTCCCGTCGGTGAAAATACACAGATTTTCACCGACGTATCGATTCAATTCTGCACCGTCCATCAGGCTTTGGAACTTTCGGCTCCGTCTTCGCGCTGGATGGTTCAGGTTGACGAAGGGCACAGGACTCTCCACCACCCGGTCCCCTACAACCTGCTGGGAATGTCCCTTCTTTACTTCGTAAAGAAGGGCAGCCTCCCTTACTCGTACGTCGAGTGGGAGGATCCCAGCAAGCAGTATGGCCGAGTTAAGCGAAGTCGTCCTGTAGGCCTTCGTCAACTTTTGCGCGAAGCCACGCTGAACTATATTGAGCTGCCTCCGTATATATAGTTTATTGGACGCGGGCGCCCACGCACTAGCCGCATACAGAACCGTAGGTTCTACGACTGCTGTATAAAGGGTTCTTATTATTTCCGGCCCGAGCCCCCACTGTACCTTCGCCGCTCTTGCCAGGCGCTTATAGAAATCGATGGCCTTTTTACATACATCTGTCACGTGGGTGCCAAATGTAAGCTTGGCGTCGATGGTGAGACCCAGGATCTTTAGTTCGTTTACGAGCCCAATATCAGCGCCGCCCATGTGGAGAATTGGCGTGTCGTGCCGCAGTTTTCTAGTAAGCACCATTGCCTTTGTTTTCTGCGGTGCGAAGCGCAATTTGTTTTTATTTCCCCAATCATGGACGAACGCTAGGGCCGAGTTGGCCTTCCGCTGGATCTCCTCCACTGTACCGCTGAACACCAAGACTATGTCGTCCGCAAAGGCCTGGCAATAGTCGCCCCGTCTATCAAGCTCTTTGAGCAATGGGTCGAGGAGCAGGTTCCACATGAGTGGGCCTCCAATGGATCCTTGAACGCATCCCTTGGAGGTCCATCTCGTGTGTTCTTCCCCGGCGAAGCGAACCCTTACTTTACGGCTCTCAAAGTAGCTATCTACTACCCGTCTCAGATTTTTCGGACATTTTTCCTCCGACAGTCTGACTCTAATTGCAGGCCACCAAGCACTATCGAAGGCCCCCTCTATATCCAAGGATATCAGTGTTGTGATAGTTTTCTGAGTTAATTTATTCCTTAGGTGATTAACCAAGATATAGAGGGAGTCTTCAGTGCTTCTTTGTGGCATAAAGCCAAACTGTCGGGTACTCATCCTAGGGAGTAGATGCCACTTAACTCTTGCCACCACTACTTTCTCCAGAATCTTACCCATCACTGGTAACAGGCCGATCGGTCTATACGATTTAGGAATCGTATAGTCCTCCCGTCCGGGTTTTCGGAGGACGATGACCGTGGCCTCCTTCCAGATGGTAGGGAAGTGGCCTATCTGTAGGCATTTGTTAGCCAGTGACAGGTAGAGTGCAGGACTCTGGAGAATAGCCTGCTTACAGATGTCTGCGGTGAGACCATCTGCTCCGGGGGCTTTCTTGGGGTTAAAGCTCATAGCTGCTGTCTTCAGTTCATGTTCCGTGAATGGTGGATCTTGATGTCCATCATCCTGTCCAACATTTACCATGTCAGCTAGTCCCCTAATTTGCTGGTGGTATGCATTGTCTTCTTCCTGTCGGTCTTCCGGATAGAAGACTTCTGCCAGGTACTTTGCGGAGTCCTTCGGGCTCAGTACATCGCCTTCCTTTGTAAGGGGCTCGTCCTCCTGCCTTTTCGTCGTCCTCCTGATGGCCCTGTAGATCCCATCCCACATTTGCTCCTTCCCCTGATTGCCGCAGAACTCCTTCCAGCTTCTTGCTTGAGCCTTCTTTGCTTCCTCTTCATATTTCTGTTTTGCTTCCAGGTACGCGTCCACTACCAGCCTTCTTCGGACCGGAGCAGCGCAGCGGATTCTTCTCTTCTTGGTGGTGGTGTCCCTCTTCAGTGCAGTGAGCTCCTTCGTCCACCATGGGATGGTAAGTGTTTTATTGTGCTTTTTATGGGGTATGGTTAGTTCGCATGCTTTTGTTATAATTTCTGTATATTTCTCTATGATTCTATCCATTTCCTGTTTACTGTTAATTTTATCTATTTCCGCTGTATCTATTTTATTTTCATTTATTAATTTTCCCAGTTTAACATTAAACTGTTCCCAATTTGCTTTCCGTGTATTAAAAATCCTGGTGGTTCTTTTAATTACTATGTCCTGAACTCTACCTATCCTTAATTTGCACATTATGGTGTTGTGATCTGAGCTCACTACGTCTTCGTGCACCTTCCAGTCCTCCACCATTCCGAGAAGGTCCGCTGAGCATGCCGTGACGTCCACATGGCTGCTGTATGTCACCTCTCCTCTTACGGTGTCAAAGGTTGGGGTGAAACCGACGTTAAGTACCTGGAGGCTTAACTCTTCGAGGAGGCCTGACATCATTTCCCCTCTGCTGTCAGTTCTGGTGCTGCCCCACCACGTACTTTTGGAGTTTGTGTCTCCGCCTATAAAGATGTGGGCCCGGCCCAGTCCTTGCGCTATTCCCCTGAGCTGGTCCAGGTATGGTTCCAAGGGTGTGGTTGGCTCGAAGTAGAATGAGATTAGCACTATTTCTCTTGCCCTCTGGGTGAGAACTTTCACCACCACGATGTTGTTGGTGGTGAGTTCTGGGCACTGGATAACCTTGATGTTATCATCGTAAAAGGCAATCGCTGCCTTTACGTCTCCTTCTCCAGTGGTGTTTTGGTAAATTCTAGTGCCTCCGTAATTCTTCATTCTACTCGAGCCCCCCACATACGGCTCTTGGAGAAGTGCAAAGGCCACCTTCCTCTCCTTTGCCTGCAGCATCATTTCGTCTGTCGCCAGTTTTTTCCGTTGCAGGTTGGCTTGAGCGATCAGATATGGCCTTGCGGTGTTTGGTGGGTTTGTGACCTTGGATTGCTTTGGGACGCCCTTAGCAGTACGCGACCTTCGCCCGTGCTATCGCGTCCCATCGCCTCCTCACTGGACAGTCTGCACTAAACGCGTTGTGGTCCGCGTCGCTCATCCTCACTTTATGGCAATTACTGCAGGTGGGAGGCGCGTTTGCCAGCCAGTCTGGACATTCTTTTCTCATGTGTGGTCCTCCACAGTGACTACACACTTCTATTTGTTCTGTGCAATGTCTCCTACCGTGTCCGAACCCTAAGCAGCGAGTGCACTGGATTAGGGGGGACTGGTCTGCGACTTTGATGCGTTGCACATCTATATGGACCGCCCCGGCCTCGGTCAGCGTCTTCCATATCCATGGTGCAGTTTGGATGATAATGTTGGTAGTGAGTGGGTTTCTGGCTCTCTTCTTAAACTTGATGGCTATTTCCCCGTCCTTCACTGATCCCAAGAGATGTTTATTTTGGGACCTTAGTGCCTGTAGTACGTCTTCATCACTATTATGGTTTAGGACGTCTTTCAGTATTACAAGCGGGTCTTTATTCCTCACCTCCGTTATGTTGAGTTCTCCTCCCTTTTTAATTTTATCCCTTACTTTCCCTATTTCCTCCTTTGAGGAACACCCTATAATCACTTTCCTGTCTTTTGCTTTTCTTATTTTATCAATCTGGAGTCCTTCTTCTTTGGCATTTATTACTTTTCTAATGTTTTCGAATACTTGTTCACCTGTTTTGCCTTCATCCTTCGACGTCACTATAATGGAGTGTAGTGCCGTTTGTGTTCGTACCGCTGTAGGTTTTTGTGTTGGTGAACCGGCCGCTACACTCGCGTAACTTCGAGTTTCTTTCCATTCTGTTCTATGTTCTTTAATCTCTTTATTTATTTCTGTAATTTCTTCCTTACTTCTTCTTATTAGCTCCGTATGTTCTTCCAATTTCTTCATGATTTTTTTCTCTAAAGCTGTTATATCCATTACACTTTCTGTTTTCTTTTCCAGGTTCTGTGGTGGTTGCTGAGGTGGTGGTGATGGGGGGTCCTCCTTGTCTTTTCCTCCTTCTTGTAGTAACCTTCTATCTGCTTCAATTTCTTTTAGGATTTTGTATATCCTATCCGCCGCATCAATAACATCATTTCTGATCTCTGTTTTCAGATTACGACTATTGTTAATCTGCGCTTTAATTTTTATTATACAGTTTTTGGCCTCCGCCATCCTATTCGGATATCCGGCGACTCTAGTCGTGATGCTTGTCTTCGGGATAGTGCCTGTGTCCTTTTTCCCGGTCGCTGCGCTCGATCCCAGTCCCGAGGGTCCCGCCATTCCTGGATCCATCGATTTCTCGATTTGGGCCTCGAGACTACGACGAGCCTGCGCGACTTTGGTAAACGTCCGGTCAACCGTCCTCTTCGGACTGTGTTCCTCCGGAGTCCGACTCTGCTGTCCCTTGGCTGGTGTTCTATACATCCTAGCTCAGGTGGTATGTCGTTGGGGTACTCGTCCGAAAATAGTAAAATGTAGATTTCCTATAGGTGTAAAAGGCCTATAGGATTGTCTAAAATGTTGCTGACTATAATATAGGAAGCAGCTCTATATAGTTTGTCCACTCTTATTGAGTGGTGTCTGATTACAGTTTATATTCCGTCTCCCGGACGTCTTGGGCGGCGCGTGTAAACCACGTCCGCTAGTCTTAATAATTTCTAACTTATAACTACTTAAAACTAATTACAAAGTAAATTTTGTCCACTCCTATACTGGGGCGGCTCTACACCACCTTCTACTATCAGTTCCCTTAGGAGAACACTGAAAGGTAAACTATCTTCCTTATTTTGTTAAATTTTCCGGAAGAAAATTGCTAGAGTTCTAGGTAGCTCTACCTAGAGTCCTTAAAATTGTAGGTCTCACGAAGACGTTCAGAACAAACCCAAACTCGGGCAGCCTATCTCATGGGGTCTCGGAGATATTGAGGATTGAAGATTTCCAAGATGGCTGCCGGAAAATTTAATTTTCGCGGCAGCTCCCTTGTTTTTTGTCCAAAGTTACCCGAGTTTGGGCTTATTCTGTTCGTCTCGAGCGGACCTATCTGCCTGTAGGGTTTTTAACATTAAAAACTAGTATGGGAATTTTTTGGGAATTCCCGTTCCGGAATGTTATAAAAATTCCGTGATTAAAATATCCTATTACATAAGTTGTGTAGGTCGATTTTTATAAGGACTTTTCTAAAATTTTTGGAAAAAAATTTTGTGCCGAAAATAGGGTAGGGATGATGGGTAAAGGTAATATGTTAGTTTAGAATGACTTTTTAGAAATTTTGAGACCTAAAAATTTTTGGAAATTTTTGGGGGGGGGGAGAGTTTTTTGCAGATTATTGTTGGGGATGGAATTTCCAACTTTATTGATAATCCCAACTACGTTGGGATTTCAAATCTGCAACTATTTTTTATGAAAAGCTGATAGTTTTCGAGCTATTTAATAAAAACTATATTTTAAAAAATTTGGGGGTTTTTAAGTCCTTAAAAATCGGTCTTTCGGGCTAGCGTCCTGGGATTGGAAATGAAGGCGTAGGGTAGTGATGCCCTTCAATTGGTGGTGTGGGAAGCTGGTCTTCCCCCCTTCCTGGCTCGCAAATCCCGAAAAACCGATAAAAATCCAGAAAAACACTTACAGATCTAGATTACTGACTAAAGGTGGTGGTTTCCAGGCTGCCTCCTGATGGTGCTCGGTGTACCGCTCCTCCCCTGGTACTCAGTTTTCGGGTGCGGCTCCTGGATCCTGTCACACGTGTTTTCCGGGAATGTGGTTTTTTGCTCTAAGCCACGAAACTACCAGCGCCCGCCAAGCGTGTGGGGCGTCGTTGGACGCGTCTCGGCGAGGGCTTGGCGATGGCGACTAGAGATGGTGGTGTCGCAGATCGTTTCGCGGACTTAGAGCAGAAAAACTGATGGAAAAATTCCCGGAATTTTCGTTTTTCGCCCCCGGCGCCGTCAGTTGTCGAGTTTTGGGGTAGGGCAAAATGCCTCCCCAATCGCCGCAACGGTGCGCAGCCCGCTGCGTAGTCAGAATTGTCCCCGGAGCCCTGGATCACGGTGCACGTGCCACGTGGCCACTTGTTTTTTTGGCTTTTGCCACGAAACTATAAGTGACCGCGCGGAACGCGACAGCTCGTTTTGTAGGGCTCGACGGGGACTTGCTGGCCGCCCAAAAAAATTTGGGGGTCGTCGATCGTTTCGACGAGATAAATCGAAAAAACTTTCACGGAACTAGTTTTTTGCACTTTGTACTTCGCACAATTGTCGTACGCACACACAAATATGACGCTCGGGTGCGCCTTCCGATTCCGCACACAACGATATATCACAAGGTACACTTTTCACTATTTGGCTATTTTTGGTGAATTTTTTAGCGCGGAGCGGCTCAAAAACGATCCGACTCCGACCGCGTGCGGAGTGCGACTGGTTAGGTTAGGTTAGGTTAGGTTAGGTTAGGTTAGGTTAGGTTAGGTTAGGTTAGGTTAGGTTAGGTTAGGTTAGGTTAGGTTAGGTTAGGTTAGGTTAGGTTAGGTTAGGTTAGGTTAGGTTAGGTTAGGTTAGGTTAGGTTAGGTTAGGTTAGGTTAGGTTAGGTTAGGTTAGGTTAGGTTAGGTTAGGTTAGGTTAGGTTAGGTTAGGTTAGGTTAGGTTAGGTTAGGTTAGGTTAGGTTAGGTTAGGTTAGGTTAGGTTAGGTTAGGTTAGGTTAGGTTAGGTTAGGTTAGGTTAGGTTAGGTTAGGTTAGGTTAGGTTAGGTTAGGTTAGGTTAGGTTAGGTTAGGTTAGGTTAGGTTAGGTTAGGTTAGGTTAGGTTAGGTTAGGTTAGGTTAGGTTAGGTTAGGTTAGGTTAGGTTAGGTTAGGTTAGGTTAGGTTAGGTTAGGTTAGGTTAGGTTAGGTTAGGTTAGGTTAGGTTAGGTTAGGTTAGGTTAGGTTAGGTTAGGTTAGGTTAGGTTAGGTTAGGTTAGGTTAGGTTAGGTTAGGTTAGGTTAGGTTAGGTTAGGTTAGGTTAGGTTAGGTTAGGTTAGGTTAGGTTAGGTTAGGTTAGGTTAGGTTAGGTTAGGTTAGGTTAGGTTAGGTTAGGTTAGGTTAGGTTAGGTTAGGTTAGGTTAGGTTAGGTTAGGTTAGGTTAGGTTAGGTTAGGTTAGGTTAGGTTAGGTTAGGTTAGGTTAGGTTAGGTTAGGTTAGGTTAGGTTAGGTTAGGTTAGGTTAGGTTAGGTTAGGTTAGGTTAGGTTAGGTTAGGTTAGGTTAGGTTAGGTTAGGTTAGGTTAGGTTAGGTTAGGTTAGGTTAGGTTAGGTTAGGTTAGGTTAGGTTAGGTTAGGTTAGGTTAGGTTAGGTTAGGTTAGGTTAGGTTAGGTTAGGTTAGGTTAGGTTAGGTTAGGTTAGGTTAGGTTAGGTTAGGTTAGGTTAGGTTAGGTTAGGTTAGGTTAGGTTAGGTTAGGTTAGGTTAGGTTAGGTTAGGTTAGGTTAGGTTAGGTTAGGTTAGGTTAGGTTAGGTTAGGTTAGGTTAGGTTAGGTTAGGTTAGGTTAGGTTAGGTTAGGTTAGGTTAGGTTAGGTTAGGTTAGGTTAGGTTAGGTTAGGTTAGGTTAGGTTAGGTTAGGTTAGGTTAGGTTAGGTTAGGTTAGGTTAGGTTAGGTTAGGTTAGGTTCCGCCCTGTGGATTGGGGGCGTTTGGAGAATTCCACCACGGTATCCCCTGCCTGTCGTAAGAGGCGACTAATAGGGGCCATCGGGGGGTCGCGGGCGCGCAGCGGGGGGCTGGACAGCGCCCATCAGTACGCTTTTTTGTACACGTACTATTGTACGTGCGACCCCCGGGATGGACGGCAGCACGGGTGGTTGGCCTCGTGGCTGTCGTTGACGCCGAGGGCGTCCTTCGGTGAGTGGGGGCTTCTGAGCCCCCCCCAATGGAGACGGGCCGCAAGGCGGCACCGCGCAGGGGCGGTTCCGGTGAAGCTGGGGTGCTTCTCGCCCCGGGAAACCCGGGGTCGTCCCTAATGCGCCGAAGAAGGCCACCGCGGGGTTTTAGTTGGTAGTTACCGGCATAGGTTGTACATATGGTTAGGGACTCGGCCCAGCGGTCGGGAGGCTGGGTCGTAAGGCCGGTAGAACCCAACATAACCGTTCCACCTTCCCTCCCGGTGGGGCGGTAGCAATAAACGGCTTTCCCCGCGTCAACAAAAAAAAAAAAAAAAAAAAAAAAAAAAAAAAAAAAAGGTTAGGTTAGGTTAGGTTAGGTTAGGTTAGGTTAGGTTAGGTTAGGTTAGGTTAGGTTAGGTTAGGTTAGGTTAGGTTAGGTTAGGTTAGGTTAGGTTAGGTTAGGTTAGGTTAGGTTAGGTTAGGTTAGGTTAGGTTAGGTTAGGTTAGGTTAGGTTAGGTTAGGTTAGGTTAGGTTAGGTTAGGTTAGGTTAGGTTAGGTTAGGTTAGGTTAGGTTAGGTTAGGTTAGGTTAGGTTAGGTTAGGTTAGGTTAGGTTAGGTTAGGTTAGGTTAGGTTAGGTTAGGTTAGGTTAGGTTAGGTTAGGTTAGGTTAGGTTAGGTTAGGTTAGGTTAGGTTAGGTTAGGTTAGGTTAGGTTAGGTTAGGTTAGGTTAGGTTAGGTTAGGTTAGGTTAGGTTAGGTTAGGTTAGGTTAGGTTAGGTTAGGTTAGGTTAGGTTAGGTTAGGTTAGGTTAGGTTAGGTTAGGTTAGGTTAGGTTAGGTTAGGTTAGGTTAGGTTAGGTTAGGTTAGGTTAGGTTAGGTTAGGTTAGGTTAGGTTAGGTTAGGTTAGGTTAGGTTAGGTTAGGTTAGGTTAGGTTAGGTTAGGTTAGGTTAGGTTAGGTTAGGTTAGGTTAGGTTAGGTTAGGTTAGGTTAGGTTAGGTTAGGTTAGGTTAGGTTAGGTTAGGTTAGGTTAGGTTAGGTTAGGTTAGGTTAGGTTAGGTTAGGTTAGGTTAGGTTAGGTTAGGTTAGGTTAGGTTAGGTTAGGTTAGGTTAGGTTAGGTTAGGTTAGGTTAGGTTAGGTTAGGTTAGGTTAGGTTAGGTTAGGTTAGGTTAGGTTAGGTTAGGTTAGGTTAGGTTAGGTTAGGTTAGGTTAGGTTAGGTTAGGTTAGGTTAGGTTAGGTTAGGTTAGGTTAGGTTAGGTTAGGTTAGGTTAGGTTAGGTTAGGTTAGGTTAGGTTAGGTTAGGTTAGGTTAGGTTAGGTTAGGTTAGGTTAGGTTAGGTTAGGTTAGGTTAGGTTAGGTTAGGTTAGGTTAGGTTAGGTTAGGTTAGGTTAGGTTAGGTTAGGTTAGGTTAGGTTAGGTTAGGTTAGGTTAGGTTAGGTTAGGTTAGGTTAGGTTAGGTTAGGTTAGGTTAGGTTAGGTTAGGTTAGGTTAGGTTAGGTTAGGTTAGGTTAGGTTAGGTTAGGTTAGGTTAGGTTAGGTTAGGTTAGGTTAGGTTAGGTTAGGTTAGGTTAGGTTAGGTTAGGTTAGGTTAGGTTAGGTTAGGTTAGGTTAGGTTAGGTTAGGTTAGGTTAGGTTAGGTTAGGTTAGGTTAGGTTAGGTTAGGTTAGGTTAGGTTAGGTTAGGTTAGGTTAGGTTAGGTTAGGTTAGGTTAGGTTAGGTTAGGTTAGGTTAGGTTAGGTTAGGTTAGGTTAGGTTAGGTTAGGTTAGGTTAGGTTAGGTTAGGTTAGGTTAGGTTAGGTTAGGTTAGGTTAGGTTAGGTTAGGTTAGGTTAGGTTAGGTTAGGTTAGGTTAGGTTAGGTTAGGTTAGGTTAGGTTAGGTTAGGTTAGGTTAGGTTAGGTTAGGTTAGGTTAGGTTAGGTTAGGTTAGGTTAGGTTAGGTTAGGTTAGGTTAGGTTAGGTTAGGTTAGGTTAGGTTAGGTTAGGTTAGGTTAGGTTAGGTTAGGTTAGGTTAGGTTAGGTTAGGTTAGGTTAGGTTAGGTTAGGTTAGGTTAGGTTAGGTTAGGTTAGGTTAGGTTAGGTTAGGTTAGGTTAGGTTAGGTTAGGTTAGGTTAGGTTAGGTTAGGTTAGGTTAGGTTAGGTTAGGTTAGGTTAGGTTAGGTTAGGTTAGGTTAGGTTAGGTTAGGTTAGGTTAGGTTAGGTTAGGTTAGGTTAGGTTAGGTTAGGTTAGGTTAGGTTAGGTTAGGTTAGGTTAGGTTAGGTTAGGTTAGGTTAGGTTAGGTTAGGTTAGGTTAGGTTAGGTTAGGTTAGGTTAGGTTAGGTTAGGTTAGGTTAGGTTAGGTTAGGTTAGGTTAGGTTAGGTTAGGTTAGGTTAGGTTAGGTTAGGTTAGGTTAGGTTAGGTTAGGTTAGGTTAGGTTAGGTTAGGTTAGGTTAGGTTAGGTTAGGTTAGGTTAGGTTAGGTTAGGTTAGGTTAGGTTAGGTTAGGTTAGGTTAGGTTAGGTTAGGTTAGGTTAGGTTAGGTTAGGTTAGGTTAGGTTAGGTTAGGTTAGGTTAGGTTAGGTTAGGTTAGGTTAGGTTAGGTTAGGTTAGGTTAGGTTAGGTTAGGTTAGGTTAGGTTAGGTTAGGTTAGGTTAGGTTAGGTTAGGTTAGGTTAGGTTAGGTTAGGTTAGGTTAGGTTAGGTTAGGTTAGGTTAGGTTAGGTTAGGTTAGGTTAGGTTAGGTTAGGTTAGGTTAGGTTAGGTTAGGTTAGGTTAGGTTAGGTTAGGTTAGGTTAGGTTAGGTTAGGTTAGGTTAGGTTAGGTTAGGTTAGGTTAGGTTAGGTTAGGTTAGGTTAGGTTAGGTTAGGTTAGGTTAGGTTAGGTTAGGTTAGGTTAGGTTAGGTTAGGTTAGGTTAGGTTAGGTTAGGTTAGGTTAGGTTAGGTTAGGTTAGGTTAGGTTAGGTTAGGTTAGGTTAGGTTAGGTTAGGTTAGGTTAGGTTAGGTTAGGTTAGGTTAGGTTAGGTTAGGTTAGGTTAGGTTAGGTTAGGTTAGGTTAGGTTAGGTTAGGTTAGGTTAGGTTAGGTTAGGTTAGGTTAGGTTAGGTTAGGTTAGGTTAGGTTAGGTTAGGTTAGGTTAGGTTAGGTTAGGTTAGGTTAGGTTAGGTTAGGTTAGGTTAGGTTAGGTTAGGTTAGGTTAGGTTAGGTTAGGTTAGGTTAGGTTAGGTTAGGTTAGGTTAGGTTAGGTTAGGTTAGGTTAGGTTAGGTTAGGTTAGGTTAGGTTAGGTTAGGTTAGGTTAGGTTAGGTTAGGTTAGGTTAGGTTAGGTTAGGTTAGGTTAGGTTAGGTTAGGTTAGGTTAGGTTAGGTTAGGTTAGGTTAGGTTAGGTTAGGTTAGGTTAGGTTAGGTTAGGTTAGGTTAGGTTAGGTTAGGTTAGGTTAGGTTAGGTTAGGTTAGGTTAGGTTAGGTTAGGTTAGGTTAGGTTAGGTTAGGTTAGGTTAGGTTAGGTTAGGTTAGGTTAGGTTAGGTTAGGTTAGGTTAGGTTAGGTTAGGTTAGGTTAGGTTAGGTTAGGTTAGGTTAGGTTAGGTTAGGTTAGGTTAGGTTAGGTTAGGTTAGGTTAGGTTAGGTTAGGTTAGGTTAGGTTAGGTTAGGTTAGGTTAGGTTAGGTTAGGTTAGGTTAGGTTAGGTTAGGTTAGGTTAGGTTAGGTTAGGTTAGGTTAGGTTAGGTTAGGTTAGGTTAGGTTAGGTTAGGTTAGGTTAGGTTAGGTTAGGTTAGGTTAGGTTAGGTTAGGTTAGGTTAGGTTAGGTTAGGTTAGGTTAGGTTAGGTTAGGTTAGGTTAGGTTAGGTTAGGTTAGGTTAGGTTAGGTTAGGTTAGGTTAGGTTAGGTTAGGTTAGGTTAGGTTAGGTTAGGTTAGGTTAGGTTAGGTTAGGTTAGGTTAGGTTAGGTTAGGTTAGGTTAGGTTAGGTTAGGTTAGGTTAGGTTAGGTTAGGTTAGGTTAGGTTAGGTTAGGTTAGGTTAGGTTAGGTTAGGTTAGGTTAGGTTAGGTTAGGTTAGGTTAGGTTAGGTTAGGTTAGGTTAGGTTAGGTTAGGTTAGGTTAGGTTAGGTTAGGTTAGGTTAGGTTAGGTTAGGTTAGGTTAGGTTAGGTTAGGTTAGGTTAGGTTAGGTTAGGTTAGGTTAGGTTAGGTTAGGTTAGGTTAGGTTAGGTTAGGTTAGGTTAGGTTAGGTTAGGTTAGGTTAGGTTAGGTTAGGTTAGGTTAGGTTAGGTTAGGTTAGGTTAGGTTAGGTTAGGTTAGGTTAGGTTAGGTTAGGTTAGGTTAGGTTAGGTTAGGTTAGGTTAGGTTAGGTTAGGTTAGGTTAGGTTAGGTTAGGTTAGGTTAGGTTAGGTTAGGTTAGGTTAGGTTAGGTTAGGTTAGGTTAGGTTAGGTTAGGTTAGGTTAGGTTAGGTTAGGTTAGGTTAGGTTAGGTTAGGTTAGGTTAGGTTAGGTTAGGTTAGGTTAGGTTAGGTTAGGTTAGGTTAGGTTAGGTTAGGTTAGGTTAGGTTAGGTTAGGTTAGGTTAGGTTAGGTTAGGTTAGGTTAGGTTAGGTTAGGTTAGGTTAGGTTAGGTTAGGTTAGGTTAGGTTAGGTTAGGTTAGGTTAGGTTAGGTTAGGTTAGGTTAGGTTAGGTTAGGTTAGGTTAGGTTAGGTTAGGTTAGGTTAGGTTAGGTTAGGTTAGGTTAGGTTAGGTTAGGTTAGGTTAGGTTAGGTTAGGTTAGGTTAGGTTAGGTTAGGTTAGGTTAGGTTAGGTTAGGTTAGGTTAGGTTAGGTTAGGTTAGGTTAGGTTAGGTTAGGTTAGGTTAGGTTAGGTTAGGTTAGGTTAGGTTAGGTTAGGTTAGGTTAGGTTAGGTTAGGTTAGGTTAGGTTAGGTTAGGTTAGGTTAGGTTAGGTTAGGTTAGGTTAGGTTAGGTTAGGTTAGGTTAGGTTAGGTTAGGTTAGGTTAGGTTAGGTTAGGTTAGGTTAGGTTAGGTTAGGTTAGGTTAGGTTAGGTTAGGTTAGGTTAGGTTAGGTTAGGTTAGGTTAGGTTAGGTTAGGTTAGGTTAGGTTAGGTTAGGTTAGGTTAGGTTAGGTTAGGTTAGGTTAGGTTAGGTTAGGTTAGGTTAGGTTAGGTTAGGTTAGGTTAGGTTAGGTTAGGTTAGGTTAGGTTAGGTTAGGTTAGGTTAGGTTAGGTTAGGTTAGGTTAGGTTAGGTTAGGTTAGGTTAGGTTAGGTTAGGTTAGGTTAGGTTAGGTTAGGTTAGGTTAGGTTAGGTTAGGTTAGGTTAGGTTAGGTTAGGTTAGGTTAGGTTAGGTTAGGTTAGGTTAGGTTAGGTTAGGTTAGGTTAGGTTAGGTTAGGTTAGGTTAGGTTAGGTTAGGTTAGGTTAGGTTAGGTTAGGTTAGGTTAGGTTAGGTTAGGTTAGGTTAGGTTAGGTTAGGTTAGGTTAGGTTAGGTTAGGTTAGGTTAGGTTAGGTTAGGTTAGGTTAGGTTAGGTTAGGTTAGGTTAGGTTAGGTTAGGTTAGGTTAGGTTAGGTTAGGTTAGGTTAGGTTAGGTTAGGTTAGGTTAGGTTAGGTTAGGTTAGGTTAGGTTAGGTTAGGTTAGGTTAGGTTAGGTTAGGTTAGGTTAGGTTAGGTTAGGTTAGGTTAGGTTAGGTTAGGTTAGGTTAGGTTAGGTTAGGTTAGGTTAGGTTAGGTTAGGTTAGGTTAGGTTAGGTTAGGTTAGGTTAGGTTAGGTTAGGTTAGGTTAGGTTAGGTTAGGTTAGGTTAGGTTAGGTTAGGTTAGGTTAGGTTAGGTTAGGTTAGGTTAGGTTAGGTTAGGTTAGGTTAGGTTAGGTTAGGTTAGGTTAGGTTAGGTTAGGTTAGGTTAGGTTAGGTTAGGTTAGGTTAGGTTAGGTTAGGTTAGGTTAGGTTAGGTTAGGTTAGGTTAGGTTAGGTTAGGTTAGGTTAGGTTAGGTTAGGTTAGGTTAGGTTAGGTTAGGTTAGGTTAGGTTAGGTTAGGTTAGGTTAGGTTAGGTTAGGTTAGGTTAGGTTAGGTTAGGTTAGGTTAGGTTAGGTTAGGTTAGGTTAGGTTAGGTTAGGTTAGGTTAGGTTAGGTTAGGTTAGGTTAGGTTAGGTTAGGTTAGGTTAGGTTAGGTTAGGTTAGGTTAGGTTAGGTTAGGTTAGGTTAGGTTAGGTTAGGTTAGGTTAGGTTAGGTTAGGTTAGGTTAGGTTAGGTTAGGTTAGGTTAGGTTAGGTTAGGTTAGGTTAGGTTAGGTTAGGTTAGGTTAGGTTAGGTTAGGTTAGGTTAGGTTAGGTTAGGTTAGGTTAGGTTAGGTTAGGTTAGGTTAGGTTAGGTTAGGTTAGGTTAGGTTAGGTTAGGTTAGGTTAGGTTAGGTTAGGTTAGGTTAGGTTAGGTTAGGTTAGGTTAGGTTAGGTTAGGTTAGGTTAGGTTAGGTTAGGTTAGGTTAGGTTAGGTTAGGTTAGGTTAGGTTAGGTTAGGTTAGGTTAGGTTAGGTTAGGTTAGGTTAGGTTAGGTTAGGTTAGGTTAGGTTAGGTTAGGTTAGGTTAGGTTAGGTTAGGTTAGGTTAGGTTAGGTTAGGTTAGGTTAGGTTAGGTTAGGTTAGGTTAGGTTAGGTTAGGTTAGGTTAGGTTAGGTTAGGTTAGGTTAGGTTAGGTTAGGTTAGGTTAGGTTAGGTTAGGTTAGGTTAGGTTAGGTTAGGTTAGGTTAGGTTAGGTTAGGTTAGGTTAGGTTAGGTTAGGTTAGGTTAGGTTAGGTTAGGTTAGGTTAGGTTAGGTTAGGTTAGGTTAGGTTAGGTTAGGTTAGGTTAGGTTAGGTTAGGTTAGGTTAGGTTAGGTTAGGTTAGGTTAGGTTAGGTTAGGTTAGGTTAGGTTAGGTTAGGTTAGGTTAGGTTAGGTTAGGTTAGGTTAGGTTAGGTTAGGTTAGGTTAGGTTAGGTTAGGTTAGGTTAGGTTAGGTTAGGTTAGGTTAGGTTAGGTTAGGTTAGGTTAGGTTAGGTTAGGTTAGGTTAGGTTAGGTTAGGTTAGGTTAGGTTAGGTTAGGTTAGGTTAGGTTAGGTTAGGTTAGGTTAGGTTAGGTTAGGTTAGGTTAGGTTAGGTTAGGTTAGGTTAGGTTAGGTTAGGTTAGGTTAGGTTAGGTTAGGTTAGGTTAGGTTAGGTTAGGTTAGGTTAGGTTAGGTTAGGTTAGGTTAGGTTAGGTTAGGTTAGGTTAGGTTAGGTTAGGTTAGGTTAGGTTAGGTTAGGTTAGGTTAGGTTAGGTTAGGTTAGGTTAGGTTAGGTTAGGTTAGGTTAGGTTAGGTTAGGTTAGGTTAGGTTAGGTTAGGTTAGGTTAGGTTAGGTTAGGTTAGGTTAGGTTAGGTTAGGTTAGGTTAGGTTAGGTTAGGTTAGGTTAGGTTAGGTTAGGTTAGGTTAGGTTAGGTTAGGTTAGGTTAGGTTAGGTTAGGTTAGGTTAGGTTAGGTTAGGTTAGGTTAGGTTAGGTTAGGTTAGGTTAGGTTAGGTTAGGTTAGGTTAGGTTAGGTTAGGTTAGGTTAGGTTAGGTTAGGTTAGGTTAGGTTAGGTTAGGTTAGGTTAGGTTAGGTTAGGTTAGGTTAGGTTAGGTTAGGTTAGGTTAGGTTAGGTTAGGTTAGGTTAGGTTAGGTTAGGTTAGGTTAGGTTAGGTTAGGTTAGGTTAGGTTAGGTTAGGTTAGGTTAGGTTAGGTTAGGTTAGGTTAGGTTAGGTTAGGTTAGGTTAGGTTAGGTTAGGTTAGGTTAGGTTAGGTTAGGTTAGGTTAGGTTAGGTTAGGTTAGGTTAGGTTAGGTTAGGTTAGGTTAGGTTAGGTTAGGTTAGGTTAGGTTAGGTTAGGTTAGGTTAGGTTAGGTTAGGTTAGGTTAGGTTAGGTTAGGTTAGGTTAGGTTAGGTTAGGTTAGGTTAGGTTAGGTTAGGTTAGGTTAGGTTAGGTTAGGTTAGGTTAGTTAGGTTAGGTTAGGTTAGGTTAGGTTAGGTTAGGTTAGGTTAGGTTAGGTTAGGTTAGGTTAGGTTAGGTTAGGTTAGGTTAGGTTAGGTTAGGTTAGGTTAGGTTAGGTTAGGTTAGGTTAGGTTAGGTTAGGTTAGGTTAGGTAGGTTAGGTTAGGTTAGGTTAGGTTAGGTTAGGTTAGGTTAGGTTAGGTTAGGTTAGTTAGGTTAGGTTAGGTTAGGTTAGGTTAGGTTAGGTTAGGTTAGGTTAGGTTAGGTTAGGTTAGGTTAGGTTAGGTTAGGTTAGGTTAGGTTAGGTTAGGTTAGGTTAGGTTAGGTTAGGTTAGGTTAGGTTAGGTTAGGTTAGGTTAGGTTAGTTAGGTTAGGTTAGGTTAGGTTAGGTTAGGTTAGGTTAGGTTAGGTTAGGTTAGGTTAGGTTAGTTAGGTTAGGTTAGGTTAGGTTAGGTTAGGTTAGGTTAGGTTAGGTTAGGTTAGTAGGTTAGGTTAGGTTTAGGTTAGGTTAGGTTAGGTTAGGTTAGGTTAGGTTAGGTTAGGTTAGGTTAGGTTAGGTTAGGTTAGTTAGGTTAGGTTAGGTTAGGTTAGGTTAGGTTAGGTTAGGTTAGGTTAGGTTAGGTTAGGTTAGGTTAGGTTAGTTAGGTTAGGTTAGGTTAGGTTAGGTTAGGTTAGGTTAGGTTAGGTTAGGTTAGGTTAGGTTAGGTTAGGTTAGGTTAGGTTAGGTTAGGTTAGGTTAGGTTAGGTTAGGTTAGGTTAGGTTAGGTTAGGTTAGGTTAGTTAGGTTAGGTTAGGTTAGGTTAGGTTAGGTTAGGTTAGGTTAGGTTAGGTTAGGTTAGGTTAGGGTTAGTTAGGTTAGGTTAGGTTAGGTTAGGTTAGGTTAGGTTAGGTTAGGTTAGGTTAGGTTAGGTTAGGTTAGGTTAGTTAGGTTAGGTTAGTAGTTAGGTTAGGTTAGGTTAGGTTAGGTTAGGTTAGGTTAGGTTAGGTTAGGTTAGGTTAGGTTAGGTTAGGTTAGGTTAGGTTAGGTAGGTTAGGTTAGGTTAGGTTAGGTTAGGTTAGTTAGGTTAGGTTAGGTTAGGTTAGGTTAGGTTAGGTTAGGTTAGGTTAGGTTAGGTTAGGTTAGGTTAGGTTAGGTTAGGTTAGGTTAGGTAGGTTAGGTTAGGTTAGTTAGGTTAGGTTAGGTTAGGTTAGGTTAGGTTAGGTTAGGTTAGGTTAGGTTAGGTTAGGTTAGGTTAGGTTAGGTTAGGTTAGGTTAGGTTAGGTTAGGTTAGGTTAGGTTAGTAGTTAGGTTAGGTTAGGTTAGGTTAGGTTAGGTTAGGTTAGGTTAGGTTAGGTTAGGTTAGGTTAGGTTAGGTTAGGTTAGGTTAGGTTAGGTTAGGTAGGTTAGGTTAGGTTAGGTTAGGTTAGGTTAGGTTAGGTTAGGTTAGGTTAGGTTAGGTTAGGTTAGGTTAGGTTAGGTTAGGTTAGGTTAGGTTAGGTTAGGTTAGGTTAGGTTAGTTAGGTTAGGTTAGGTTTAGGTTAGGTTAGGTTAGGTTAGGTTAGGTTAGGTTAGGTTAGGTTAGGTTAGGTTAGGTTAGGTTAGGTTAGGTTAGTTAGTTAGGTTAGGTTAGGTTAGGTTAGGTTAGTTAGGTTAGTTAGGTTAGGTTAGGTTAGGTTAGGTTAGGTTAGGTTAGGTTAGGTTAGGTTAGGTTAGGTTAGGTTAGGTTAGGTTAGGTTAGTTAGGTTAGGTTAGGTTAGGTTAGGTTAGGTTAGGTTAGGTTAGGTTAGGTTAGGTTAGGTTAGGTTAGGTTAGTTAGGTTAGGTTAGGTTAGGTTAGGTTAGGTTAGTTAGGTTAGGTTAGGTTAGGTTAGGTTAGGTTAGGTTAGGTTAGGTTAGTTAGGTTAGGTTAGGTTAGGTTAGGTTAGGTTAGTTAGGTTAGGTTAGGTTAGGTTAGGTTAGGTTAGGTTAGGTTAGGTTAGTTAGGTTAGGTTAGGTTAGGTTAGGTTAGGTTAGGTTAGGTTAGGTTAGGTTAGGTTAGGTTAGGTTAGTTAGGTAGGTTAGGTTAGGTTAGGTTAGGTTAGGTTAGGTTAGGTTAGTTAGGTTAGGTTAGGTTAGGTTAGGTTAGGTTAGGTTAGGTTAGGTTAGGTTAGGTTAGGTTAGGTTAGGTTAGGTTAGGTTAGGTTAGGTTAGGTTAGGTTAGGTTAGGTTAGGTTAGGTTAGGTTAGGTTAGGTTAGGTTAGGTTAGGTTAGGTTAGTTAGGTTAGGTTAGGTTAGGTTAGGTTAGGTTAGGTTAGGTTAGGTTAGGTTAGGTTAGGTTAGGTTAGGTTAGGTTAGGTTAGGTTAGTTAGGTTAGGTTAGGTTAGGTTAGGTTAGGTTAGGTTAGGTTAGGTTAGGTTAGGTTAGGTTAGGTTAGGTTAGGTTAGGTTAGGTTAGGTTAGGTTAGGTAGGTTAGGTTAGGTTAGGTTAGGTTAGGTTAGGTTAGTTAGGTTAGGTTAGGTTAGGTTAGGTTAGGTTAGGTTAGGTTAGGTTAGGTTAGGTTAGGTAGGTTAGGTTAGGTTAGGTTAGGTTAGGTAGGTTAGGTTAGGTTAGGTTAGGTTAGGTTAGGTTAGGTTAGGTTAGGTTAGGTTAGGTTAGGTTAGGTTAGGTTAGTTAGGTTAGGTTAGGTTAGGTTAGGTTAGGTTAGGTTAGGTTAGGTTAGGTTAGGTTAGGTTAGGTTAGGTTAGGTTAGGTTAGGTTAGGTTAGGTTAGGTTAGGTTAGGTTAGGTTAGGTTAGTTAGGTTAGGTTAGGTTAGGTTAGGTTAGGTTAGGTTAGGTTAGGTTAGGTTAGGTTAGGTTAGGTTAGGTTAGGTTAGGTTAGGTTAGGTTAGGTTAGGTTAGGTTAGGTTAGGTTAGGTTAGGTTAGGTTAGTTAGGTTAGGTTAGGTTAGGTTAGGTTAGGTTAGGTTAGGTTAGGTTAGGTTAGGTTAGGTTAGGTTAGGTTAGGTTAGGTTAGGTTAGGTAGGTTAGGTTAGGTTAGGTTAGGTTAGGTTAGGTTAGGTTAGGTTAGGTAGGTTAGGTTAGGTTAGGTTAGGTTAGGTTAGGTTAGGTTAGGTTAGGTTAGGTTAGGTTAGGTTAGGTTAGGTTAGGTTAGGTTAGGTTAGGTTAGGTTAGGTTAGGTTAGGTTAGGTTAGTAGTTAGGTTAGGTTAGGTTAGGTTAGGTTAGGTTAGTTAGGTTAGGTTAGGTTAGGTTAGGTTAGGTTAGGTTAGGTTAGGTAGGTTAGGTTAGGTTAGGTTAGGTTAGGTTAGGTTAGGTTAGGTTAGGTTAGGTTAGGTTAGGTTAGGTTAGGTTAGTTAGGTTAGGTTAGGTTAGGTTGGTTAGGTTAGGTTAGGTTAGGTTAGGTTAGGTAGTTAGGTTAGGTTAGGTTAGGTTAGGTTAGGTTAGGTTAGGTTAGTTAGGTTAGGTTAGGTTAGGTTAGGTTAGGTTAGGTTAGGTAGTTAGGTTAGGTTAGGTTAGGTTAGGTTAGGTAGTTAGTTAGGTTAGGTTAGGTTAGGTTAGGTTAGGTTAGGTTAGGTTAGGTAGTTAGGTTAGGTTAGGTTAGGTTAGGTTAGGTTAGGTTAGGTTAGGTTAGTTAGGTAGGTTAGGTTAGGTTAGGTTAGGTTAGGTTAGGTTAGGTTAGGTTAGGTTAGGTTAGGTTAGGTTAGGTTAGGTAGGTTAGGTTAGGTTAGGTTAGGTTAGGTTAGGTTAGGTTAGGTTAGGTTAGGTTAGGTTAGGTTAGGTTAGGTAAGGTTAGGTTAGGTTAGGTTAGGTTAGGTTAGGTTAGGTTAGGTTAGGTTAGGTTAGGTTAGGTTAGGTTAGGTTAGGTTAGGTTAGGTTAGGTAAGGTTAGGTTAGGTTAGGTTAGGTTAGGTTAGGTTAGGTTAGGTTAGGTTAGGTTAGGTTAGGTTAGGTTAGGTTAGGTTAGGTAGGTTAGGTTAGGTTAGGATAGGTTAGGTTAGGTTAGGTTAGGTTAGTTAGGTTAGGTTAGGTTAGGTTAGGTTAGGTTAGTTAGGTTAGGTTAGGTTAGGTTAGGTTAGGTTAGGTTAGTTAGGTTAGTTAGGTTAGGTTAGTAGTTAGGTTAGGTTAGGTTAGGTAGGTTAGGTTAGGTTAGGTTAGGTTAGGTTAGGTTAGGTTAGGTTAGTAGTTTAGGTTAGGTTAGGTTAGGTTAGGTTAGGTTAGTTAGGTTAGGTTAGGTTAGGTTAGGTTAGGTTAGGTTAGTAGTTAGGTTAGTTAGGTTAGGTTAGGTTAGGTTAGGTTAGGTTAGGTTAGGTTAGGTTAGGTTAGGTTAGGTTAGGTTAGGTTAGGTTAGGTTAGGTTAGTAGGTTAGGTTAGGTTAGGTTAGGTTAGGTTAGTTAGGTTAGGTTAGGTTAGGTTAGGTTAGGTTAGGTTAGGTTAGGTTAGGTTAGGTAGGTTAAGGTTAGGTTAGGTTAGGTTAGTTAGGTAGGTTAGGTTAGGTTAGGTTAGGTTAGGTTAGGTTAGGTTAGAGTTAGGTTAGGTTAGGTTAGGTTAGGTAGGTTAGTAGTTAGGTTAGGTTAGGTTAGGTTAGGTTAGGTTAGGTTAGGTTAGGTTAGGTTAGGTTAGGTTAGGTTAGGTTAGGTTAGGTTAGGTTAGGTTAGGTTAGGTACG
>OX421367.1:0-12500 GCA_949126905.1 Amorpha juglandis
CTAACCTAACCTAACCTAACCTAACCTAACCTAACCTAACCTAACCTAACCTAACCTAACCTAACCTAACCTAACCTAACCTAACCTAACCTAACCTAACCTAACCTAACCTAACCTAACCTAACCTAACCTAACCTAACCTAACCTAACCTAACCTAACCTAACCTAACCTAACCTAACCTAACCTAACCTAACCTAACCTAACCTAACCTAACCTAACCTAACCTAACCTAACCTAACCTAACCTAACCTAACCTAACCTAACCTAACCTAACCTAACCTAACCTAACCTAACCTAACCTAACCTAACCTAACCTAACCTAACCTAACCTAACCTAACCTAACCTAACCTAACCTAACCTAACCTAACCTAACCTAACCTAACCTAACCTAACCTAACCTAACCTAACCTAACCTAACCTAACCTAACCTAACCTAACCTAACCTAACCTAACCTAACCTAACCTAACCTAACCTAACCTAACCTAACCTAACCTAACCTAACCTAACCTAACCTAACCTAACCTAACCTAACCTAACCTAACCTAACCTAACCTAACCTAACCTAACCTAACCTAACCTAACCTAACCTAACCTAACCTAACCTAACCTAACCTAACCTAACCTAACCTAACCTAACCTAACCTAACCTAACCTAACCTAACCTAACCTAACCTAACCTAACCTAACCTAACCTAACCTAACCTAACCTAACCTAACCTAACCTAACCTAACCTAACCTAACCTAACCTAACCTAACCTAACCTAACCTAACCTAACCTAACCTAACCTAACCTAACCTAACCTAACCTAACCTAACCTAACCTAACCTAACCTAACCTAACCTAACCTAACCTAACCTAACCTAACCTAACCTAACCTAACCTAACCTAACCTAACCTAACCTAACCTAACCTAACCTAACCTAACCTAACCTAACCTAACCTAACCTAACCTAACCTAACCTAACCTAACCTAACCTAACCTAACCTAACCTAACCTAACCTAACCTAACCTAACCTAACCTAACCTAACCTAACCTAACCTAACCTAACCTAACCTAACCTAACCTAACCTAACCTAACCTAACCTAACCTAACCTAACCTAACCTAACCTAACCTAACCTAACCTAACCTAACCTAACCTAACCTAACCTAACCTAACCTAACCTAACCTAACCTAACCTAACCTAACCTAACCTAACCTAACCTAACCTAACCTAACCTAACCTAACCTAACCTAACCTAACCTAACCTAACCTAACCTAACCTAACCTAACCTAACCTAACCTAACCTAACCTAACCTAACCTAACCTAACCTAACCTAACCTAACCTAACCTAACCTAACCTAACCTAACCTAACCTAACCTAACCTAACCTAACCTAACCTAACCTAACCTAACCTAACCTAACCTAACCTAACCTAACCTAACCTAACCTAACCTAACCTAACCTAACCTAACCTAACCTAACCTAACCTAACCTAACCTAACCTAACCTAACCTAACCTAACCTAACCTAACCTAACCTAACCTAACCTATACCTAACCTAACCTAACCTAACCTAACCTAACCTAACCTAACCTAACCTAACCTAACCTAACCTAACCTAACCTAACCTAACCTAACCTAACCTAACCTAACCTAACCTAACCTAACCTAACCTAACCTAACCTAACCTAACCTAACCTAACCTAACCTAACCTAACCTAACCTAACCTAACCTAACCTAACCTAACCTAACCTAACCTAACCTAACCTAACCTAACCTAACCTAACCTAACCTAACCTAACCTAACCTAACCTAACCTAACCTAACCTAACCTAACCTAACCTAACCTAACCTAACCTAACCTAACCTAACCTAACCTAACCTAACCTAACCTAACCTAACCTAACCTAACCTAACCTAACCTAACCTAACCTAACCTAACCTAACCTAACCTAACCTAACCTAACCTAACCTAACCTAACCTAACCTAACCTAACCTAACCTAACCTAACCTAACCTAACCTAACCTAACCTAACCTAACCTAACCTAACCTAACCTAACCTAACCTAACCTAACCTAACCTAACCTAACCTAACCTAACCTAACCTAACCTAACCTAACCTAACCTAACCTAACCTAACCTAACCTAACCTAACCTAACCTAACCTAACCTAACCTAACCTAACCTAACCTAACCTAACCTAACCTAACCTAACCTAACCTAACCTAACCTAACCTAACCTAACCTAACCTAACCTAACCTAACCTAACCTAACCTAACCTAACCTAACCTAACCTAACCTAACCTAACCTAACCTAACCTAACCTAACCTAACCTAACCTAACCTAACCTAACCTAACCTAACCTAACCTAACCTAACCTAACCTAACCTAACCTAACCTAACCTAACCTAACCTAACCTAACCTAACCTAACCTAACCTAACCTAACCTAACCTAACCTAACCTAACCTAACCTAACCTAACCTAACCTAACCTAACCTAACCTAACCTAACCTAACCTAACCTAACCTAACCTAACCTAACCTAACCTAACCTAACCTAACCTAACCTAACCTAACCTAACCTAACCTAACCTAACCTAACCTAACCTAACCTAACCTAACCTAACCTAACCTAACCTAACCTAACCTAACCTAACCTAACCTAACCTAACCTAACCTAACCTAACCTAACCTAACCTAACCTAACCTAACCTAACCTAACCTAACCTAACCTAACCTAACCTAACCTAACCTAACCTAACCTAACCTAACCTAACCTAACCTAACCTAACCTAACCTAACCTAACCTAACCTAACCTAACCTAACCTAACCTAACCTAACCTAACCTAACCTAACCTAACCTAACCTAACCTAACCTAACCTAACCTAACCTAACCTAACCTAACCTAACCTAACCTAACCTAACCTAACCTAACCTAACCTAACCTAACCTAACCTAACCTAACCTAACCTAACCTAACCTAACCTAACCTAACCTAACCTAACCTAACCTAACCTAACCTAACCTAACCTAACCTAACCTAACCTAACCTAACCTAACCTAACCTAACCTAACCTAACCTAACCTAACCTAACCTAACCTAACCTAACCTAACCTAACCTAACCTAACCTAACCTAACCTAACCTAACCTAACCTAACCTAACCTAACCTAACCTAACCTAACCTAACCTAACCTAACCTAACCTAACCTAACCTAACCTAACCTAACCTAACCTAACCTAACCTAACCTAACCTAACCTAACCTAACCTAACCTAACCTAACCTAACCTAACCTAACCTAACCTAACCTAACCTAACCTAACCTAACCTAACCTAACCTAACCTAACCTAACCTAACCTAACCTAACCTAACCTAACCTAACCTAACCTAACCTAACCTAACCTAACCTAACCTAACCTAACCTAACCTAACCTAACCTAACCTAACCTAACCTAACCTAACCTAACCTAACCTAACCTAACCTAACCTAACCTAACCTAACCTAACCTAACCTAACCTAACCTAACCTAACCTAACCTAACCTAACCTAACCTAACCTAACCTAACCTAACCTAACCTAACCTAACCTAACCTAACCTAACCTAACCTAACCTAACCTAACCTAACCTAACCTAACCTAACCTAACCTAACCTAACCTAACCTAACCTAACCTAACCTAACCTAACCTAACCTAACCTAACCTAACCTAACCTAACCTAACCTAACCTAACCTAACCTAACCTAACCTAACCTAACCTAACCTAACCTAACCTAACCTAACCTAACCTAACCTAACCTAACCTAACCTAACCTAACCTAACCTAACCTAACCTAACCTAACCTAACCTAACCTAACCTAACCTAACCTAACCTAACCTAACCTAACCTAACCTAACCTAACCTAACCTAACCTAACCTAACCTAACCTAACCTAACCTAACCTAACCTAACCTAACCTAACCTAACCTAACCTAACCTAACCTAACCTAACCTAACCTAACCTAACCTAACCTAACCTAACCTAACCTAACCTAACCTAACCTAACCTAACCTAACCTAACCTAACCTAACCTAACCTAACCTAACCTAACCTAACCTAACCTAACCTAACCTAACCTAACCTAACCTAACCTAACCTAACCTAACCTAACCTAACCTAACCTAACCTAACCTAACCTAACCTAACCTAACCTAACCTAACCTAACCTAACCTAACCTAACCTAACCTAACCTAACCTAACCTAACCTAACCTAACCTAACCTAACCTAACCTAACCTAACCTAACCTAACCTAACCTAACCTAACCTAACCTAACCTAACCTAACCTAACCTAACCTAACCTAACCTAACCTAACCTAACCTAACCTAACCTAACCTAACCTAACCTAACCTAACCTAACCTAACCTAACCTAACCTAACCTAACCTAACCTAACCTAACCTAACCTAACCTAACCTAACCTAACCTAACCTAACCTAACCTAACCTAACCTAACCTAACCTAACCTAACCTAACCTAACCTAACCTAACCTAACCTAACCTAACCTAACCTAACCTAACCTAACCTAACCTAACCTAACCTAACCTAACCTAACCTAACCTAACCTAACCTAACCTAACCTAACCTAACCTAACCTAACCTAACCTAACCTAACCTAACCTAACCTAACCTAACCTAACCTAACCTAACCTAACCTAACCTAACCTAACCTAACCTAACCTAACCTAACCTAACCTAACCTAACCTAACCTAACCTAACCTAACCTAACCTAACCTAACCTAACCTAACCTAACCTAACCTAACCTAACCTAACCTAACCTAACCTAACCTAACCTAACCTAACCTAACCTAACCTAACCTAACCTAACCTAACCTAACCTAACCTAACCTAACCTAACCTAACCTAACCTAACCTAACCTAACCTAACCTAACCTAACCTAACCTAACCTAACCTAACCTAACCTAACCTAACCTAACCTAACCTAACCTAACCTAACCTAACCTAACCTAACCTAACCTAACCTAACCTAACCTAACCTAACCTAACCTAACCTAACCTAACCTAACCTAACCTAACCTAACCTAACCTAACCTAACCTAACCTAACCTAACCTAACCTAACCTAACCTAACCTAACCTAACCTAACCTAACCTAACCTAACCTAACCTAACCTAACCTAACCTAACCTAACCTAACCTAACCTAACCTAACCTAACCTAACCTAACCTAACCTAACCTAACCTAACCTAACCTAACCTAACCTAACCTAACCTAACCTAACCTAACCTAACCTAACCTAACCTAACCTAACCTAACCTAACCTAACCTAACCTAACCTAACCTAACCTAACCTAACCTAACCTAACCTAACCTAACCTAACCTAACCTAACCTAACCTAACCTAACCTAACCTAACCTAACCTAACCTAACCTAACCTAACCTAACCTAACCTAACCTAACCTAACCTAACCTAACCTAACCTAACCTAACCTAACCTAACCTAACCTAACCTAACCTAACCTAACCTAACCTAACCTAACCTAACCTAACCTAACCTAACCTAACCTAACCTAACCTAACCTAACCTAACCTAACCTAACCTAACCTAACCTAACCTAACCTAACCTAACCTAACCTAACCTAACCTAACCTAACCTAACCTAACCTAACCTAACCTAACCTAACCTAACCTAACCTAACCTAACCTAACCTAACCTAACCTAACCTAACCTAACCTAACCTAACCTAACCTAACCTAACCTAACCTAACCTAACCTAACCTAACCTAACCTAACCTAACCTAACCTAACCTAACCTAACCTAACCTAACCTAACCTAACCTAACCTAACCTAACCTAACCTAACCTAACCTAACCTAACCTAACCTAACCTAACCTAACCTAACCTAACCTAACCTAACCTAACCTAACCTAACCTAACCTAACCTAACCTAACCTAACCTAACCTAACCTAACCTAACCTAACCTAACCTAACCTAACCTAACCTAACCCGAGTCGGATCATTTTTAAGTCGCTCCGCGCTTGAAAAATCGCGAAAAATAGAAAAAGTGTGCGTATATACAAGTGCAATACATCAAAACGTGCGTATTAACAAGGCCTATCCAACCGGCCTACTTGTGAATCTGTGCCACATTTTTTGGAAGTACAAAGTGCGAAAAACCAAATTTGTGAAAGTTTTTAGTGAATATCTCGGTGGAACGATCTACGACCCCCGAATTTTTTTCGGCGGCCACCAAGTCCTCGTCGAGCCCTATCCAACGGTGCATCACGTTCC
Source organism: Amorpha juglandis (assembly GCA_949126905.1). NCBI lineage: Eukaryota > Metazoa > Arthropoda > Insecta > Lepidoptera > Sphingidae > Amorpha > Amorpha juglandis. Next base: position 6,307 of record OX421367.1, read on the forward strand.
GCGCGGTCACTTATAGTTTCGTGGCAAAAGCCAAAAAAACAAGTGGCCACGTGGCACGTGCACCGTGATCCAGGGCTCCGGGGACAAATTTGACGACGCAGCGGGCTGCGTACCGTTGCGGCCATAGGGGAGGCACTTTGCCCCACACCAAAACACCAGTTTTGACGGCGCCGGGAGCAAAAAACCGGATTTTCGGGAAAATTTCCATCAGTTTTTTGGCTCTAAGTCCGCGAAACGATCGACGACACCCCAATTTTTTATTACCACCTTATAGCCCTCGCTGAGGCGCTTCTAGCGGTACGTCACACGCCGGGGTGTCGCTCGTAGTTTCGTGGCTTAGGCCAAAAAAACAAGTTCCCGGAAACCACGCGGTTCAAGATCCGGGAGAGCCAGCAGAATTTTGAGTACCAGGATCGGAGCGGACCAACAGGGACATACCGGAGGCAGTTTAAGAAACACATCTCTAGAGTAATTTTTTAAAATTGTGAGTGTTTTTATAACATTTTATCGGTTTTTTGGGTCTACCGCTCCCGGAAGTGGGGATGTACCACATCTGACATTACCACCCAAAGCGTACAGCTAATCCACACCCCCATTCTAAATTTCGGGGCGATAGCTCAAGAAATCGATTTTTACGGGACTTAAAACCTAAAAATTCTGTAAATTCCATTAAAATTAATTATCTCTAAAACTATTAGACTTAGGCAAAAAATAGCGTCAGTTTCAAAATCCCAACGTAGTTGGGATTTGAACCAAATTGCACTTTTTGATTACCACAAGAATCTGTAAAAATCTCCCCCCCCCAAAATTTTTTTTCAAAAATTTTTTCGACTTCAAAATTTTCCAAATCCCCCTAACATCACTCTATACCATTAACTGATCACCCCCACCCATTTTCGGCACAAAATTTTTTTTCGCAAAATTTCACAAAAGTTGATATAACTAGTTACCGTAACAACTTTTGTTAAAGCAAATTTTACAATAGGGCTTTAGAAGCCAAGTTGAACCAAAAAAATTTCAAAAAACCTTGGTCAAGATTTGTAAAGTTGCAAACTGCCTAAAAAGATTCCTCTCACCGAGACGAACAAAACGAGCCCAAACTCGGGCAAATTCGGCCAAAAACCGACCGAGTAAAGGCAAATTACCAAAATCCATCCGCCATCTTGAAAAATTTTAGACCATAATTACTCGGCAACCCTTTGACCGAATCTGCCCGTGTTTGGGTTCGTTAGTATCGTCACACAGAGGCCCTGCTGATCGGGTACTCTACGTAGAGATCAAGCGACTCTACTTTTTTGACAAATTTTATTTTTTGTAAATTTAAATATATATGTATTAGAGTTTAAGACAAGCAGGCGTATACATACGTACTGCATAGGACGTCCAGGCCGACGTAAAACTTAGACCATAGACTATAGAGAGGTGTCAGAACGACACCAAATAAAGACAAGCGCAAACACACGCGAGTTGTTTTCGTCGACCCAGTTATAGCGCGTATAGTTATTGACTCCCTACAAGCCCTATACACTTGTAGGAATCGTAGTTTTAGGAACCTTACTGACGCATTCCCCTAGGAACACCCTAACAGAACAGTATGTTCGGATTCCGTACTCCGGCAAAGGAGATGAGGGCTCAAACAACATCTCAGGACACAAGCCCCAAAGAGCCTGCAGGGGTAAAGGTGGCGGAGGCCCGGCGGAGCCTGGAAGCTCAGATTGAAAAATCTGAGCAAACGGGCGTCGCGGGGCCATCCGCGCCTAAGCCCAAAAAGGCTCTTACCGACACAAAGGGGACCGGAAAGAAGAGCTCAACCTCAACCTCGACCTCAGTCCCAGGACCATCTACATCCCCCGCCCCCAAAACCCCATCACCGTCACGACAAATGGGGAAGGGGAGCAGGACAGCAAACGCAAGGGCGTTGCTGGTAAAAATAAAAACGCAGATGAACAATAGCCGGAATATAAAGACGGAAATAAAACTTGACGTCATCGAAGCTGCGGAAAAACTTTACAATATAGTAAAAGAGAGCGAAATGGGGAAGGGACAGGAGGGGAAAGGAGAGGGATCCGGGGAACCGCATCGACCTGCAGAAAAGGAAACGGAAATCGAGAGAAGAAACGAAAGGTACGACAAGAACCTACTCAGAAAAATGGAAGAGCACAGCGAAATGCTAAGACAAAACAAGGAAGAGTTGGAGAAGATCACGGAAGAAATAAAAAAGCATAGGGAAGAGTGGAAGGAAGATAGGGAAAAAACGAGAACCTACGCGAACGTGGTGGCTGGCCCGCGGGTGGGAGAGCAAGGAGGTGCAGTAATGCACTCTGTTGCGATCACAGCCGCGGACCAGACAGCCACGGGCGAAGAGATTTACGAAAAAATCCGTACCACTCTGAACGCCAGGGAGGAAGGTCTTAAAATAGACAACATTAGGAAAGCGAAGGATAGGAAAATTATAGTAGGGTGCAGGTCGAAAGAAGAATTAGGGAAGATAAAGGAAAGGATTAGGACGGCAGGGAGGGACCTAAGCATAGAGGAAATGAAGAATAAAGAGCCTATGCTCCTCTTAAGGGATGTACTAAAGTACAATAAAGACGAAGAGATAGCTCAAGCCATACTCATCCAGAATAAACACCTTCTGGAGGGAGTGAGCGTGGATAGCTCAATGCTGAAAGTGAAATTTCGGCGGCGAGCTAGAAACCCGCTCACTTCCCATGTGGCAATGCAGGTGCCACCGAAAGTATGGCGGCGGCTGATGGACGCGGGCTCAGTGCACATCGATGTGCAACGAGTCAGGGTTGAAGATCAGTCCCCCCTGATTCAGTGTTCGCGCTGCCTGGGTTATGGGCATGGTAGGCGATTCTGCCGCGAGCAAGAGGACGCGTGCAGTCATTGCGGGGGAGGCCACCACCGGTCGGAATGCGCCGACTGGCTGGCAAAGGCACCCCCGTCGTGCTGCAACTGCGCAAAGGCTCGGTTCGGGGCAGCGGAGCACAATGCGTTTAGCCCAGAGTGCCCCGTGAGGAGGAAGTGGGAGGCCCTGGCGCGATCCACAGTAGCGTATTGCTAAGGTGGATCCCAGGAACCCAGATCAGACTGACTCCCCAACAGGCGCAGCGCCGATCCTCGTAGCTCAGGCCAACCTGCAGAGGAAACAACTGGCAACAGTTGAGTTCCTCCTGGAGGCCAAAAAGCGGAAGATCGATGTTGCGTTGCTCCAGGAGCCGTACGTGGGCGGGCAAGGTAGGGTGAGAGACCATCGCGGAGTGAGGATTTTCCAGGGAACCAATGGACAGGGGGAACCCGTCAAGTCGGCGGTGGCGGTGCTCAACGACGACTTGACGGTGACCCAATGCCCATTGCTCACCACAACCAACATCACTGTGGTGAAAATCCTAATGGGAACTCGCGAAGTGGTGGTCATCTCATTCTACTTTGAACCGGACAAACCCATAGGGCCATACCTGGAGCAGTTGGGGAATATAGTTGAAAAACTGGGTCCCAACCGAATCCTCGCGGGGGGCGACACCAATGCGAAAAGCATTTGGTGGAGCAGCGCGGAGACTGACTGCAGGGGAGAAGAAATGGCCGGCATGCTTGCGCAATACGGATTGCAGGTGCTCAATGACGGCCAGGCTCCCACCTTCGAAACGGTGAGAGGAGGCAAACTCCTCCGAAGCCACATTGACATCACGGCATGCACGGAGGACATTCTGGATCTGGTGACGGACTGGAGGGTGGACGACACCATGGCGAGCTCGGACCACAACTCGATTACGTTCAAAATCGCTAAAACCAAAATTAAATACAACAAACAAGCGCAAAAGTCAACACGAATATATAACACTAGGAAAGCTAATTGGGGAAATTTCTATACGAAATTTGAACAGTTAATAAATAGCAATAAGATAACAGAAATAGAAATAAATAAAATTAATAATAAAGAAACACTAGACCAAGAAATAGAAAAATATGTCAATACTGTAATTGCAACCTGTACGGAAGCAATACCACTTATAAAAGTAAAAAATAATATGAACGTACCGTGGTGGTCCGGGGAACTCGCCAGGTTGAAACAGGAAACCATCACCAGAAAAAGGAGGATCCGATGTGCAGCGCCCGTTCGAAGAGCCAAGGTCGTGGGAGAGTACCTGCAATCAAAAGAAAAGTACGAAAAAGCAGCGAAAGAGGCACAAGTTACCAGCTGGAAGGAGTTCTGCAAGAAACAGGATAGAGAAAGCGTCTGGGAAGGTATATATAGGACGATAGGAAAGGTGACCAGGAGACAGGAAGACCTTCCACTGGTCAGCGAGGGAGCAACCCTGAGCGCGAAAGAGTCGGCAAAGTTATTGGCAGTAACCTTCTACCCAGAAGATGACGAGAAGGAGGACAACGCAGACCACCAGCGTACGAGAGAAGCAGCCGCACGAGTAAATGACGAAGCCGATGATGAAAACCATGACCCGCCATTTACACTGGACGAACTATGTGCGGCGGCTAAAAGCTTCAATCCCAAGAAAGCCCCGGGAGCAGACGGCCTAACGGCCGATATCTGTAAGCAAGCCATAGATAAGTATCCAGAATTGTACCTATCGCTGGCAAACAAGTGCCTGGAACTCGGCCACTTCCCTACGATCTGGAAGGAGGCGACGGTGGTAGTCCTCCGAAAACCTGCTAAGGAGGACTACACCAGTACAAAGTCGTATAGGCCGATAGGACTATTGCCGGTGATGGGGAAGATACTGGAGAAGATGGTGGTGGGCCGAGTGAGGTGGCATCTTCACCCTAGGACAAACCCCCGACAGTTTGGCTTTATGCCGCAGCGGAGCACCGAAGACTCCCTCTATGTACTAATGAAGCATATTAGAGAGAAGTTGGAGGAGAAGAAAATAATATTGATCATCTCATTGGACATAGAGGGAGCCTTCGACAGCGCCTGGTGGCCGGCCATTAGAGTCAGACTGTCGGAGGAAAATTGCCCGATTAACATCAGAAGGGTGATTGATAGCTACCTCGAGAGCAGGAAAATCAGACTCATGTACTCCGGCGAAGAGTATACAAGATGGACCTCCAAAGGATGTGTGCAGGGCTCCATTGGGGGTCCAACTTTCTGGAACCTGCTCCTCGACCCACTCCTATCAGAGCTTGATAGACGGGGCAGTTACTGCCAAGCCTTTGCCGACGACGTCGTACTAGCATTTGATGGCCATCACATGGGGGACATACAGCGACAGGCCAACGAAACGTTGGCCCTTGTGAGGGACTGGGGGGTCAAAAATAAGCTGAAGTTCGCTCCGAACAAAACTAAAGCGATGGTTATCACCAGGAAGCTTAAATACGACTCCCCAATCCTCCACATGGGCGGCGTGGACATCGGCCTGACCAAGGAGATCAAGATACTGGGCGTCACGATCGACAGTGGGCTTACATTTAACACCCATATCACCGATGTCTGTAGAAAAGCCATCGCGTTCTACAATAAGCTTTCAAGAGCCGCAAGGCTTCAGTGGGGTCTGGACCCAGATATTATAAAACTACTGTATAGGGCTGTAGTGGAGCCGGTAATTTTATATGGCGCGAGCGTCTGGGCTCCAGCCTCACTCAAACTGGGAGTAAGAAAACAGCTCGCGGTGGTGCAGCGAGGGTTTGCACAGAAGCTGTCAAAGGCCTACAGGACGGTATCGCTGAACGCGGCCCTGCTGCTCGCCGGGATATTGCCCCTCGATATCAGAGTTAGGGAGAATGCCTCCCTATACGAGATAAAGAGGGGATATTCCCGGAGAGTGGTAGGGGACCGCGAGGTGGAACGTCCTGTGGCCTTCGACAAGCTTACACACCCAGCGCAGCGCAGCGCGATAACCTACCGGTGTCTGGTGGACAGTGCAGAAGTGAACCAAGTTACCAACAGCGGCCCAACCATCTTTACGGATGGGAGCAAAATAGAGGGCAAGGTCGGAGCGGCATTCTCCGTTTGGGAAAATGCCGCCGAGACCAAATACAAGAAACTCAAATTGGAATCGTTCTGCACTGTCTACCAGGCAGAGTTGCTGGCCCTCCGCAGGGCGGTGGAAGAGGCGGCGAATGGCGAGGCGGACAGTTGCGGCATCCTGAGCGACTCCAGAGCAGCGCTAGACACTGTCGCAGACAGTGGTTCCCTCCATCCTCTAGCGTTCGAAATTAATAACATCATCAGACGA
>OX421367.1:15000-27500 GCA_949126905.1 Amorpha juglandis
ACCTAACCTAACCTAACCTAACCTAACCTAACCTAACCTAACCTAACCTAACCTAACCTAACCTAACCTAACCTAACCTAACCTAACCTAACCTAACCTAACCTAACCTAACCTAACCTAACCTAACCTAACCTAACCTAACCTAACCTAACCTAACCTAACCTAACCTAACCTAACCTAACCTAACCTAACCTAACCTAACCTAACCTAACCTAACCTAACCTAACCTAACCTAACCTAACCTAACCTAACCTAACCTAACCTAACCTAACCTAACCTAACCTAACCTAACCTAACCTAACCTAACCTAACCTAACCTAACCTAACCTAACCTAACCTAACCTAACCTAACCTAACCTAACCTAACCTAACCTAACCTAACCTAACCTAACCTAACCTAACCTAACCTAACCTAACCTAACCTAACCTAACCTAACCTAACCTAACCTAACCTAACCTAACCTAACCTAACCTAACCTAACCTAACCTAACCTAACCTAACCTAACCTAACCTAACCTAACCTAACCTAACCTAACCTAACCTAACCTAACCTCGTCGAAACGATCGACGACCCCCAAATTTTTTTGGGCGGCCAGCAAGTCCCCGTCGAGCCCTACAAAACGAGCTGTCGCGTTCCGCGCGGTCACTTATAGTTTCGTGGCAAAAGCCAAAAAAACAAGTGGCCACGTGGCACGTGCACCGTGATCCAGGGCTCCGGGGACAATTCTGACTACGCAGCGGGCTGCGCACCGTTGCGGCGATTGGGGAGGCATTTTGCCCCACCCCAAAATTCGACAACTGACGGCGCCGGGGGCGAAAAACGAAAATTCCGGGAATTTTTCCATCAGTTTTTCTGCTCTAAGTCCGCGAAACGATCTGCGACACCACCATCTCTAGTCGCCATCGCCAAGCCCTCGCCAAGACGCGTCCAACGACGCCCCACACGCTTGGCGGGCGCTGGTAGTTTCGTGGCTTAGAGCGAAAAACCACATTCCCGGAAAACACGTGCGACAGGATCCAGGAGCCGGACCCGGATTTGGAGTACCAGGGAAGGAGCAGTACACCTGGCACCTACAGGAGGCAGCAAGAAGTAGACTACTTTAAGTCACAAAATTAGAATTGTGAGTGTATTTACGATATTTTATCGGTTTTTCGGGATTTGCGAGCCTAGAAGGGGGGGAAGACTATCTTCCCACACCGCCAATCGAAGTGCATCACTATCCTGCACCTTCATTCTTAATTCCAGGACGCTGACCCGAAAGACCGATTTTTAAGGACTAAAAAACCTCCAAAATTTTTAAAATACAGTTTTTAATTAATAACTCAGAAACTATAAGGATTTGGTCAAAAATTTCACCGGATTTAAAATCCCAACGTAGTTGGGATTTAACAAAGTTGGGATTTCTACCCCCCACAAAAATCCATAAAAATTTCTCCCCCCCCCAAAAATTTTCCAAAAATTTTCTCGGTCTCAAAATTTCTAAAATTCACTCTAAATTAACATATTCCTTTTACCCACTACCCCCACCCTATTTTCGGCCAAAAAATTTATTTCCAAAAATTCCACTTAAGTCCCCATAAAAACTAATTTACACAACTTTTATTTTAACAGTTTTTAACTATCGAATTCCATAGCAATCCCGAACAGAAATTTCCAAAAAATTCCAGAATAAATTTTTAATGCTAAAAACGTCACAGGAAGATAGGCCAGTCCAAGACGAACAGAACAAGCCCAAACTCGGGTAATTTCGGACAAAAAACGAACTTTTCCGGCAGCCATCTTGGAAATCTCTAATCTAAGATATCTCCGAGATCTTAAGAGATAGGTTGCCCGAGTTTGGGTTTGCCTTAAAGGTCTTGGGAAGACCTAAAATCCTAGAGACTCTAGGTAGAGTTATTAAAGACTCTACCCAAAATCTTCCGAAAAATACAATAAAATAAGGAGGATAACTTACCATTCGGTGTCTCTCTAAGGGAAATATTGTAGAAGGTGGTGTAGAGCCGCCCTGGTACTAGGAGTGGACAAAACCTATTGTGTAATTAGTTCTAAGTAGTTATAAGATAGATATTATTAAGACCAGCGGACGTGTTTTACACACGCCGCCTACGACGTCCAGGCAGACGGAAAACAAATTATTAATAGAGACACCACTCAATAACGAGTGGATTACTGTGTAGAGCTGCTTTCTATAACATAGTTAGTGACACTCTAGGTAATAGTGAATCCTATAGGCTCTTTACACCTATAGGAAATTTACAATTTATTATTATTCTGACGCGAACCCCAACGACAACACCACCTAAACAGACATGTTCAGAACACCTGCCAAAGGATTGTCCCAACAAAGTAAAACCCCGGAGGACCACAGCCCAAAGAAGACAGGTGACAGGACTTTTACCAAAGTCGCACAGGCTCGTCGCAGTCTCGAGGCCCAAATCGAGAAGTCGATGGACCCGGGAACGGCGGGACCCTCGGGACTGGGATTGGGAGCAGGGATGGCGAAGAAGGACAAGGACATTGGCACAACCCAGAAACCGAACATCCTAACAAGAGCCACTGGATATCCGAACAGGATGGCAGAAGCCAAAGCGTGTCTGGTGAAAATAAAGACACAAATAAATAACAGTCGAAACCTCAAGACTGAAATCAGAGTGGACGTGATTGACGCAGTAGACAGGATGTACAAGATACTAAAGGACATTGAAGTAGAAAGGAGACTACAACAACATGAAGGAGAAAGGGAAAAAGAGGTCCCTTCATCACCACCACCATCCCAAAAGTCGCCACAAAGCCAAGCAACGCAAGCAGGAAGGGAGATAGATATGGCAGCATTAGAAAGGAAAATCATGAAGAAGCTGGAAGAGCACACGGAGCTAATGAAAAGAAGCAAGGAAGAAATAAAGGAAGTTAACAAGGAAATCAAGGAGCATAGAGAAGAATGGAAGACGGTACGGAGCTACGCGAGTGTAGCGGCCAGCTCACCCAAAACAAGATCTACAGTGGTGGAAGCGCAAACGGCGCTACACTCGATAATAGTTTCGTCCAAGGATGAAGGGAAGACGGGAGAGCAGATATTCGACAAAATTAGGAAAGCGATTAACGCCAAGGAGGAAGGGCTCCAGATAGATCGAATAAGGAAGGCAAAGGACAGGAAGGTGATAATTGGGTGCTCCTCGAAGGAAGAAATAGGGAAGGTAAGAGAGAAGATAAGGGTGGGCGGGGAACTGGACGTCACGGAAGTGAGGAACAAGGACCCGCTCATCATCCTGAAAGACGTCCTGAATCACAATAGTGACGAAGATATACTACAGGCACTAAGGTCCCAGAACAAACACCTCCTGGGATCAGTGAAGGACGGGGAAATAATCATTAAGTTTAAGAAGAGAGCCAGGAATCCACTCACAACCAATATCATCATCCAAGCAACACCACGGATATGGAGGACGCTAACCGAGGCCGGGGCGGTCCACATAGACGTCCAGCGAATTAAGGTTGCAGACCAGTCCCCCCTAATACAGTGCACTCGCTGTTTAGGGTTTGGGCATGGCAGAAGGCATTGCTCAGAGCAGGTGGAGGTGTGTAGCCACTGTGGAGGACCACATATGAGGAAGGAGTGCCCGGACTGGTTGGCGAACGCGCCTCCCACCTGCAGCAACTGCCAAAAAGTTAGGATGAGTGGAACCGATCATAACGCATTTAGCACCGACTGCCCGGTGAGGAAGCGGTGGGACACCATAGCACGAGCGAAGGTCGCGTACTGCTAAGGGCGCCCCAAGGTCTTCCAAAACTGGGAATCCCACAAACACTGCAAGGCCATACCTGATAGCCCAGGCGAATCTACAGCGTAAAAAACTGGCAACAGAAGAACTGATGATGCAGGCAAAAGAAAGGAAGATGGCCTTCGCATTGCTCCAAGAGCCGTATGTGGGAGGCTCGAGTAGAGTCAAGAACTACGGAGGCACCAGAGTCTACCAGAGCACTACCGGAGAGGGTGACGTGAAGGCTGCAATTGTAGTCTTCAATGACAACATCAAGGTCATCCAGTGCCCAGAACTCACCACGAACAACATCGTAGTGGTGAAAGTGCTTATTCAAGGGGCAAAGGAGATAGCACTAGTCTCCTTCTACTTCGAGCCAACTGCACCCCTGGAGCCATATCTGGACCAGCTCAGGAGCATGTCGCGAAAACTGGGCCCGGCCCACGTTCTTATTGGTGGAGACACCAACGCCAAGAGCACGTGGTGGGGCAGCACCAGAACCGACAGCAGGGGAGACACGATGTCCGGCTTTCTCGAAGAGCAAGGCTTTCAGGTGCTCAACGTCGGCTTCACCCCTACCTTCGACACCATACGGGGAGAGGTGACGTACAGCAGTCACGTGGACGTTACAGCATGCTCGGCGGATCTTCTCGGAATGGTGGAGGACTGGAAGGTGCACGAAGATGTAGTGAGCTCAGACCACAACACCATAATGTTTCATCTAAGGATCGGTAAAGTACAGGAATTAACAATTAAAAGAACCACCAGAGTCTACAACACAAAAAAAGCTAATTGGAGACAGTTTAGTTCCAAACTGGAAGAATTACTAAAAGAAAATAAGATAGACACAGCGGAAATAGAACAAATAAATAGTAAACAGGAAATAGATAGAACGGTAGAAAAGTACACACAAATTATAACCCAAGTTTGTGAATTAACTATACCCCATAAAAAACAAAGTAATATACTTACCATCCCATGGTGGACGAAGGAGCTCACTGCACTGAAGAGAGACACCGCCACCAAGAAGAGAAGAATCCGCTGCGCTGCTCCGGTCCGAAGGAAGCTGGTAGTAGATGAGTACCTGAAAGCAAAAGAGAATTATGAGGAGGAAGCTAAAAAGGCTCAAGTTAGGAGCTGGAAGGAGTTTTGTGGGAACCAGGGGAAGGAGCAGATGTGGGACGGGATTTATAGGGCTATTGGAAGAACTACCAAAAGGCAGGAGGACGAGCCTTTAATAAAGGAGGGTAGGGTGCTGAACCCAGAGGAATCCGCTAAACACCTGGCAGAAGTCTTTTATCCGGAAGATCTAAGGAAGGAAGACAACGAGTATCACCAGCAAATAAGGGATCTAGCGGAACATGTAAATGCTGGACAGGATGATGGACATCTAGATCCGCCATTCACGGAGCATGAGCTGATAACAGCAGCCACGAGCTTCAACCCTAAGAAAGCCCCCGGAGCGGATGGTCTCACCGCAGACATCTGTAAGCAGGCTATTCTCCAGAGTCCTGCACTTTGCCTGTCATTGGTTAACAAGTGCCTGCAGATAGGCCACTTCCCGACCATCTGGAAGGAGGCCACGGTCATCGTCCTCCGTAAACCCGGACGGGAGGACTATACGAATCCTAAATCGTATAGACCGATCGGCTTGTTACCAGTGATGGGTAAGATTCTGGAGAAAGTTGTGGTGGCAAGAGTTAAGTGGCATCTACTCCCTAGGATGAGTACCCGGCAGTTTGGCTTTGTGCCACAAAAGGGAACTGAAGACTCCCTCTATATCCTAGTCAACCACCTAAGGAAGAAACTTACACAAAAAACCATAACAGTATTGATATCCTTAGATATAGAGGGGGCCTTTGATAGTGCCTGGTGGCCGGCCATAAAAGTCAGACTGTCGGAGGAAGAATGTCCGAAAAATCTGAGACGGGTAGTAGATAGCTACTTTGAGAGCCGAAAGGTCAGGGTTCGCTTCGCCGGGGAAGAACACGTGAGATGGACCTCCAAGGGATGCGTTCAAGGATCCATTGGGGGCCCACTCATGTGGAACCTGCTCCTCGACCCACTGCTCAAAGAGCTTGACAGACGGGGCGACTACGTACAAGCTTTTGCTGATGACATTGTCCTGGTGTTTAGCGGAACGACGGAGCAGATACAGAAACAGGCCAATGCAACTCTGGCCTATGTGCGGGAGTGGGGAATCAGAAATAAGCTGAAATTCGCACCCCAGAAAACCAGCGCAATGGTGCTGACGAGGAAGCTTAAGTACGATTCCCCAATCCTGCACATGGGCGGAGTCCACATCGGTCTGAAAAAAGAGATGAAAATTCTTGGGCTCAAGATAGACGATAATCTCACTTTCAATGGGCATGTGGCGGAAGTATGTAGAAAAGCCATCGACTTTTACAAGCGGCTCTCAAGAGCTGCAAAAGTCCAGTGGGGGTTGGGTCCGGAGATCGTACGTACATTGTACACCGCAGTCGTAGAACCTACGATCCTCTACGCGGCCAGTGCGTGGGCACCGGCATCCACGAAACTATGTGTTAGGAAGCAGCTCGACACAGTACAACGGGGCTTCATGCAGAAGCTGACGAGGGCATACAGAACCGTCTCCCTTAACTCGGCCATGTTGCTCGCCGGGATGCTCCCCTTGGACGTTAGAGTGAGGGAAACAGCCCTCCTCTACGAATCCAGAAAGGGGTATTCTCGGCGGGTGACAGGGGATCGGGAAGTGGAGACGCCTGTATCCTTCGTCAGCCTGGATCACCCCGCACGCCGCAGGAACCGGGAAATTCACAGTCTGGTGGACGGTGCAGAATTAGATCGTTACATCAGTGAAGGTCGCAACATCTTCACTGATGGTAGCAAAATTGATGGTAAGGTCGGAGCGGCACTATCCATATGGGATGGTGCCACCGAGACCAAAACCAAAAAACTAAAACTCGAACCTTTTTGCACCGTCTACCAGGCGGAACTACTGGCCCTGAACGCGGCTGTCGAGGAGGCCCTAAAAACTGACACAGGGAGTTGCAGCATCTTTTGCGACTCTAGGTCTGCTCTTGATGTTGTCGCCAGAGGCGATTCCCTCCACCCTCTCGCGTTCAAAATTAATAAACACCTGAATAAAATGGATGAACGCAACCAGAATATTAAGTTATTCTGGATCAAAGCGCACGTAGGGTTGGAGGGCAACGAGAGGGCGGACGTGCTCGCAAAGGATGCTGCAACACGGTTGAAGACAAAGCCGAACTATAGCCTTTGCCCGGTTTCATTCGTCAAGCGACAAATCCGAAAGGAGTCGGTTGACGAATGGAACCGGAGGTACAAAGAGGCTGTAACGGCTTCAACCACCAAAGTCTTCTTCCCGGATGCCGTGGAGGCCTACGGCATTGTCAGAAAAATACAAATAGACCCGATTACGACCCAAATCTTCACAGGGCACGGCGGGTTCTCTGAGTATTTGAATCGCTTCAAATGCAAGGAGAGCCCGGCGTGCCCCTGTGACCCACAAAAAGTGGAAAGCCTGTTACATATAGTTACAGAATGTCCGATCCACGAATTAGAGAGATTTAATATAGAGCAGGAAATAGATGTAGAAATAAACTTAGCAAATATACAGGACATTATAAGAGATAAGCATATTAGATATAAATTTATAAAATATTGTAAAAACATTGTTAAAAAGGTCATAATTAGAAATAAGTAAATAAAATAAGGAACACAAAAATTACTAGGTTATATAATTAGATTTATATACATATAGTAATTAAGTAATTAGAAATAAGTAAATAAATGTAAGAAATGTTAGTGTTTAAAAATTGAAATAAGTAGTCCTGTAAACAAATAGATTAAGATAAATATAAGACTGTAATAAAATAAGATTGTAATAGATAAGATTTGAACTTAAATAAAGAAATAAGTAGGAGCCCATTGAAGGGTTAGGAATAAGAAGAGAAAAGGTTAGAATAGGAAAAATACGATATAAATAAAAATTAGTAGGATCCCTGAAAAGGGCGGGGAGCGAATAGGTGATAGATAGATAGAAGACCATACTAGAAGGTCCCTGATCACGTTAGGGGTTCGAGAGTGGGCACAGCGCCCCACAAAAAAAAAAAAAAAAAAAAAAAAAAAAACCTAACCTAACCTAACCAGTCGCACTCCGAACGCGGTGCCGGACGGATCATTTTTGAGCCGCTCCGCACGGAAAAAATCCGGAAAATTAGTAAAAGTGACCGAATAGTGCCGTGTTATACACCGTTGTGTGCGGAATCGCAAGGCGCACCTAAGCGGCCTATTAGTGTGTGTGTACGACAATTGTACGAAGTACAAATTGGAAAAAACAAGTTGAGTGAAAGTTTTTCGAAGTTATCTCGTCGAAACGATCGACGACCCCCAATTTTTTTTCGGCGGCCACCAAGTCCCCGTCGAGCCCTATCCAACGGTGCATCACGTTCCGCGCGGTCACTTATAGTTTCGTGGCAAAAGCCAAAAAAACAAGTGGCCACGTGGCACGTGCACCGTGATCCAGGGCTCCGGGGACAATTCTGACTACGCAGCGGGCTGCGCACCGTTGCGGCGATTGGGGAGGCACTTTGCCCCACCCCGAAATTCGAGAACTGACGGCGCCGGGGGCGAAAAACGAAAATTCCGGGAATTTTTCCAACAGTTTTTTGGCTCTAAGTCCGCGAAACGATCTGCGACACCACCATCTCTAGTCGCCATCGCCAAGCCCTCGCCGAGACGCGTCCAACGACGCCTCACACGCTTGGCGGGCGCTGGTAGTTTCGTGGCTTAGAGCAAAAAACCACATTCCCGGAAAACACGTGCGACAGGATCCAGGAGCCGCACCCGAAAACTGAGTACCAGGGGAGGAGCGGTACACCGAACACCTTCAGGAGGCAGTCTGGAAACCACCACCTTTAGTCAGTAATCTAGAATTGTAAGTGTTTTTATTGTAATTTTACCGGTTTTTTGGGACCTGCACGCCTGGAAGAAGGGAAGACTCTCTTCCCTTATTACCACTTTAAGCGTACCACCACCCTACGCCTTAGTTTTAAATTTCGGGGAGCTGGCCCCAAAAACCGATTTTTAAGAGCTAAAAAACATCCAAAAATTTAAAATTCATAATTAATTAAATATCTCGGAAAGTATTAGGATTTTGTCAAAAATACCACCGGATCTGAAATCCCAACGTAGTTGGGATTTCGATAAAGTCGGGATTACAAACCCCCACATTAATCCGTAAAAATCTCTCCCCCCCCCAAAAAATTTTTCAAAAATTTTTTCGGTTCAAAATTTCTAAAAGTCATCCTAAATTAACACAACACCTTTACCCATTACCCCCACCCCATTTTCGGCCCAAAAATTTTTTACAAAAATTTTATTAAAGTTCCTATAAAAACTAAAATATACAACTTTTGTTCTAACAACTTTTAACTATTGTGTTTCTGTTATAATTCTGAACAGTAAATTTCAAAAAATCTCAGTATTTATTTTTAATGTCAAAAACCCTACAGGAAGGTAGGTCAGTCCAAGACGAGCAGAACGAGCCCAAACTCGAGTAATTTTGGACAAGAAACGAGGGAGCTGCCGCAAAAACTAGTTTTTTCGGCAGCCATCTTGGAAATCTGTAACCTTCAATATCTCCGACATCTCATGAGATAGGTTGCCCGGGTTTGGGTTTGTTTTGAAGGTCTCGGCAAGACCTACAAGCCTAGAGACTCTAGGTAGAGCTTTTAAGACTCTACCTAAATTCTTCTGAAAAATATAATAAAACAAGGAAGAATACTCACCCATAGGCACTCCCCTAAGAGAAAGGACTGTAGAAGGTGGTAGAGCCGCCCTGATACCAGGAGTGGACAACTTTATTGTGTATTTAGTAGTAAGTAGTCATAAGATAGATTATTAAGACCAGCGGACGTGTTTACACGCGCCGCCCACGACGTCCAGGAGACGGAATACAACTGTAAACAGACACCACCCAGTAAGAGTGGACAAACTATATAGAGCTGCTTCCTATATTATAGTCAGCAACATTTTAGACAATCCTATAGGCCTTTTACACCTATAGGAAATCTACATTTTACTATTTTCGGACGAGTACCCCAACGACATACCACCTGAGCTAGGATGTACAGAACACCAGCCAAGGGACAGCAGAGTCGGACTCCGGAGGAACACAGTCCGAAAAGGACGATTGACAAGACCTTTACCAAAGTCGCGCAGGCTCGTCGTAGTCTCGAGGCCCAGATCGAGAGATCCATGGATCCAGGAATGGCGGGACCCTCGGGACTGGGATCGAGCACGGCGACCGGGAAAAAGGATACAGGCACCATCCCGAAGACAAGCGTTACGACTAGAGTCGCCGGACATCCGAATAGGATGGCGGAGGCCAAAAATTGTATAATAAAAATTAAGGCGCAGATCAATAACAGCCGCAACCTGAAAACAGAGATCAGGAACGATGTTATTGACGCGGCGGATAGGATATACAAGATCCTAAAAGAAATCGAAGCAGACAGAAGGTTATTACAAGAAGGAGGAAAAGATAAGGAAGACCCCCCATCACCACCACCATCCCAACAGCCATCTCAACAACAGGCAAAACAGACAGGAAAAGAGACAGACATGACAGCATTGGAAAAGAAGATAATGAAGAAGTTGGAAGAACATACGGAGCTGATTAGGAAAAGCAAAGAAGAGATAACCGAAATTAACAAGGAAATTAAAGAACACAGAACGGAGTGGAGAGAGAATAAAACCTACGCGAGTGTAGTGTCCGGCTCACCCAAACAAAAGCCTACAGCGGTGGAAACCAAGACGGCGCTACACTCCATAATAGTGACGTCGAAGGATGAAGGCAAGACAGGGGATCAAATCTTCGAAAACATCAGAAGAAAAATAAATGCCAAAGAAGAGGGAATCCAAATAGATCGGATTAGGAAAGCCAAGGATAGGAAGGTTATAATAGGCTGCGCATCAAAGGAAGAGATAGGGAAAGTAAGAGAGAAGATAAAGGTGGGAGGGGAACTGGACGTCACAGAGGTGAGAAACAAAGATCCACTCGTCATTCTAAAGGACGTGTTAAATCACAATAGTGACGAAGACATAATACAAGCGCTAAAAACTCAGAACAAACATCTTCTGGGAATCGTGAAAGAAGGCGAGATCACAATAAAATTTAAAAAGAGAGCCAGAAATCCCCTTACAACCAACATCATCGTCCAGACTGCACCAAGGATATGGAAGACGCTGACCGAGGCCGGGGCGGTCCATATAGATGTGCAGCGCATCAAAGTCGCAGACCAGTCCCCCCTAATCCAGTGCACTCGCTGCTTAGGGTTCGGGCATGGCAGAAGACACTGCACGGAACAACTGGAAGTGTGTAGCCATTGTGGAGGACCGCACTTAAGGAAGGAGTGTCCGGACTGGTTGGCAAATGCGCCTCCCACCTGTAGTAATTGCCATAAGGTCAGGATGAGCGGCGCGGACCACAATGCGTTTAGTGCTGACTGTCCAGTGAGGAGGCGATGGGACGCGATAGCACGGGCGAAGGTCGCGTACTGCTAAGGGCGTCCCAAAGCAACCTAAAGTCGGAAACACCGCAAGGCCATACCTCATAGCCCAAGCAAACCTGCAACGCAAAAAACTGGCGACAGACGAGATGATGATGCAGGCGAAGGAAAGGAAAATGGCCTTCGCACTCCTCCAAGAGCCGTATGTGGGGGGCTCGAGTAGAATGAGGAATTATGGAGGCGCTAGAATATTTCAAAACGCCACAGGAGAAGGAGACGTCAAAGCGGCAATCGCCGTTTACGATGATAACACTAAAGTCATCCAGTGCCCAGAACTTACCACCAATAACATCGTGGTGGTGAAAGTTCTCACCCAGAGGGCAAAAGAAATAGCGCTTATCTCATTCTACTTCGAGCCAACCACACCATTGGAGCCATACCTGGACCAGCTCAGGAAGATAGCGCGAGGACTGGGCCGGGCCCATGTCCTCATTGGCGGGGACACAAATTCCAAAAGTACATGGTGGGGCAGTACTAAAACTGACACCAGAGGGGAAATGATGTCGGGCCTCCTTGAAGAACTGGGCTTCCAGGTGTTAAACGTCGGGTTCACTCCCACTTTTGACACCATCAGGGGCGAAGTGACGTACAGTAGCCACGTGGACATCACAGCATGCTCAGCGGATCTTCTCGGAATGGTGGAGGATTGGAAGGTGCACGAAGATGTAGTGAGCTCAGACCACAATACCATCATGTTCAGGATACGGATAGGTAAAGCACAAGAAATAACTATAAAGAGAACAACTAGAATATACAACACACAGAAAGCAAACTGGAGACAGTTTAGTTCTAAACTGGAAGAGTTAATAATAGGAAATAAAATAGACATAGCTGAAATAGAAAAAATTAATAATAAACAAGAAATGGACAGAATAATAGATAAATATACTAAAATCATAATACAAGCGTGTGAAGAAACCATACCCCATAAAAAACATAACAGTACACTTACCATCCCATGGTGGACGAAGGAGCTCACTGCACTGAAGAGGGACACCACCACCAAGAAGAGAAGAATCCGCTGCGCTGCTCCAGTCCGAAGAAAGCTGGTAGTGGACGCGTACCTGGAAGCAAAACAGAAATATGAAGAGGAAGCGAGGATTGCTCAAGCCAGGAGCTGGAAGGAGTTCTGTGGGAACCAGGGAAAAGAACAGATGTGGGAAGGA